>CAJNDS010002745.1:1507202-1554702 GCA_905221605.1 Symbiodinium natans | reverse complement strand
TCCCCTTTAAGGGCTGTTAGTATAAGGGGGAACAACCCAAGGTTTAGGCTTTGGGGTGAAGTTTCGGGGGTATGAGTGAGCTGAGGTGGCATGGCACGCCAGGCACTGTAATATAGAGGCCTGAATAACTATATCCTAGGTAGGATAAGGGGGACCTTTAAAAGGGAACCCCTTCATTAATCCCCAAGGGTCACCCTAATCCTATCCCCTACTATAGGTCTTGGGGGTTATTATAGTAGAATTATATTGGGACCATAAGGGGATATTATTCTTAATTAGTCCGACCCCTACAGTAGGCACCGTATGCAGTGTCTGAATGTGCGAGATGCAGGTGCCCATTGACAAACCCATGCTGGATCTCAGCTATTCCTTGGGCCACTTTCCTGTTCCCACGAAGAACCTGGTCCTGCAGTTGGGGGGGTTTAGGGCAAAGTTTAGGGAATACTGTAAAATTCCTGGGATAGTAGAATCCCCTCTAGAACTGAAAGTTTACACTTTTTGGGGGGCCTATGAACTCAGCAACTAGGGTCTAGGCTTTAAGGTCTGGAAGGGTCATTTCCAGGATGTTGCTGCCCTCACGTAAGGAGCTGAGCCAAGGCATTGTGAGTTTAGGGTTTAGGGTTTACGGTTTAGGGTTTGTGGAGAAGAGTCTCCTCCCTCAAGTACATTCCCAGAGCAAGGGCTCGCATAGACACCAGCAGCAGCCATGCGATTTGGGGCCTTTGTGTTCCGCACCTGCAAGTGGAGCCTACTGGGGAGGTTCATGGGTACCTACAAGTAGGGTTATCAGAGGCGATAACCTTTCTTGGGTACTTGTAACCCTACTCATACGTACTCCTAAACCCTAATGCCCTGCTTTCTAAGTACCCATGAACCTTCAAGTATGGGTATATACGACTAACTACTGGGGTATGCTTACGGTTTGAAGTGTTTCCGAACTTTCATACCGAGCAGTACTCTAAGTTGAGCTTCCTTCTGGGCCTCCCATAAAATGAATCCCTAAACCCTAAACCCTAAACCCTGAACCCTAAACTCTAAACCCTAAACCCTAAACCCTAAACCCTAAACCCTAAACTCTAAACCCTAAACCCTAAACCCTAAACCCTAAACCCTAAACCCTAAAACCCTAAAACCCTAAACCCTAAACCCTAAACCCCTATCCCAGCCCTTCCTCCGAGGCACGCCAGCGGAGTATTCCAGGTGCCAAGCACTGGAGAGCCACTTGGCAACCCGGTGGGGTCCCAATACGGTTCAGGTTTAGGGTTCAGGGGTTTAGGGTTTAGGGTTTAGGGTTTAGGGTTTAGGGTCTGAAGCTTTGGGTTCAGGGTTTTTGAGCCCAAAGGCCTATCAATTTGTTTCGTGAGAGCCTCAAGCTTGTTGGCATAAGACCCAACAAGTGTCCGCGGTTCGGTTCCTAAACCCTAAACCCTAAACCCTAAACCCTAAACCCTAAACCCTAAACCCTAAACCCTAAACCCTAAACCCTAAACCCTAAACCCTAAACCCTAAACCCTAAACCTAAACCGGCATTATCTTGTTGGGTGTGGAACTCCAGGGTCGTAGGGTTGTAGGGTCGGAGGGTTTGAGGCAATCAGGGTTTTAGCGCTAGGGTAAGGCCTAGGGGTTTAGGTGTTTTGGGCTTTTGGGGTCCAGGGTTTAGGGGTTTAGGGTTTAGGGTTTTCCTTCCTCTTCGTTTTCGCCCCAAACCCGAAACCCTAAACCCTGAATCCTGAACCCTGAACCCTGAACCCTGAAACCTATACCGTTCGACCACCGAGGCTGTCCTTGACCTTCAGCCTGGATTGTGAGATTGAGGACCGTCTCAAGGGTTTCGGGTTTTAGGGTTTAGGGTTTAGGTTTTGGGGTTTAGTGTTTGGGGTTTAAGGCCGGAATGTTTCAGTGGTCTTTTCCTTGGGCCCCCTGAAACACCTCTCCATCCCCACCTCCCTTGAGGTGTGCTGACTTGGTAGCCCATCGGCACCCCCTGCGCCCTTTTTGGGGGGTTCAAAGGGTTTAGGGTTTAGGGTTTAGGGTTTAGGGTTTAGGGTTTAGGGTTTAGGGTTTAGGGCTTGGGTTTCCTTATTGATAAAAGTAACCAACCCCCGAAAAAGGGTACCCTCATCAGAATATGGTTCCCGGGCTACCAAGCTGAAAGCGCATGGCTTCATCGAGCTGCGAAGCCCTAAACCCGAGCACGCAATGGTTTGGGTGGCCTGTGGCAGCTCACAGCAGGGGAGTTTAGGGTTTAGGGTTTAGGGTTTAGGGTTTAGGGTTTAGGGTTTAGGGTTTAGGGTTTAGGGTTTAGGGTTTAGGGAAGAAGCTTAGCACCAATCAAAGCTGTTGGACTGCATTGGAAGCATGTACCTTGGCGTGACATGCCCCTTTAGGGTTTAGGGTTTAGGGTTTAGGGCTTAGGGCCCCCCCCCACCCCCAACTGCTCTGGGTGGGTCAGGTGCCATTGCAACTGCCTCGTAGTATTTACTCCGCTGCGCGGCGAGACGCCCTAAACTTAACCCCAAACCCGAAACCCGAACCCTTAGGCTCCAAAAATCCTAAACCCTAAGCCCTAAACTCTAAATCGCCCAGAAGCCTGTGAAATAAGGCGTTTGGCCCCACAAACCCGCCCTTAGGGGAATCCTCATTGCAGGAAAACATGCGGGGCATCCGGGATGATAACTTCCTCGGGTTCCTGGAGTGCCCTGGCCTGGTTTGCAGCCTCGGGGGTTTAAGGGTTTGCGGTTTAGGGTTTAGGGTTTGGGGTGTAGGGTTTGGGGTCTCGGGTTTGGGGTTTGAGGCTTGTGGCTTTGGCTTGAAATTTTCCGGGTGTCAGAAACCGAACCCTGGAAACCTTGGGTGCTTTTCCGGGCTTTGGGGTGGTCTAGGGCTCACTGAACGCGACCCCGCAACCCTGCCCAGACCACTCCCACCCAGGGTCCTCGAAGACACCTTCAACATACGTCCACGGGGGAGGGAGATGCAGGCACACATCATGTAGAAGGTCAGGTCTCTAGATTGAGGTCGTCGCTTCTTGCGTCTTGTAAGGGCTTTACAGGGTGGGGCCCCCTTACTATACTAACTGTAGTTAAGGGACTTATAACCTAACTTAAGGTCCTTATAACCCAATTTAGGGCCCTTATAACTCTACTTATAACTAGGGGGCCCCACCCTGTACTATTTGAAGGAGCTCATGATTTCCCTTGTCCCGACACACCCCCTAGATCAGCCCCCCGCCTCAGGCAGCACTTCACGCTGACGAGATTCCACCCCAGCTGGAACAAGGCCCGCTCCCTACACCCGAGTCGCTGCCTGGACCCTTGATTCTAGTACTGTTCTTGGGTTTTAAGTTGTGTAGATTTCGACTTTACAAGATGTCGAAACAAGGTACTCTACACAAGAAACTACCTAGACCTGCCTCCCCCCCAGGTGCCCGTTGAGAAGCATTTCAAAAAACCCTCCAACAAAGCACCCCTCTGGCTTTTACTAATGGGGCAGGGAGGTGCGGGTAAGCATCATGCTTGTGAATCGTGGGTCGGCGCTTCTTGCAGGACTGAAACGGGGAAGCCCAGCACGAGTTGGGGATTTAGGGTTTCGGGGTTTCGGGTTGTAACGTGGGCCCTATATGGTCCCTTACCTTTAAAGGGTTCTGATGTAAGGGTCCTTAATTGTACAGGGGCATAGAAGGGGTCCCCTTTAAAGGCCCGCACTACGGGACCATGTAACTCCTCTCAGAGGTTTAGGCTACATACTTGGGATGTAATTGGGGCTGCGGCGGGCGAGTGTCCTGCCAAAGCGTGTTTGAGTCTCAGAAAGCCTTCCGCGATCGTGGCTGCACATGCCATGCAAGACACAACCGTTGTGCATACACCTTAAGTCCTGTCCATCCACGCGCTGTGCAATATTATACATATGCGTATATACGTATATATTTGTGCATTATAACATATATGCACAGGTACACAGAACCTTTATTGTTTTACGTCAGTATATTTGAGAATGTTATCAAATATAGACCCTTGGCACAGGCAGTGCATAATTCTTTTCAAAAAGTGAGAATGAATAGAAAACATAATTGATAACAGTGAAGTTTATAAATGTAATATAGGTGTTAGATGTACACCTGTAGCTATACTGATTCTGCTGTGCCGAACGGGTCTTATGCCCATAAACCCTAAACCCTAAACCCTAAACCCTAAACCCTAAACCCTAAATGACGAGAGGTGGTGCCACTCTTTTCGAAGTGGAAAGACCTTGCGGGGCTCCTTGGTTTAGAGACTTTTGGGCTCAGTAAGGGTTTGGGGCTGAGGATTAGGTCTAGGATTTATAAGGTTGCCCTGGAAGAAAGTCCTCAACCCTAAGCCCTAAACCCCAAACCCTAAGCCCTAAACCGAAACCCGAAACCCCAAACCCTATGTCAGCCCACACTGGTCTAGGCCTTAAGGGTTACGTGCTGGCTTCGTTGCGCTAAAAGTACAGCTTGACAACCTTATGACCCTACTTAGAAGTACCTATGAACCTCCAAGTCAGGCTGGGGGATCTGAGGTCTGTAAGTCCCTCAACTCACCTAAACCCAAAAAATTCCAGAAGACATCTGGGAGCTAAGGCGTTCCTTGGACCAGGAGGTCTTCCTGCAGTCCATCGCCAAGGCCTGTCCATGAGGCTTAGGGTTTAGCGGCACAGGGTGTTCTCCCAAACGTGGTTTTTCCCTGTTCCGTGTAAAGATCCGTTTTAGGGAGGACACCTTCTCTTCTAGCCATGCTCCCTCAGGTATGCGGCTTCTTGGCCGTTTGCATGTAAATCCTCAAATGCAGAGTTCAACACTTGAAAGCGCACTCCTCTAACTGAAAACCCTAAACCCTTCCCTGGCCTTCTTCCGGCCTCATCGGCGACTTCGGGCAGCTCCGGCGTGCAACGTGCAGGATCTCGCAACACCCAGATCTGCAACGCCCGGCAACTCTCGCCGCTTTCGAGGAATCGCACGCAATGCCCGCTTCAGCCCCGGCTTGTTGCGAGGACCGTTGGAAAAGCTCGCGTGAGGACGAGGCCTTACAGTCATGCAGCTGGTAACTGGGTTTTGGAGTACTATACTTTAATACTTTTTATGGTTCTGGGTTCCGATTATAGTTACTTTATTACTTATACCTAAAAAGTATATACCTTTTTTTCCAGGGTCTACTCCAAAGGTGGGGGTAAGCTGTGCGAGTATTGAAGTGTTTGGTTGCGAGTCGGATCCATACCGGTCAAGCGGCGTTTTGCCTTCAACCCTAAACCCTAAATCCCTACACCCTCAGCCCTAAACCCTAAACCACAAGTTTAGGGTTTAGGATTTAGGAGGTTAGGGACCATATTAAGGGCCTATGAAACTACCCTCAAAGGTGCCTGGGGTTTAGGGTTTAGGGTTTAGGGTTCAGGGTTTAGGGTTTAGGGTTTAGGGTTCAGGGTTCAGGGTTTAGGGTTTAGGGTTTAGGGACTTCAAGTGTCGGGGGGGTTGGGGTGGAAACTTCTGGCCAGGATTCAGCCAACTTCCTAGGGGTGGAGGGGCTTGGGTCCATCCTCTAGCAAGACCGACTGAGGAGATTTGCACTTGGAGGTCAAGGAGTACTTATAAGCAGAGTAATATGCTTAGTGACTGTATTGAGAGTGGGTTATAGCTTATCACTCTATGTAGGATACTTGTTACCCTACTTCCGAGAGCTTCTGAGTACCCATGAACCTCTCAGTGTGGTCATGGACCGGTGCGAGTCCTTTTTCATCAAGGTTCTTCTGAGTTGAGTGAAACCCAAACCCGAAACCCCAGACCCCAGACCCTAGACCCTAAACCCTAAACCCGGCCCTAAACCCTAAACCCTAAACCCTAAACCCTAAACCCTAAACCGCAGTTTGCGAAGCCCGGAAGCCTGGGGCCAACCCCCTACATACCCCAAGCCTGGGAGGACTTCAACATGACGGTGGCCTACGCAGCTCAGCATGTTTAGGGTTTAGGGTTTAGGGTTTAGGGTGGGTTTAGGGTTTAGGGTTTAGGGTTTAGGGTTTAGGGTTTAGGGTTTAGGGTTTAGGGTTTAGGGTTTAGGGTTTAGGGTTTAGGGTTTAGGGCTAGGATGTTTGCAGATGTGTGTCTAGAGTCGGCCAGCGTGAGGAAGGATTGAACTGAAGGCGCGATGTAAGTGCGGCCGATTTCTGGATGACATTCGGGTAATGGGGGGGCCTAAGAAAATCACAATAGGGTTTTGGGGGGTTATTGTAGTATAATTATACGGGGACCCTAAGGGAATACTACTAGTAATTATTCCGACCCTTGTATATTGCCGTTCTTAAGCAAATAGTAGAAGAGTTTAGAGAACTGACCAGATGTGCCTCGCCTTGTGCAGCTTCTAAGCGGGCTTTCACTCACCAGGGTTCGAAGGCATGAAACCCAGCCACATGGTCCTTCAGAAGGGCTTTTCGATGAGCTCTCTGGGGAGTAGTTTTTCTGGGGTTGAACAGCCCAACCTAACCGTCAACTTGTTCAAAACAAGTTGATGCTGTGAACTGTTCTGACTTCACAGTGCGTTCAAAAACCCTGAACCATAAACCCTAAATCCTAAACCCTAAACCCTAAACCCCAAACCCTAACAGTTCACGGTGTTGTCGTTGCAGGTGAAGTTCCTTATCAAGACTGCTCCCGACATGGAGTCGGACGTTCTGAAACTTGCCCCAACAAGCTGCCCCTGCTTAAAGGTTTAGGGTTCAGGGTTCGGGCTTGTGGGTAGCCCTAAACCCGAAACCCTAACCCCTAAACCCGTAGGTATAGCTATCGGTACCTACGGTTATCCTACTTGTGACCATACTTTTAGACACCTATGATCCACCAGGTGGGCTTATCCCTACGCCGGGTTAGGTGCCATCAGCCGCGGACTCCAATCACATAGCAGGGCTTAGGGTTTAGGTTTTGAGGTTTAGGGTTTAGGGTGAATTGGGGTTTGGGGTTGAATTGAGAACTTATCATCTAGACACAGCATTCAGCCCAGCAGTGCTCAAGTCTCGTTTTGCAGGGCTAGGATCCCTTGAGAAAAAATTTTCATGATGCAAAAAAAGCAGCCTTTTGCTCGTAGGTTGCCTACTAGTTGCTTTAGACCCTCCCCAAAAAAAAGTAAGAATAATAATACTAACAACGACAACTACAAGATTCTGCTTTCTAAGGGTACTATAGGCAGATTCTGGTTTAACAAATATGTTGTGGGCTCATAAAGCAAATAGTTTGGGAGGTTTTCCCTTACACCCGCCGTGCTTAATAAGATTATAGTACCCCTATCAAATTCCCTATTCAGGACTGCTAGTAGAAAGGAGAACACCCCAGCAAAGAACCCTAAACCCTAGACCCTAAACAGATACTGGCGAAACCAGTAGTGCCTGCCTTTCGGAGCCTGCGGACTCTGAGGTCCATATGGCCCAGCAAGGTGTAATCCTGAGCCCTACTTGGGGGGGCGTTTAGTAAAAGGGGAAGGGATCATGGCTCAAAGAAGTCAACACCTTGTTACATGAACTCCATCTTGTTGATGACAAATGGGTTGCACTTGTACATAAGAACGTTGTTAAGCTAGTGATGACCTCCTTATTTGCGGAGCATGTGAACATAATCCCGGACTTCCTGGCGGAGATCAGCGACGCCATAATAGTGGATGGCATCGTCTACACAGGCGATGGCATGGAGGAGGATAACACCATGGACCTGCGAGTGGTATTGCCAAGGGACTTCAGGGACCCCAAGTTGAGGTTCGACCTGCTGATAACGGCCAACGGTGTGGTCTTCGACACGGCCATGTACGAGGTCTTCCCCTCGATCGAGGAGAATAAGTCCTTCATGCATGTAGGGTGCCCGATATCCCTGCACATAAAGCACCCATCATCCTCCAAGTAGCACCCAAGCCCACACCCCTGAACCCCAAGCCCTACACCTTTGGGGATGTTCCCCTTACATGAACAGTCCTTAATAGGAATTCTAATAGGGCTGTTCGGATACAAACCCAAAACCCCAAAACCCCAAAACCCCAAACCCCAAACCCCAAACCCCAAACCCTAAACCCTAAACCCTAAACCCTACAAGAGGAACATCCCAAGCCCTCCACCCCTACAACCCTAGAAGCCACAGTTCCGAGGAACGCGATGCTGCCGTGCACACCTGAGGACGGAGGCGGGGCTCCCTTTGTCAAGGGACTACAGGAGGGACCCTGGGGTTTAGGGTTTAGGGTTTAGGGTTTAGGGTTTAAGGTTAGTATCATATCAAGGGACTAAAAGAGGGACCCTTGTAAGGGACCTTAGGGGCTCTTTCGGGGTTATTCGGGCTATTTAGGTATGGGGACGAGAAATAGGGGTTGACAAGGGGAATAAGATTGAGGGTCCTTTTAGGGGTGCCTCCTTATACCGCTTAAGTTTGTGCTACCCCTCCCCCCCCCCCCTCCCCAAAAAAGTAACGTAACACGTGGAGATGGTCACTTCTCTAAATGATGGTCTTTTTTGGCATCACTATGAGAAGGCCGGCTCTTATATTTAGGATACACAAAAAGGGACCTCATTTAGAGAATTAATGTGAACAGAGCATAAGAATGACATACCTGAAATTTGTTCAGGGTTTGAGGGGCTGGGGTTCATCGTTCGTTGGGGGGGGTGCTGGGGTTGAGGCAAAACCTCTAATGTACTGGGTTGAGGGTGTAGGGCTTACCAGAGCGGCCTCTACGCCCTTGAATTTGGGGTGAGCTTTTGAAAGCCGTAAGGTGTTGGACATGACCGGTGAGGATTGGGGGGTGCGCGGGTTGAGTTGGTTGCCCTCGGCGTCCCCACGAGCTTTTTGCTTCTCCCTTTGCCAGGAGTGAAGGTTCCCTTCGATGTTCCCCCTTATACTAACAGTCCTTACTAGGGATTATCATAGGGGGTACTCTAATCCCTATTAAGGACTGTTAGCATAAGGGGGAACGTCCCAACTTAAACCCCAAAATTTAGGCTATAGAGCCTCGTCTCCGAGCTTGCAAAAAACACAAAAAGGCGCCAGGCGCGGTTTGGACTTTGCTGAATCCTTGGCCTTCGGGTCTGCCAAAACCCCACACCCTGAAGCAAACCCGAAGGGTTCGGGGTTTAGGGTTTAGGGTTTAGGGTTTAGGGTTTAGGGTTTAGGGTTTAGGGTTTAGGGTTTAGGGTTTAGGGTTTAGGGGGGTTAGGGTTGGTAGTTAGGGTCCAGCGTTTGGGCATGTAGGTTCCTAAATCCAGGGTTTCAAGATTTCATGGTTTTTGCCCTTCGGTGCTTCTGGTTTCAGTAGGGCACCTAAAGGAGTGCCGAATATAGGGGTCAGAATAAATATGCATAGTGTTCCCCTAGGGTCCCTGTATAAATATACTTTCATAAGCCCGCAAACCTGACTCTACCTATTCAGGCCCCTATATTGCCTTCCGTGTTCAATCCCTGCATGGGGGGGGGGGGGGGTGTGCATAATACGGAGCCTTTATGTTTAGGGAAGACCCGAATGGGCCATCATCTAGAGTAGCCACTACCTTCAAAGGCCACCCTAAACCTTAAACCCTCAACCCTAAACCCTAAACCCTAAACCCTAAACCCCCCTCCCCCCCCGACTTCGCCACGCGAGGCTCCAGGTATCTGCTCCTCCAGAGTCTGAAGAACCTGCACTTCGTCGGCGGTTTAGGGTTTTGGGTTTAGGGTTGAGGGTTTTAGGGTTTCAGGGTTCTGTTGGGCCCGACCTTTTATTGGTAGCCCAGTGGTGCCCTTTCACTTGTTTTGGTTCAAGGTTGTCGTTTCAAGTAGCCAGCCCAAAATCGGGTGCCCTTATGTTAGTATGGTTACTGGGCTACCAAGTATAAGTTTCATGTTCCGGAGCCTTATATGTAGTAGGTACCCAAAACAGGCCTCCAGTGGTTTAGGGTCTAGGGTTTAGGGCAGACAGAGGGTTTAGAGTGTGTGGACGGTTGCATGTGGAAGTCGATCCAAGCAAGGATGTACGCACTGTGGGGCCAAGCAGCTTTGTAGACCTTCTGGCCATCATCAAGCCCCTGGCAGCTGTTTACCTTGTCATCGACGTCGCTTCGCTCCACGCGGATACGGGCGAGGCGCTGTCCAACCCCTCGCATCGAAAGCTCTGGGCTTGAGTCTCTGGAGTGTTGATGCAACGTAGTATTACGGCACATCGGCTACTGCTCTCTTGCGTGGTCCACTTGGGGTTTAGGGTTTAGGGTTTCGGGTTTAGGATTTAGGGTTTAGGTTCAGGGTTTCTGGGCTCACATTGTCTTGCACAGAACCCTTCCTCGAAGTAGAGACCTCTTCTGTCCTGTGGTTGCTTCAAGACTTAGAGGGGGTGGGGTTTCTCCAGCAACCCCACCGACACGTTTACACGAGCCCCAAGATGACCCGGACTCGAAACCTAAAGACCCTGAAACCCTAATCTTTGGCCACCGAGTGGTACCCTTTTCCCTTTCTTTTTGGTTCTAGGTTCCCTTTTAAAAGAGCCAGCCCCCCCAAAAAAACACCCGTGTTTTTTAGTATGGTTACTGGGCAACCAAGAGACCACACTCGGAGGTTCATGAAGTTCATGGGTACGTATACTAGGACCCAGAGTAGGCCCTTGCCCCTTTTGGATTCGGGGGGGGGGGGGGGGGGGGGGGGGGGGGGGGGGGGGGGGGGGGGGGGGGGGGGGGGGGGTGCTGGACTTTGAGGTTCCCTTATAGGCCTCGGTAGACCAAAAAGTTACCGTTTTCATTCCTAGAATACTCTCCGGGCAACTATGATTGTGCTAGGTTATAGATTTTTACAGAGCGCTCAAAACTCTGCGCATAAGCACCCAGGAAGCTAGAAGTCATGGACAGAGAAGTCATGGCCCCTAAACCCTACACCCTACACCCTAAACCCTTCAAACCCTAAACCCTAAACCCTTCAAACCCTAAACCCTAAACCCCAATCAAGCCACTTGAGGCCCAAAAGCGGCCGGAAGGGTTCAGAACCCCCCTGACCCAATGTGTCCTACGCCTCATAACGCCTTGGGTGCTTTAGGTTTTTCTTGTGGACCTTGGGGCGCTTCGGATCCTAGGATATTTAGGGTTTAGGGTTTAGGGTTTAGGGTTTAGGGTTTAGGGTTTAGGGCAATTAGGGCAATGTAGGACAAGTCTTCAGAGCTTACAGGGTCAAAAGCCAAGGAACAACTTCGTGTCCTGCTACAAGGCTATGGAGTGCTTCCTGCTCCTCAGACCACTTTTTGGTTGTTGTGGTTTTAGGGTTTAGGGTTTATGGTTTGGGGTTTAGGGTTTAGGGTTTAGCTGTAGAAGGTGCAGTAAGGGTGGCTGGAGAAGGCCCCCAAGGCCCGTGAGCCGGGTTTCGGGTTTTGGGTTTAGGGTTTCGGGTTTGGGGTTTAGGGTTTTTTCTATCTCTCATCCTCAAAGGGGTCTTTCTGGAATGTAATCCTAAACGCCCATGTACCTCATGATTACATGGGGCGGCCCAAGTCCCCATGTAGGAGGCACCTTTAAGTACTCCCCATTTGCATCAGCTGTGTCTTCAATGGAGCTCAAAGGCTGAATTCGGGTTCAAGGGTTTCGGGTGCAAGGCTTGTAAGGGCCACAAGGTTTAGGCTTCAAGTTCTACACCCTACACCCTAAACCCTAAACCTTAACCCTAAAAACTAAACCCTAGACCCTAAACCCTAACCCCTAAACCCTAAACCCTAAACCCGAAACCCCTGGGGGGCATTCGAGGCTCTTCAACGCGCAGAATCCCACAGGGAGCCTTGCCAGCAGCTGACTCCTGCGTCCCCCAGTGTCGCCTTGCCTAGGGCCTGATTCATTTGGCTAGGTTTAGGGTTTAGGGTTTAGGGTTTAGGGTTTAGGGTTTAGGGTTTAGGGTTTAGGGTTTAGGGTTTAGGGTTTAGGGTTTAGGGTTTAGGACGTAGGGCTTAGGGCTTAGGGCTTAGGGTTTAGGGTTTAGGAAGTACCCTTAATATGTTAACATGCCAAAATCTTGCCCTTCTTCTAAGAACCCAAAATGGGAACCCCCCATTTTCGGAAATCCCCATTTGGTAACCGCTCTTTTAGTTTTTGGGAGTTGGTCTATTATGTATATGTAGAACTTAGCAGTCGGTGTATAAATATTCTACAAAAAATTTAGTTATATTTATTTATTTTCTTATTTATATCTATATTTATATTTTCCATTTGTATATTAAAATTAATATCTTTGTATTTGTTCATATTTACATATGAGAGAGAGGGTATTTTATGCTCTATTTGGCGTCTTACTCGTTGTATAAGTAGATGATTGCAATAATTGGTTTAGTTGAATTCGGAAAGCTTTGAAAATCAATATTCTACAAGTGGCTGTAATTGCAGTAATTGAATGACTTGGAGTTAATTGAAGTATTTGAATTGAATACAAGAATTTCATTAGAGGTAGAGGGGCCTGAGTCCAGTCCGGTAATTTCATCAACGGCACTACTTCAATAATTTCAAAACCCAAAACCTTGAACCCTAAACCCTAAACCCTGAACCCTAAACCCTAGACCCTAAAAGGCACTACAACCTCAAGCTGCACATCATGTCGGAGTTCGCCGTGGCGCAGCGCACCGCGGACTGCACCAAGGTTTTCGGCGGGCCGCCCAGTGCTCCTTAAGGGTTTAGGGTTGAGGGTTGAGGGTTTAGGGGTTAGGGTTGAGGGTTTAGGGTTTAGGGTTTAGGGTGTAGGGACGATACCTTGAGCTATATACGAAGTTCAGGAAGGTACCTGAAGCAAGAAATACGCCTGAACCAGGGGTTGTACCCCAGAGTAGAAACCTCAAATACCTTAAAGTATATACACTATAAACCTCGAAGTGTTTACCTTAAGTCGGAAACTCGCCTCAACTACATAAATGAACCTTATGATGTATATAATGTAGAATCCCCTGATTTTAGGGGTCTTGGGTCCTCGGCGCTGCAGGTCCACCCGAAGCCCAAAACCTTGAACCCCCCTTGTGGGGTTATAGGGTTTAGGGTTTGAAGGTTTAAGGGTTTAAAGGTCTGGGGTTAATTTGTTTTACAGGTGTATGGTTCGGAGGTTTCAGGGTTTAGGGTTTGCAGGTTTCAGGGTTCAGGGCTTCCAGGGTTTGGGGTTTAGGGTTTAAACCCCCTGAACCCAAAACCCTAAACCCGAAACCCTAACCCTAAACCCTTCATCCTAAGCCCTGAACCCTGAACCCTGAACCCGAAACCCTAAACCCTAACCCTAAACCCTTCATCCTAAGCCCTGAACCCTGAACCCTGAAACCCTACATCCTAGACCATCCTAGACCCTAAACCCTAAACTCTGTAGTGCTTCGGGATAATTTTAAATCTCACTTCTTTCCCTTTGTGAAGGGAACTTATTCATAAATAATTTTCAAAGGGCTTTAGTAGACTTTAGAGCACCACTCAGTACAGTCTCACGGAGAGCTCAGAGGTTTCAGGCTCTAGGACTTTAGGGGTTTGAAGGATGCGCGGCGGTGTAGACATTGTCACTTCACAGACCCTAAACCCCAATGTGCCCCCCTGAACCCTAAACCCTAAACCCTAAACCCTAAACCCTTAGGGAGAAGCTCAAAGGTTCAGGCTTTAGGACCTCAGGGGCCAGAAGGATGCGCGGCGGTGTGCCCCCCTGAGCCCCGAGCTCTGAACCCTACATCCCTGAACCCTAAACCCTAAACCCTAAACCCTATACCCTATACCCTAAACCCTAACGAAAAGCGACGAATGGCAAGGCCTCCTCTTGCTGGATCGCTGGGAGTGTGCCGGACACCCAGTGCGACGCAGTGGTAAACCCAAGCCCCAGAACCAGAACGCTCAGGGTTTAGGGTTCAGGGTTTAGGGTTTAGGGTTTAGGGTTTAGGGTTCAGGGTTTAGGGTTATAGGATTATAGGATTACCCTAAACCCTCACAAACCCCATAAACCCTAGAAACCCTTATAAACCCTACTACACCCCATAAATCCCACAAGCCCTATAGGCCCTTTGAACTCTAAAGACCCTAAGCCCGGTTCAGGTTGCGAGCCGAAGTGTTAAGAAGCTGAGGGGTTTAGGGTTTAGGGTTTAGGGTTTAGGGTTTAGGGTTTAGGGTTTAGGGTTTAGGGTTTAGGGTTTAGGGTTTAGGGTTTAGGGTTTAGGGTTTAGGGTTTAGGCATCCAAGGCACAAAGAGTAGGAGTTCGGCTAATCGGTTAGTTCTCTAATTCAGTATCCTTTTTTGGCTCCCTCCCCTGCATAACACAGCACCCTTAAATACGGACCCCAAAAGGGACCCCTAATGCAGAGAACTAACTACCAAATCACGAAGACCCCAAGGACGCTTTCGTGGTTTGGGTCCCCTAAACCAACCTAAGCCTCAAACCCTAAACCCTAAACCCCAAACCTGAAAACCTAAACTGTAAACCACATATTGGGGTTTATAGGAGCTTTAAGCCTAAGCTCAGAGCCCTTACCCCGGATGCCCGGCCCCTTTGGTTTCCCGTACATTTATGGGGGTTAGGGCTCCGGGTTTGGGGTTTATGGGTTTAAGGGTTTCAGGTTTAAGTGTTTTAGTGGTCAGGGTTTAGGGTGTAAGGGTTTAAGAATTTACGGGTTTAAGGGTTTTAGGGTTTACCCTAAACCCTAAACCCTAAACCCTAAAGCCTAAACCCTAAACCCTAAACCTTCAGGGTTTAAGGGTTTAGGGTTTAAGGATTCGAACCTGAGTCGCAGGTCGTCAACAAACGCAACGGCCGCCTCGACGTCTCGTCCCGGGCGTTGCACGGCTGCGTGCAGGGTTTAGGGTCTAGGGTTTTGGGTTTAGGGTTGCTTTTATGTTGCGAGTTCAATCTCGATCCATGTCTAGTACTCTTGTGGAGGTACATAGTTACCTTCAAAACCCTACTTCGTATCAAGGGATGAAGATTCGTATTAATATGGTTTTATATCTTTTTAGAGATGTTGAAACAGGGACTCCCAAAACCCAAGGGTACAACGCTAAGGGTCCAAGGTAGAACCCCTAGATCGCATGGCTTATGGCGATTTGCTGCAAGGGCTTCATTGGATGCTTCGGCGTTTTGAAGTTTTGCTTCTTCGGGATTACCGTATCTACAGTGATTAGGTCGTGGCCCTCAAACCTAAACCCAAAACCCCAAGCCCCAAACCCTAAACCCTAAGCCCTCACTTTGGTAATTCTAGGTCTGACCTGGAGCTGGTCAGGAACAGGTCCTAAACCCTAAACCCTAACCCCTAAACTGTAAACCCTAAACCCTAAACCCTAAACCCTCAAACCCTCAAACCCTAAAGCCCTAAATCCTAAACCCTGAACCCTGAACCCTAAACCCTAAACCCTAAAACCCTAACCAAGGTAGAATCCCATGAGATCAGGAACAGGTCACACGTCCGCAACGAGCTCCACGGTGGAAAGCAGCTGTCGCTCTCGACCTTCTCCGTCGCCGAGTGGAGCTTGCCAGAGGCACAGGGTTTAGGGTTTAGGGTTTAGGGTTTAGGGTTTAGGGTTTAGGGTTTAGGGTTTAGGTTTTAGGGTTTAGGGTTTAGGGTTTAGTTAGGCTTTAGGGTTTTATAGGGTTTAAGGTGTAGGGTTTGGGGTTTACGGTTTAGGGTTTAGGTTTTAGCGTTTAGGGTTTAGTCTGGGATTAAAGGGTTGCAGGGTTTAGAGGCTTTACAGCATTTGTAGGGTGTGTAGGAGTTGAAGGTTTTATGAGGTTTATGGGGTTTATTGGGTTTGTAAGGATTGTGGGGTGTATTTGGTTTGCCGGGTTTATAGGGTTTATAGGGTTTGTAGGGTTTATAGGGTTTGCAGGGTTTAGGGTTAATAGGGTTAGATTGTTTTGTAGGGTTGATAGGGTTGGACAGGCTTTAATGTTTATACATATAGGGCCGAGCAGCCTGTCGAAGCAATCAGCGATCACTAGCCCTCAGAACCCAAGCAAGCCGAAGCCCGAAACCTTGAGAAGTGTTTCTTCACATGGAGGCCGATGCCTTCGAGCTGGACTATGTCTCCAGCGCGCGACCGCCTGTCGAGGCACCATCGGGAGACTCAAGAGCCTCCAGCAGCCCCTAAACCCCAAACCCTAAATCGCAACTTCTTCTATTGCATGAGCCGAAATAGCTACCGGCACTATAGGGGATCGTAGGTTTCGGGGTTTAGGGATCTTCGGCTCGGGCTTCGTAGTGGGGTTTAGAGTTTAGGGCTGAGGGTTTAGAACTACTCGTACCCAAAATGCCCTCCTCCATTGCCTCGACTTCCACCGCTTAGAATGCTCAGTACGAAATTCCGAAAGCATCAAGACACAACTTCAATTCGTTCTTGACAAGTAGGGTTTAGGGTTTAGGGTTTAGGGTTTAGGGTTTAGGGTTTAGGGTTTAGGGTTTAGGGTTCAGCCTTGGTGCTCCAACCATCCCAAATAAACCTCAAATCCTTCCTTCACAACCCAACGCCTCGTTCGGCAGGTGGGGATTCTAAACTAGGACCCAGAGACGACCCTCATTCATTCCCTTATATAATTTTAAGCCCCGTAGCCAAAAAGGGTACCTTTTGTTCCTAGGGCACAGATCCTTGTGCGATTTCTGTATGCTGACTATCCTTCCTGGTAGGTGTTCGGTTCCCTTATCCCCTATAAGCCCGACGGGTATTTCTGAAAATACGGCTACCCTTCATAGACCCCCAAAATACTGCAGTCCTTATGTAATGGGAAGTCTTCATAAAGAGATGGGTACAACCCAATTCGCCCTTAATCCTAAGCCCTGAACCCTAAACCACTCTGTTGTGAGGCCCAAGCCCTCACCGATGGCCTCTGGAAGCAGCTCATGGCCTCTTGCCCTTGGTTAGGGTTTAGGCTTGAGGGTTTAGGGTTTAGGGTTCAGGTTTTAGGGTTTAGGCTTGAGGGTTTAGGGTTTAGGGTTTAGGGTTTAGGGTTTAGGCTTTAGGGTGAGGGTTTAGGGTTTAGTGTTAAGGGCTGAGGGTCTCCTCCCTTAAGAACCCTGTAACTTGTGTTCTCGCATTGAGGGCTCATAGTGCTTAGGGTTTTTTGTTTAGGGCTTAGGAGGGTTTATAGGGTTTCTGATATTTATTGTTTTGTGGTTTCTGAGGGTTGATAAACCTTACAGCCCTGGATGTCTGCGTTTAGGGTTAGGGTTTAGGGATTACGGGTTTAGGGACTACGGGTTTAGGGTTTAGGCTTTAGTTGACAATTCACAGCCGGCTGTGGAAACCAAAGAAAGGGCGGCCCCGACATGAAAGTCTCAATGGCAGCTTGCATGGGCCTGCAAGACTCGCCCTAAACCCTAGACCCTAAACCCTAAACCCTGAACCCTAAACCCTAAACCCTAAACCTGGAAACACACACCTATGGTTTAGGACTGAGGCCATTCAGTCGTTTTTGTTGTAGTGGACGGAAGAGGGTAGAGGAAAGCAGAGCAGCGGCATGCGGAAGCGACCAACAGGAGAACCGGGGATGGGGCTGCAGCTTGGGTTTAGGGTTTAGGTTTTGTGGAAGTTATAGGGTCCTTAAGGGAGGGGGGTACCTCAGGGACGCCTAGGGAGCCTTAGGGAGTAGTAGCATGTATTAGGGAACCTTGGGTTATTCCGCCCCTAAACCCTAAAGCCTAAACCCGAAACCCTAAACCCTAAACCCTAAAGGTTTTAAGAGCCAACCTAGCTGAGCCTTGCATTCGGTTACTTGCGTTCACGGCCGGGTATCCACGCTGTAGCATTTTCCTGTTTAAGCTCGGATCACGAGTACTACTTACTATTGTGATGATTCTTGTGCCTACAGGGTGGGGCCCCCTAGTTATAAGTAGAGTTATAAGGGCCCTAATTTGGGTTATAAGGACCCTAAGTTAGGTTATAAGTCCCTTAACTACAGTTAGTATAGTAAGGGGGCCCCACCCTGTACTTACTATTGTGATGATTCTTGTGCCTAGCATTCGTAGTATGGCTCTTAGGGCCTTACGTGGGCTCCAAGACCAGTGGCATGTTGAACCTCTTAGGGTTTAGGGATTGGGGTTTGGGGTCTAACCCTAAACCCTAAACCCTAAACCCTCAACCCTCAACCCTCAACCCTCAACCCTCAACCCTCAACCCTCAACCCTCAACCCTAAACCCTAAACCCTAAACCCTAAACCCTAAACCCTAAACTAAACCCGAAACCCTAAACCCTAAACCCTACACCCTGTGCGTTCCCAAAGCAGTTGGTGTAAAGTCGACAGTTTAGCGTTTTTTGGGTTGACACGTCACGACACCTACCTTGTTTTTTTGTTGGGCCAGAGGGCCACACCCTTGGCTTAGTTACGGGGTTTATAGGGCTTACAGGGTATACGGGTTTAGGGTTTAGGGGTTTAGGGTTTATAGGATTCATCGGGCTTACCTGGCTTACCGGGCTTACCGGGCTTAGGGTGTTTAGGGTTTATCTGGCTTACAGGGTTTTCAGGGCTTGCAGTGTTTGTAGGGCTTATAACCTTAAACCTTATAAACCACACACCCTATACATATGGAAAATGGTAGTGATCATGTAGGGTCACCGGGTTATAGGCTTATAGCCTTAAACCTTGTAAATACCTTAAACCCTATACATATGGAAAATGGTAGTGGCAACACAGGGTTCACCGGGGTCAAGGCTTGTAGCACTCGTCGCCTGTCGCTGCTCCCGGCAAAGGTCTGCATGTACAAGTCCGACTGCAACCCGGAGGACCGAGCTTCATCCCTTCAAACCCTAAACCCTAAACGGCCCTAAGCCCTAAACCCTAAACGGCTCTAAGCCCTAAACCCTAAACGGCTCTAACCCCCTAAACCCCATCCTCTCGTCAGAGTCTAGAGTTATGGCTTCAGCATCTTGGTCTCTTGCGGTCGAAGGTTTCAGGCCTCAAGGGTTCCATCGGGAGGGGTCGACCCCCCTAGTTCCGGACGATCAGGGTTTAGGGTTTAGGGTTTAGGGTTTAGGGTTTAGGGTTTAGGGTTTAGGGTTTAGGGTTTAGGGTTAAGTGTTCAGGGTTCAGGGTTCAGGGTTCAGGGCTTAGGGGGAAAGCCGACACCTCCCTTCCGAGGACAAGATGAAGGTCCTGCGGTCCATCTCCCACAGCCTCTTCATCACGGCCGCTCAGACGATCTTGTGTGAGCGTGCTGTTGATATATTATTATTATTAGTAATATTTTTTAGAATATTACTATGAGTAGTACAAATAATATT
This sequence comes from Symbiodinium natans, assembly GCA_905221605.1. Classification (NCBI taxonomy): domain Eukaryota; class Dinophyceae; order Suessiales; family Symbiodiniaceae; genus Symbiodinium; species Symbiodinium natans. The sequence goes on along the minus strand of CAJNDS010002745.1, from coordinate 1,535,518 downwards.
ATTAATATAATTAGCACAAAATCCCTTTAACGAATCTGCGGGGCGACGTGGAATGTGCAAAGTTTGGAGTTGTCAGAGTAGGCTTTTGCGGGGACCAGAGGTGGTTCCATGCAACTAGCCCCGCCCCCCTCGCTCAGTCGAAGCACATGCGGGAGATGATGGGCTACTTCGACAAGTCGCAGCAGCGACAGGAGGCGTTCGTGATGTTCTTCTGCCGATGCTCGGGATGCATATGGGGGGTTGAGGGTTTAGGGTTGAGGGTTTAGGGGGGTTTCCGAAATTGAGGCTAACTTAGTGGGGTCCTCATTCCTAAGGGCATCCTTTATTCGGGGGTCTATTCAGGGGCTCCCATATCAACTCACAAACCCGATTTCCTAAGACCCTTAAGGGAGGGCAAGAAAAAAGTATATGCCAAACATATCAATTTGGAAATCGATATATACTTGGTAGCCCAGTGGCCCTTATTTCGATATGGTTACCTATACATACATTTATATACATATATATATATGCAGAGACCGATCTGTGAGGGGCTCGTCTGATCATTCTGATGATGTTGGTACATATAAAAGCTTTCCCAAAACTGATTTGCATGCTTTAACTAGCTTCCTCGTCTTTTTCAAAGGGCCAGCTGGACTTCTTGCATTACTTGAACTAGCACGTCCGTACCCCTTAACCAGAGGCTATGGTCACCCCACAGCAGCAGGCATTTGTGGATCCTGCGCTCCTCCTAATCCCCTTCCCCGGAGCCGCCCTAATACCCCAAACCCTAAACCCTAAACCCTAAACCCTAAACCCTAAACCCTAAACTGCGGCGCTGCAAGTGTCGGAAGAGCCTCGTTTTAAGGAATCATCGACATGCACAACCTGAAGCTGTGCAGCGTGCGCTTCGGTGAGGCCCTGGGAACCAGAACCCTTCACTTGATGACCCTAAACCCTAAAGCCTAAACCCTAAACCCTAAACCCTAAACCCTATACCCTAAACCCTAAACCCCACACCCTAAACCCTAAACCCTAAACCCTAAACCCTAAACCCTAAGCCCTAAGCCCTAAGCCCTAAGCCCTAAGCCCTAAGCCCTAAACCCTAAACCCTAAACCCTAAACCCTAAACCCTAAACCCTAAACCCTAAACCCTAACCCAACAGCAACGCCACTCTTTCGGTTCGCCCTAACGCTTCGTGGTGGAAATGTGAGGACGAGGAAGTCAACAACCTCCGCTACCGCCTGGGGCAGGATTCTCATCTGCAATTTGTTTAGGGTTTAGGGTGTAGGGGTTAGGGCTTAGGGTCAGGGACCCTGACACTATTTGGAAGTTCATGGGTATTTAAAAGCGGGTGAGACTCTGAGAAGTGTGTACCTGTGGTTATAAGCTTACTTCGGGTACTACAACCCTAGCTATAATAAGTACCCATGAACCTTCAAGCAAAGCCCTTGATGAATGTGAAGCCCTAAGCCTAAGCCCTTGGAACCTTAACCTTACATGGCTACCTATCTGGACCTATCTCTTCATAAGGTTGATTCGGCTGAGGGTTTGTAAGGTTTATGGCTTGGGGAAAGTCATCCGATTAGTGACTGTGACCTTAAACCCTAAACCCTAAGGCAACCCGCGCCCGGCCTTCAGGCGGTATTCTTCCCGTACTTCCAGCCGGAGAATGCAAAGTTCGAGCTGGCCCCTTTCTTTGCAGCCGGAACTGGGAGGTTAGTCCAGGAAGGTTTAGGGTTTAGGGTTTAGGGTTTAGGGTTTAGGGCTTAGGGCTTAGGGCTTAGGGCTTAGGGCTTAGGGCTTAGGGCTTAGGGCTTCTGGTCTGGTACAAAACAGATGTTTCCTAAATGCGGGGGGCACTCTCTCATAATACCCCAAAACCCAAAACCCTAACCCCCCCCCAAAAAAAAAAAAAGGGTACTACTGTTGTCGGAAACTCCCAATTTACATGCAAAGGCACAGCCTGGCACATCCATCCTCGAAGAATTTGGCGATTTAGGGTTTAGGAGTTCAGGGTTTAGGGTTTAGGGTTTAGGGTTTAGGAGTTCAGGGTTTAGGGTTTAGGGTTTAAGAAGTCCTGTTTCGACCTTTCAAGCTCACTGGCGGCAAGGGCCAACCGTTGTTGGAAACCCTAACCCTAAGCCCCAAGCCCAAAAACCTAAACCCTAAACCCTAAACCCTAAGCCCTAAGCCCTATGCCCTAAGCCCTAAGCCCTAAGCCCTAAGCCCTAAGCCCTAAGCCCTAAGCCCTAAGCCCTAGGCCCTAAGCCCTAAGCCCTAAGCCCTAAACCCTAAACCCCAACCACATCAGCCCTATAAACCGGATGCACTTGAGTTGCTCCGAGGATCTCGGCTTCCATGACCATCGGCTGTGTCTTGGCAGCTTGCTGGGGCCTTCACCTTCGTTCCCCCCACCCCCCCCCCCCCCGCCCCCAAACATCCCTCATCTTTCTTTAGAATTTAGGGTTTAGGGTTTAGGGCCTCATCCTTAACAACTCCCCCCCTCCTGCCCCATGGTTCCCTAAGCCCACAGTCATGAAGCCATGCCTCCGGAAGCCACAACTTCGGGGAAGGGTTCCCTAACCCCTAATCCCTGAACCTTATAATCAAGCCAGGCACCCACCCAGAGCAATGTGGTCTTGTTTGAGAATTGCTAGGACCCAGAGTCGGCCCTTATTTCCTGTTTTTTTAAGTTTGGGGTTCCCTTATAACCCCCTTAAAGCCAAGAAGGGCACCCTTTTATTCCTAGGCTACTCCTGGGTCTAGCTATCCCTAAACCCTAAACACTAAACCCTAAACCCTAAACCTGGGTCTACGAATTAAGAGTTGGCGAAGGATTGTTCCCGAAGTTGTGACACCAATGCGTCATCCCTAGCAGTCTTGGCACTCCCTCTCGAAATCGTGGTCCCTTGTCGGTGTTAGGGCTCTATAGGGATTAAGGGTTTTAGGGCTTGAGGGTTTTAGGGCTTTAGGGTTTTAGGGTTTTAGGGTTTGAGGGTTTAGGGTTTAGAGTTTAGGCCTATTGTAGGGCATGGGGTGGGTTTAGCGCTTCAGGATTTAGGGTTTAGCCTTCCGGGCCTGTTTTAGACTAGGGCCCACTGAAAGGGGACCATCGTTGAGAAAGCTGACCAGGTGAAGGCGAGCTTTTCAGGTTTAGCGCCTAGGGCTGTATGATTTTGCGGCTTGGGGTTCGGAGTTTTGAATTCTGGGTCGTTTTGTATGTTACTTTTGTGTTTTTTAAGGGGTGGGTGAAAGGTTTTGCCGGTGCAGGTTTAGGGTGTAATGGGTTTAGAGATTACGTTTTTGTTTACACAAAGTGCCTTCCCTGAGACCCCACATGTCTCCCATCAGTTGGGATGTTCCCCCTTATACTAACACTCCCTAATGGGGATTATAATATGGGGGTACTATAATCCCTATTCAGGAATTAGGGTTTAGGGTTTAGGGGTTGAGGGTTGAGGGTTTAGGGTTAGGACTGTGTGTAGAAGGGGGAGCACCCTAACCCGTCAGGTGTGTCAACATGCTTGTTGGCCTCGCAGCAAGAGAGAAGTTCGGCAACATCAGGCCTTTGCGCTAAAGAGCGGTTTTGGATTTGGGTAGTAATTTTGGGGGATTGGGGGTTAGGGGGTTAGGGGCTTATGGGTTGAGGGGTTTAGGTTGGGATGTTCGCCCTTCTACTAACAGTCCTTGGTAGAGACTATCGTAGCGGATACTTTAATCCTCATGAAGGACTGTTAGTATATGGGGGAAAATCCCAAGGTATAGGGCTCATAGTGTTGAGGGCTTCTTAGAGTAGCCCTACAAGGAGGGGCCCCCTAGTTATAAGTAGAGTTATAAGAGCCCTAAATTGGGTTATAAGGATCCTAAATTCGGTTATAAGTCCCTGAACTTCAGTTAGTATAGTAAGGGGGCCCCTCCTTGTAGGGTAGCCCTTGTAGAGTAGCCCTATAGGTTGAGATGGAAGCCAAGCGGCGTCGAAGCAGGTGTGCAGGGCTCTCACAGTTTCATGCTGAGCCTGCTCTCGTGCCTACCCCTAAACCCTAAACCCTAAACCCTAAATCCTAAATCCTAAATCCTATACCGTAAGCCCCAAACCCTAACTACCCCTATTTGTCAAGTGTCCGTCACCGGAACAGCTCGGACCAGCACTTGGTTTGGGCTCCATGTTGTTCAGGGTGTAGGGTGTAGAGTTTAGGGTTCAGGATGTATAAGGTTGCGTAGGAGTCGGTTTCAGGGTTTCGTGGTCACGCTGCAGGAGTTGTTTTCTTGTGGACGAAGTTCACGGGGATCCTATACGAGCCACACCCTTAGTTCCCCCATCCCAAAAGCAAATGAGGCACGGCTTAGGGCCTATGTCGGGATGTTCCCCCTTCTACGAACAGGCCTTAAACAAGGGGTTATAGTACCCCCTATCATAATCTCTATTAAGAAGTGCTATAACTAGTATACGGGGGCACATCCCAAGTCGTATGAACTGTGCCTTTCTATTTGTTCACGGGGTGGTGTAGAGCATTCCTTGGCACATAAAGCCCGAGGCGGTCCAAGAGGTGGGCTTCGGCTGGCTTTGTCAAATATGTTCAAAGACATCCCCCCGCCAGAAGTCTAGTTCCTCTTTTTGGATTCCAGGGTACTTGAAGTTTTTTGGTTGCCAGAATGTCGCACCCCCCGCCCAAACGCAAAATGAGAAGGGACCGCGTTGCAGAGCATACATAGCAGCTAGCCTTACCTGGGGCTCTATGTACCGAAAGGTTAGGAGCAGCTACCTTGCAATTAGTATATAGGAAAACCGTAACACTGTGGGTAAAAAGAGTCCCAGTATCAGTTAAAGGAACGTTTCTTCATTCAGCTTCTTTTTTTGGAAGACCTCTGCAGCATTACAGGGACGCGGTGTGGATCAAGCCCGACGGAAGTCAAGACGATTTTCCCATGGGCCTCGCGGAAAGGAGAGTCACCTTTTGTTTTTTTGTTTTGCCCAACGGCTAAGCCGCAAACCCTAAGCTTCGAACCCAGAAGCCCTTGAAAGCAGCAGGTTCTAACGCCCGTGATGGTTGAGCACCGCCAGCATGTCAGGAAATCGTGAACCCGAGGCCACAAAACCTTAAACCCTAGACCCCAATGGAGCGCTTTTAAATTTGTTTGGCTGCCCGAACTTTTTGTTTTCCATTCGCTGTCCCCAAGGCTCCAGGTAAAGATGTTTGGTAGGGTTTAGGGTCTTCTAGGGTCTTATAGGGTTTTATAGGGTTTGATAGGCTTTTACAGGCTTTTACAGGGTATGATGGGGTTTATAGGGTTGTACAGGGTTTATGGGGTTTGCGGAGTGTATGCATTTTTAGGCTTTATCGGGTTTGTAGGTTTTGTTGTGTAAACAGGGCTTATAGGGTTTACAGGGCCAGATTTGATCCTGGCACCTTTAATCATCACTGACCGACAGGAGGTTTCCAAGAGGCGTGCTAAGACCCGCCTTAAAAAAAGGCTCAACCCAAACCGAACCCAAATCCCGACAACCCCAGACCATCAAAACACACCCTGTCCTTTGGAGGTGTTCCCGCAAACCACAAACCCAACCATCTAAACCCTAACCCCCGCGGCTGCACATCTAAAATCCTATCAGCAACCCTGTCATTGACCCTAAACATACCTATGGGCCTAAAGCCAACTTCCGACAAAAAACACAAACGAAACCCAAGACACAAAGCCTTTTTCTGAAATGTTTATATGTAAAGGGTATCCCTAGACCCTAAACCCTAAGCCCAAAGCCCCTGGCCCTGAACCGTAAACCCCAATCCCCAAACCCTAAGCCCTAAGCCCTAAACCCTAAACCCTAAACCCTCAAGGCCAGGATGAAAGAAATTGTAGGTGTTTCATTACGAGCAGCTCGTGCAATAATCCTTCATCCTTCACAGTGCAAAAATATTAGCCCCCTCAGCCCCCCCAACCCCCCCAGCCCCTCCAGCCCCTCCAGCCCCCTCCAGCCCCCTCCAGCCCCCTCCAGCCCCCTCCTCCAGCCCCTCCAGCCTCCAGCCCCTCCAGCCCCTCCAGCCTCCAGCCCCTCCAGCCCCTCCAGCCCCAGCAAAATTTGAGGTTAAAAAGCAGAAAACAAAAAACAAACTCGTATACAAATTTCCACCCCAAAACCACCCCCCCCCCCCCCCCCCAGCCCCCCCAAGCAGCCCTCCCCGCAAGCCCCCACCCCAACCCCCCATCCACCCCAACCCCCCATCCCCCCATCCCCCCCAGCCCCCCCAAGCCCAACCAACAAAAATGTAAAACATTTGAAGGCAAAAAACAAAACCCGGCAAAACCCCCCAAACCCCGACAAAACCCGACAAAACCCGACAAAACCCCCCAAAACCCCCCAAAACTCCGGACACAAACCCTATACCCTAAATTTGACCTTAGCAACCTTGTCCGTTTGAGGCATTCCGCGGAGCTGGGAAACGCTGTCACCCACCGAAGGTCTGTTCAACTCCTAAAGGGGCTTCTAGGGTTTAGGGCTTCGGCTTCGGGTTTCGGATTTAGGGCCAGGGGTTTGCAGGATGTTTAGGGTTTAGGGGTTGGAGGGTGTAATTCGGGTTGGAGAGCAGGTTGGGGGACGGGGGGCGTGAGGTTCTTTAATAGCTAAGCGCCTGTGGGGGTTCTTTTAATTCATGGTTTAGTTAGGGTGTGTGTGTGTGGGTGCGTGCGTCAAATACTCCGCGGACACCGTCACGCACAACGTGTGTTGTGGTGTGCGCCAAGGTTCACGTTCCCGCCCAACCCAGCTACCCGACCTATGACCCTTGTCGGGTCCCTGGTTTCAGTCTTGGGATGTATCCCCTTATACTAGCAGTTCTTAATAGGGATTATCGTGCCCCTATTAGAATCCCTACTAAGGACTGCTAGTATAAGGAGGAACATCGAAAGTTTCAGTCTTTTTTGCTTTGGGATGTTGGCCCCATCTTGGTCTCAGCTTTGTGCTTTGTTCTGAGTCTTTTGAGATCGAGAATGCTCCTGTCAAGGGGTCTCCTGAGTCTTGCAGGGTAAGGAACCTCCGTTATAGGGTTCTTCCCAGAGACTCCAAAACCCCTTAATTAAGATTTAAGGTATATTCCTTAATTAAGGGGTTTTGGAGTCTCTGGGTTCTCGGGAACCTTAGGGAAACTTGGGGAGTAGTCCCGGAACTCCAACATCCGAAGCATGGCGCTGAGAACCCACGACTTTGTTTTTGTCAGTCGTACAGGGTGGGGCCCCCTAGTTATAAGTAGAGTTATAAGGGCCCTAAATTGGGTTATAAGGACCCTAAGTTAGGTTATAAGTCCCTTAACTACAGTTAGTATAGTAAGGGGGCCCCACCCTGTATGGCTTAAGCGGTTGAAGGTTTTTAGGGTCTAGCTTTTCGGGGCTTTTGGGTTCCGGGGTGGAGGGCTTCAGGGTACGTAACCCTAAACCCTAAACCCTAAACCCTAAACCCTAAACCCTAAACCCTGGGTACTCAACCTCAACCCTAAACCCCTAAGCCATAACCAACCCCCAAACGCCTCAACCCCGCCCTAAACCCCTAAACCACAACCTTAAACCCTAAACCCCACAACTGGGCTGGGGAGGTCGCTTCCGCTGTCGCTACGCTGCTCGCCCAGGAACCCTAAAACCCAAACCTATACATCTCAGGATTTAGTGTTCAGAATTTAGGCTTTAGAGGTTTAGGGTAAGGAATCCATAGGGTTTAGTGTTCAGGGTTTAGGCTTTAGGGGCTTAGTGTAAGGGATCCCTTAAACCCTAGACCCTAAGCCTAAACCCTCTAGGTCAGGGCTTTGGCTTGTTACACACCCTTACTGCTTTTCACCTCCGCCGAAGCGTTCATGTGTTTGGCTGTAGGGCTCGGCCCCTAAACCTTAAACCTGAACCCTAAACCCTAAACATCCCTAAACCCTAAACGCTTGTTATACCCTGTATTTGGGGTAACTCAGGGGGCCATATGTAGGTGGGCCGAGCTGCTTAGCTTTGCGACCCTGGAAGCCTAAAGCCCTCTACTAAGACTCAGAGTAGGCCCTTATTCCCTTTTTTCAGGGTTTAGGTTCCCTTCTGAGCCCCTCGAAATCAAAAAGGGTACCCCCGTTCATTGCTGGGTTGCTCTTGTGTCTAGTCTAGAGCCCAGAAAGGGCCTCCAACGCTCCTTTCCCCCCCCCCCCCCGAAACCCTAAATTCACAAGCCCGAACAACCTACAAAACCCTAAACCCTAAACCCAAGACCCCCTAGCCGCACGGGAAGGTGGGTAGTTTCCTATTCCCCTGTGATACCCCGAAATACAAAAGAAATCCCCTTATAAAGGATCCCTAAAACGGGTACTATGGGGGTCGGAAGAATTGATAATATTATTCCCTTACGGTCCCTGTGCAACTGTATTATAATACTCCCCCAAGCGCTATTCTAATTGTTCAGGCCCCTGCATTACTTCTATTTTCGGAAACTCCCAGGTGAGCCCTAAACCCGAAACCCTAAACCCTAAACCCTCAACTCTATTTTCGGAAACTCCGAGGTGTGCTCAGCCGACGACCGCAACTTCGGCTACCGCAAGACCATCGCGGCCAAGTACGGATACAACCCACGGGATGTGCGGGAGCAGGCAGCTTCCTTGGGTGCTGAACCCTGAACCCTGAACCCTAAACCCTAAACCCCTAAACCCCTAAACCCTAAACCCCAAACCCCAAACCCTAAACTCCCAACCCCGCCCTCCCTCAAAGTACTCCCTCAATGTACAATGACCCTAAACCCCAAGCCCTAAGCCCCAAACCCTAAGCCTAAACCCTAAACCCTAAACCCTAAACCCTGAACCCTAAACCCTAAACCCTAATTCCTAAACCCTAAACCCTAAACCCTAAACCCTAAACCCTAAACCCTAAACCCTAAACCCTCCCTCAACATAGCACGACCCATATGCAGGAGATGAATTGGCTCACAGGGCTGAACGAGCCGCCCGAGGCCTCCGCCCTGGGAGGGGGGGGGGGGGGCCTGGGATGCCCAGAGGAAGTAGGGTTTAGGGTTTGGGGTTTGGGGTTTGGGGTTTAGGGTTACCTTCTCCCCACTTTTTGACGGATTAGGCTCTCATTTTAAAAGCCGCAAAGCAAGGGGCCCACTGGGAAACCCGCATGCGGAAGGTAGAGGGTTCAGGGTTGGCGCCCCCCCGTCTCTAAGGGTAGTTGCATGGTCCCTTCTCATAACCCTAAACCCTAAACCCTACACCCCTTTTAACTCTCATAGACCCTATAGAACCCAAGGGCCTATACATACAGAGCCCTTTAAAGAAGGCAAGGGATAATATCAAGGGCCCATGTAGCTACCCTTAAATGTTTGGGGTTAAATCCTAAACCCTAAACCCTAAACCCTAAACCCTATTCGCCATTATCAGCGTCAGCCCAGAGTGTAGTGCCAAGGGTTTATGTTCCTAGCTTGGAGCTGCTGGGCTCGGGGGGTGTACGGTGACAGGCCCTTATTACCTAGTGATAGAAACCCTTCTGTGGCTCCTTATAGCCCTGATTATTCAGTCCTAAACACTGAAGCCCTAACCTAGCAACCACTCCATGAAGGTTGGCACTTTGCGGTTCGACAACCTCCGTAAGGACTATAACGCAGTCCCGACAAGGGACCATACATTAGCAACAACCCCAAACCCTAAACCCTAAACTCCAAACCCCCAACCCCAAACCCGAAACCCTAAACCCTAAGGGATAGGGATCAAAAAAAAAATAAAAAAGGATCAAAAAGAAAATAAAAAAGGATCAAAAAGAAAATAAAAAAGGATCAAAAAAAAATAAGGCCGCGATCGACGACCCTCTCACACGAAACGCGTCTCGAGACGCCAAAACTCGAGTTTTGGTACGTTTTCAGAGCACGATTGACGACCCTCTCACACGACACGCATTTCGAGGCGCTAAAACCCCGAGTTCTGACTCTTGGCTTCACGGCTTCTTGGCTTCTTGGCTTCTTGGCTTCTTGGCTTCTTGGCTTCCTGGCTCTCCTCGGCTTTTAGCTTTATGCTTCTTGGCTTCTTTTTTTAAGTCGCACAAGCTTGCTTCAACGCATACACGTGTATCGAAAGCCATGGTGCGAGGATTGTGTTTGCAAATGGGGGGGGCTGCGCCCCCCCCAACCCCCCCGCTTTTTAAGTCACGTAAGCTTGCTTCAAAAATAAGCGTCTGTTCGACAATAATGATGCGAGCATTGTGTTTGCGTGTGTGGGGGCGGGGGGGGGGGAGGGCTGCACCCCGCCTTTACCAGACCCCCGCTTTTTTAAATCGCGCAAGCCTGCTTCAAAGCCTACGCGTCTCTTCGAGACCCATGATGCGAGCATTGTTTGCAACTGGGACTGCTACTATTACTACTACTACTACTACTACTATTATTATTATTAATTAGTATTACTACCAGTACTACTATGATTATTACTACTACTATTATTATTACTACTACTATTACTATTATTACTACTATTACTCCTACTCCTACTCCTACTCCTACTACCACTACCATTACTACTATTACTACTACTACTGCTACTACTACTACTACTACCACTACTATTACGATTACTATTACGATTACTACTACGATTACTATTACGATTATTACTAGTACTACTACTACTACTATTACTACTACTACTACTACTACTACTACTACTACTACTACTACTACTACTACTACTACTACTACTACTACTGCGACTACTACTACTACTACTACTACTACTACTACTACTACTACTACTACTACTACTACTACTATTACTAGTACTAGTACTACTACTAGTACTAGTACTACTACTACTATTATTATTACTATTACTACTTACTATTACTACTACTACCTATTACTATTATTATTACTACTACTACTGCTACTACTACTACTACTACTACTATTACTACTACTACGACTACGACTATGACTACTACTTACTACTACTACTACTACTACTGCTACTATACTACTATTACTCTACTACTTCTATTATATATATTACTATTATACTACTACTACTACTATATACTACTATTGTATTTTTATTATATATTATATTTTAGTTTTATTATAATTCCCATTATTATGTATTTTATATTTCGAATTAGGTCTTAGATATTAAGTATCATAATATATATATATTATATTATATATTATATTGTATTATAAAATATATATATATATATGTACATTATTATACATATTTATTGAATGCTACATATATATATATATATATATTAGACATTAAATATTAAGTATTATTTGTTCTATGTTTTGTATTATAAATGAAACAGTTTGTATTATATGATATTATGTCATAAACGATTATATTATATTATTTCATATGTTTTATAATGTATTTTATATGATATCTTATATTATATTCATTTTTACATATTATATTATATTGCCGTTTGTTTTTTTCAATATTTTATTATATATTCCATGATAATATTATATATTGTACATGATATGTTATGTTTAAATTAATATGAATCATAATAATATTGATATTAATAGAAACATAAATATGAACAAAATAAGTATAGATATGCAGAATATATTGGTCGATCGCGTCGGGAACAACGTACCAAAACTCGAGTTTAAGCGCCTCGAGATGCGTTTTGTGTGAGAGGGTTGTCGATCGTGCTTCGAACACGTACAAAAACTCGAGTTTTCGCGCCTCGAGATGCGTTTCGTGTGAGAGGGCGGGTCGTCAGAACCTTTCCAAAACTCGAGTTTTAGCACGTCGACACGCGTTTCGTGTGAGAGGGTCCTCGATCGGGTTCCGGAAACGTACAAAAACTCGAGTTTTCGTACTCGAAGTCGAAGTTTATTTTCTTTTTGATCCTTTTTTATTTGTTTTTGATCCTGGGCTGCGTTATTTTTTTTTTGATCCTTTTTTATTTTTTTTTTGATCCGGCAGCCGAACCCTAACCCGTAAACCCTAAGCCCTACACAAGCCATTGGGAGGATGTCTTGGACCTCCTCGAGTTTTTAATCAGCCGCGACCGGGCCCCAGGGAGGCGCAGCAGTAGCCGCGGCGATGATGTAGGCCACTGTAGGGTTTAGGGTTCAGGGTTTAGGGTTTAGGCTTTAGGGTTTAGGGTTTGGGGTTTAGGGTTTAGAAGGGTTTAGGGTTTAGAAGGGTTTAGACGGGTTTAGAAGGGTTTAGAAGGTTTAGGGTTCAGGGTTTAGGGTATCCCAGTGGTACCCATTGTTTCTGGGTTCCCTTCTAAAGTAGCCAACAAAAAAGGGTACCCTTACAATGATATGGTTGCTTGGCGACGTAGGGGAGGAACGCTTTCGGTTTCTTGGGCCATTGGGTTGTGCGTTTTGGGATGGGTGTAACACTCCCGGTTTTGTCTAAGGTACCTATTTGCAAATCATCACGTTCAAGAGGCTCTAAAGCACAACCCAGTTCAGGGTCCAAGGGATTTCGGGTTGAGGGAATTTAGCGCTTCTTTTTCGGTCTGGATTTCCGGCTGGGCGTGGGATTCAGGATTCGCCCCCCACTCCCCCCCCTCCCTAACCAAAGAACCTAAACCCTAAACCCAAAGCCCCAAACCCCAAATCCTAAACCCTACACCCTAAACCAACCCTGAACCCTGTACCGAAAAGCCCTTCTCTTCTTTCGAGCACCTCACCTCATGCTTCGCATGCCGCACACCTTTACGGGCATTTCCCCAAATAGGGGGTACCTTTAGTATACAGCCAAATAGTACAATCCTGATTATAGGAACTCCCCCAAAAACGTACCCTAAACCCTGAACGATAAACCCTAAACCCTAAACCCTAAACCCTAAAGGCTAGACCCTAGACCCTAAACCCCAAACCCTAAACCCTAAACTCTAAACCCTAAACCCCAAACCCTAACCCCTAAACCCTAAACCCTAAACCACCAGACGTCTCTGAGGTTGACAGCATGCAGGCCGCTTTCAACCTCATCGACGGTGGCGAGCCGGGATCCGTCTCGAATTCGGAGCTGCCAGACGGCACGGGTTTAATATGGGGAGATTTAGGGTTTAGGGTTTAGGGTTTAGGGATATGCGAGGCTTGTTTAATACTTAGAATCGTGTTTTGGGGGGTTACTATAGGTGTGCTTACAGATAGGGACCATTAGGGATACTATTCGTAACTATTCCGACCCCTATGGTAGGGTTTCGGGACTTAGGGTTTTCCGCAAGCCTTGAAAGCCCCAACTAAACCCTAAACCATCCAAGCTTAAGCCATAACCTCGGCCCGACGACTGGATCAAATGACTACAAAATGGCTCTGATGTGGGTTTTGGGTTTAGGGTTTAGGGTTTAGGGTTTAGGGTTTAGGGTTGTGTTTTGGTTGCTTTGGTTGCAGGGGCAGGGTTTGGGGGTTTATGCCTTCGTATACACGCGCTACCGCACCCCTCAACACTTCTTGCCACGCAAAGCCTATAAACACTATTAACTATTAACACCCTAAAGCCTAAACCCTATAACCCTATAACCCTAAACCCCCAGCCCTAAACCGTAAACCTCAAGCCCCTACACACCTAAACCTCTAAAACCTGACCAGTCCTTCAGGGCCCCTCCCGACAAGCCTTTGTGAACACCCTAAGCCCTAAACCCCACACCCGCCTAAACCCTAACCCCAAAGCCCCTAAACCCCTAAACCCTAAACCCCTAAACCCGACACCCTACACCCTTAACCCTTAAGCCCTAAACCCTAAACCCCAAACCCCCTAAACCCTAACCCCCTACCCCCCTAAACCCTAAACCCTAAACCCTAAACCCTAAACCCTAAACCCTAAACCCTAAACCCTAAACCCTAAACCCTAAACCCTAAACCCTAAACCCTAAACCTAACCCTAAACCCTAAACCCTAAACCCTAAACCCTAAACCCTAAACCCTAAACCCTAAACCCTAAACCCTAAACCCTAAACCCTAAACCCTAAACCCTAAACCCTAAACTAAACCCGAAGGCTTACGCTCCGGGAGCTTGAGCAGGGGCTGAAGTCCATGGGCTGCCCCTCGGTTCTCAGGAGTTGAGCTTTCTTTCTTTTAGGGTTTAGGGTTTAGGGTTTAGGGTTTAGGGTTTAGGGTTTAGGGTTTAGGGTTTAGGTTTTAGGGTTTAGGGTTTAGGGTTTAGGGTTGAGGGTTTAGGGTTTAGGGTTTAGGGTTTGGGTGCCTTTCCCTTTTTCGTTTCTTGGCAGCGTTTCGGGTTTAGAGTTTTGAGGCTTTGCAGTCTAGAGGGTTTAGGGTTTAGAGGCTGTAGCAGGCTTAGAGGATGTTCAGGGTTTAGGGTTTAGGGTTCAGGAAGCACCCTCTACACCCCACACCCTAAGCCCGAAGCCCCAAACCCTAGACCCGAAACCCGAAACCCCAAACCCTGCGACTTAAACCTCTAAACCTCTAAAACCTAAACCTCTAAACCTCTAAAACCCTCTACAACCTCTAAACCTCTAAAACCTCCAAAACCTCTTAAACCTCTAAACCCTATAACTTTCCCAAGAGCTGCTCAGGCCAGAAGTTTGCGGGATCGGACGAGTCTGCCCTTGGGCTCGAAGGGGGCGCTCAGGTTGGGTTTGGGGTTCAGGGCTTAGGGTCTGAGGGTCTGAGGGTTTAGGGTTTTTGGGGCTGAGGGTTTGGGGTTTAGGGTTTTAGGGTTTAGGGTTTAGAGGCTCAGGGTTGAGGGATTTCGGGCTTAGGGCTGAGGGGTTTATGCTTTCGGGTTGAGGGTTTTAGGGTGTTGAGGGTTCAGGGTTTCTGGCTTAGGGTGGGGAGGGCTTCCTACTCAGGCACGGATAGAGAAGGTCTTCCGCTACCTCGATCCCGGCGGTGAGGGCACGGTGTCGATGCAGGCTGCCCTTTGCAGCCCGGGGGGGTTAGGGTTTGGGGTTTAGGCTTGAGGGTTCAGGGTTTAGGGTTTCAGATGCCCTTTGTCACTACATACTACGACTACTTACAAGAACCCTCCTTATTGAATCGGATTGAATCCTAGTCCATAGGCCTTTCAGACTTCGGGTTTTGGTGCATAGCCCTGGAACTATTATTATGAAGACTTGGATCCTAAGTGTGGCTTTCGTGCTTCCGATTATGGGTGCGCGGAGCTTTGGACTTCTGTCTTATGAGGTTTTTTTGTCCTGAAGGTTATACCTCTTTTGCGGGGGGATAGCTGAGAAGCGAGCCGAGCTTCTACCATACTAACGAAGATGTTCATACACAAGAAGTTCTCCGGGGGCACCCTTCGTTTCTTGACTCCCATTTTCCCAAAGCAGCATTTGCTGCAGAAGTGGTTGGCGCTGATTCCCACGAGAATGAACCCTCGTGTAGTACAACGCGAGGAGTTAGTTAACAGATGCTTCAGATAATGGTCTACAACTCTTGACTCTTCACGTGACGCAGTGACTTTGTAAGGGCCCTAGACCCTAAGTCCTAACCCTAAGTCCTTAACCTTCTTGTGCAAGATGGGCCGTTTGGTCAGTGTAGAAGCTGCCGCTGTGTGTGCTTCTTAGTTCACGGGGCGAGCCGTTACGTTCTCAGAAACCCCGTTAGGTTCCCCCCCCATACTGAAGGCTAGTTAGGGATAATTAAGCCTAATTGTAGTACACATGGGGATAGTCGAGGGAACCCCGGAAAGCAAGGTTATAACCAGAGTTGACCGGCCTACTTGTAACCCTACTTATAATGCCATGAACCTCTAAACCCCAACCCCTAAACCCTACACCCTAAAACCTAAACCCTAAACCCTAAAACCTACTTACCCATGAACCTCCAAGGTGCGTTTACGGGCTAGTATAGAGGGGGGTAGCAGGGGAACCCATGATACTTAGGGTACTGCTATAGCAGGGGAACCCATGATACTTAGGGTACTGCTAGCTCCACTCATACGCACCCATGAGCCGCCAAGTACGGCGAAGGACAACACTGAACTTCACCACAGCCTCGTTCTCTCCTAAACCCTAATCCCTGAACCCTTTGTCCTAAACCTTTTGTCCTAAACCCCAAACCCTAAACCCTGTATGAACTTAGGATCTAGAGAGCCATTGAAAGCATCGGTGCCTGACTCAAAGTTTGCAAACATGGATATTGACCCGTAAACCCTAAACCCTGAACCCTAAACCCTAAACCCTAAATGGAGGGTACCCAAAAAGGGACCTTAATTTGGAGAACTGACCTCCTGGATTTTTGCTCGCGCACAGGAATGGATGGTGCTCGATCAGCTTTGGAAAGAGTTTGCCTCTCGCCTGGAAGATCGTGAGTTTGCAAAATCACGGCACTCCCTTCCTTTCTTTCTTGCTCATTCTCCTGCTGTTTCTCTCTCCATCTCTGTCTCCATCATCGTCTCAGCTCTCCCTCTCCCTCTACCTCTCCCTCTCCCTCTCCCTCTCCCTCTTCCTTTCCCGCTCTCTCTCTCTCTCTCTCTCTCTGTGGCTTTGTGACTTTGACTGCGTCTCCGTCTCGTTACACCCCCCAAATGACAGCTTTAGCATCCCAAATCTCCCATGCCGCCCCCCCTCCCCCACCCTGGGATTATTCTTCAAAGCCCAGCCCTAAACCCTGAACACTGAACCCTAAAACCCTAGACCCTGAACTCTCAACGATCCACCCTAAGCCCTAAACTCTGAAACCTAAACTTCTAAGTCCTAACCCGAAACCCTACACCCTAGTAAACCCCAAAAAGTCGGAAACATTTTTCAGGACAAATAGTGCTGGGATTCCCTATACTTTACTCTTAGGGTTTGAGGCTAATGTTAACCTCACATCTATAAATGGGGTGGTAATTGCAATATTCGCCGGGCCAGCGGGCCCCAGCCGAAGACTACTTTCCATTACGGGTGGTTTCCGGGCCGAAATCTATAAACAAGTCTCTATAGGGGGGTCCGGTGAGAATAATAATGCGGTGACAGCTGCAATATTTTTCTGGCCAGGAATGCAATTTTTTCTAAAAATGGCTTAAGAGTTCCATTGCAGAGAAGACTTTTCAGCTGAGCTGGCTTGAAAGAGCTCCGCAGCAGAGCAAAAGGAGCTGCAAAGAGCAAGCAGAACCCTTCAAGACAAAGCAGAGCAGACCCTGACAGCTGACCCCCCCCAGACCCCCAGAAGACCCCCAGATTCCAACTATTGACACCCCCTCTTTTTTTTGACCCCTCCAAACCCCGGGGACCAAAACAAGATTGGGAGGGGGGGGGGTTATTAAAGCGACGTTAGCATTATTGAGTTTCCAACTTTTTGGCTTCTACTATACACACCCTGCACCCTACACCCTACACCCTACACCCTAAACCCTAAACCCTAAACCCTAAACCCTAAACCCTAAACCCTAAACCCTACTAAACCCTAAACCCTAAAACCCTAAACCCTACGCAATGGATCGCTGAGCCTGGAAGCCGAGGACTTGACGATTCGTGAGTTCGTGCAGTTCCTGCAGTACGCATTCGGCGAAAACCTGGAGGCTGGGGTTTAGGGTTTAGGGTTTAGGGTTTGGGGTTTGGGGTTTAGGGTTTGGGGTTTGGGGTTTAGGGTTTAGGGTTTAGGGTTTAGGAAACCTGGAGGCTTCTCTCATCTTTCTTTGCGGGGGTTGATAGGGTTTGGGGTTTTGGGTTCCGGGTTTAGGGTTTAGGGTTTTTGGGTTCAAAAGCGGGGGGGAGGGTTCATAGGGTTCGTAAGGTTTAGGCTTTGGTGTATTCGGGTTTCGGGATAGCTCTCTGTGGTTCACGAGGGTTCAGAGGGTTTAGGATTTAGGGTTTAGGGTTTAGGGTTTTAGGGTTTAGGGTTCAGGGTTTAGGGGGCTTAAGGGTTCAGGGTCTTAGTGTTTCGGGTGTCGGGTTTAGGGTAGTATAGGCGGTTGCGGGAATGAGGGTTTCGGGCAGTTTCGTGTTTACGGTTTGTGGCATCAGGTTCTAGAGTGTTAGAGCTCAGGGCTTCCCCCGAGTTCTAGGAGAATGCCATCGCCATGGTACCAAGATTTTTGGTTGGTGGATGCCGGGCTGAGGAGTTTAGGGAACACATCTACTTGAGTTTAGGGTTTGTACTGGTTAATAGGGTTTGGAGTTTGGGGTTTGGGGTTTAGGGTACCCTAAACCCTAAACCCTATAAACCCTATAAACCCTATAAACCCTATAAACCCTATAAACCCTATAAACCCTCTAAACCCAAAAAACCCTCTAAACCCTACAAACCCTATAAACCCTATAAACCCTAAACCCTAAACCCTAAACCCTAAACCCTATAAACCCTAAACCGATCAAACTCTCCGAAGGACGCCTGGGAAGCGCTGGATGACGACGAGAGTGGCGAGTTGACGGAACAGGAGTTCGACGAGGCCCTTTCTGCGCAGAGTGGGGGGGGACGAAGGGGGCGGGGGTGAGGGGGGGAGAAAGGATTTTTTGGGTTTGGGGTTTGGGGTTTAGGGTGTGTGGGGTGTAGGGTTTGTGGGCTTAGGGTTGGGGGGTGGAGAGAGGGTTTTCGGGTTTGGGGTTTGGGTGTAGAGGTTACAGGAATTGCGGGCAAGATTTCAAGAAGACGATGTCACATGTTCCAACGGGCATCATACCTAAACAAGCCTGCATCACGCAAAAAACGCGCAAGATGCGCGCGGCACAGAACCCACTGTCTGGGCCTTTCGAAGTCTGGGCCAGGTAGGCCCTTGGGATATCTTGTGTTCCCCTTTATTGGGTTTAACAGGACTCGTTCTGTGTTTCAGAGGGTTTACAGGGCCAACCTCGAAGTGGTCTGTCATGGAGAATCACGGATATGTCGGACTAAATAAACATCAATAGCGGGCACTTTTGTGTGCCGTTTGATCGAGACAACACAGCGGGCAAAGATGCCTCCCTCGACAATGCAGCGGTCATGGCGTTAGGGTCCGGCCCATGCCACACCTCGTTGTTCCGTGCACGCTTGACTGAGGCTCTGAAGAAGAAAGGCTACTTCGGACCAGTGCGAGTTGTCTTTGCGCGACTCGGCCGAAGGGCCGAAGTGACGGGATTTCCCGAGACCCCCGCAGCTACCACCCCGTCGCCCAAAGTCTCTATGAACAGCTCGTCAGCGCAAGTAGAATCGCTTCAAAACAAGGGCCCATTTTTTTTCTCGGATGCCCGCTCCCAAACCTTTGGGCCATGAGAATGGTCTCAGGGTTTAGGACCGTACTGGCTCCCATGTAAACCCTAAACCCTAAAGCCTAAACCCCTAAACCTAAACCCTAAACCCTAAACCCTAAACCCTAAACCCTAAACCCTAAACCCTAAACCCTAAACCCTAAACCCTAAACCCTAAACCCTAAACCCTAAACCCTAAACCCTAAACCCTAAACCCTAACTAAACCCTAAACCCAAGTGGTATACAGAGGCTCCCTGATTTTGGAAAGCTCCCATTTGGAGGAACCTGCAGCTTTCCACCAGGGTTTAGGGTTTAGGGTTTAGGGTTTAGGGTTAGGCTTTGTCAGAGCCTGGTTTTACCTACCGGGAAGCTGAAAAGGGATTCATACTCGCGTGGTGATGATTGAATATTGGAGTACACAACCCCAATTGTGGTTTATTCAACCCTATATAGGCCCGAAACCCAGAACCCCTCAACACTATTCTTGTTTGTGCATACAAGGTCCATTTGTAGGCATCCTACTAAACATGGTACCTATCTAGGGCCCCCGAGCTTACATCCATAGTGCATGCATTTTCGTTGGGTTGAGGGTTTGGGGTTTAGAGCTTCGACTTAGGGCGGTTTCCCGAAACTCTACATCCCTGAGCCCAAAAGGTCGTAGGAAACAGGGCTTACATTCCTGTTATGAGTGAGTTCATAAGGTATGTAAGGTGTCTTTTTTGGGGATACTTGTACAATAAAACCCTAAAAGCCTAAACCCTAAAACCCCGAAAACCCTGTACCCTAAACCCTAATTCCTACTTCCGAGGTTGTTGGACAACACAGATGATGGGAACATCTCCTTCGACGAGCATCTCGGTTTGAGGGGGCGCCTGTGAGTTTAGAAACCCTAAGTCCCTTACTTTTATACCCCCCCCCCCCCCAAAAAAAAAAAGCCTATCTAATTCTTCAGGCCCCTATATAAATTATCCCCTGAGCCCTAAACCAAGCTCTGTGTCTAGGTGCGCTTGGAGCCACTGCGAAGTGTGATGGGGCGGGAAAAACAAAGCAACCCCTAAACCCTAAACAGCCCTTCAATCGCCCGGCGGATGTGCACTTGTGGAGGTTCATGGTACTTATTAACCGATTATAACTGTACTTATGACCCACTTATAAGCCCCTTATGTGCCCTGATATGGTTATAAGTACAGTCATATGTGCAGTTGTGATTGGGGATCCTAAGCCCTAAACCCTAAATCCTAAACCCTAAACCCTAAACCCCAAACCCTAAGGTCAATGAGTACCATGAACCTCCAAGCAAGGTTCAGCGTCCTGGAGGGCTACAAGCCCTAGCCGTGCGACCTGGGCAGTGTTGCTCTAAAGTGATGGTCCCTTTGTGGGAGGTCCCTTTGTGGAGTTAAGGGATTAGGGCTAACGGTTAAGGGCTTCGGGTTCAGGGTTTCAGGCGTTAAGGGTTTAAGGGTTTTTGGGTTGTAGGGTTTTGGGTTTTAGGGTTTTAGGGTTTTTGGGTGGTTTTTGGGTTTCAGGGTTTAGGGTTTTAGGGTGTTTGGGTTGTAGGGTTTTTGGGTTTTAGGGTTTTGGCGCTTTAGGGTTTTAGGGTTTTAGGGTGGAGCGTTTGGGGGTCTTTATATGAAGCTCCGTAGCATCATAGGAACGTCAATCCCTAAGGGTCCATGTACCTAAACAGGGAATACTTGGGCGTTTAAGGTGCCTCCTATTTGGGGACTTTCGGGCCCAAGTACATAATAGTGAGATACATGGACCCTTAGGGTTTGTCCCTAAACCCTAAACCCTAAACCCTAAACCCTAAACCCTAAGCTGTTAAAGCTTCAAAGGGGGACCATGATTTCGAGGACCTGTACAGGTAGGAGGCTGCTGGCTGCCCTGTGACTTCCCGGACCTTTTGAAGCATGCAAGTTTCATTGAAGGAGCGGTTCTTCGTTTAGGGTTTAGGGTTTAGGGTTCAGGGTTTGGGGCTTGTGGTTTAGGGTTTAGGGGTTAGGAATCCTTCAAGTCTTCGTCTAAGGCACAGGCATCCTCGATTAAGCTCGTAAGAAGCAAGATCCACTCTGCTGAGTCCAACTACTCCGTACTTGCGGAAGATGAAACAGTTCCAAAAAATCCTGACTCTATACTCTATACTTTTCCTTCAGGGTCAAGGGTTTAGGGTTTAGGGAGGCTCCAAGGACTCTTATTTCAGGGTTCTTGGGCCCAAAGGCCTTATTCTATAAGGTTTTTGGGCTATTTTGAGCCAAAGGGTCTAAACATGTTGAACGCACCTTGGGTTCAGGGACATAGTGGTAGGGCTCAGCGTTTTAGGGCTTCATAGGGCTTTAGACTGTAGACCCTACACCTACCGGAGCCTGATTGCCTAAGGGAATATACATGCCCCTTAAGATGGTCCCGTACTAAACCCTAAACCCTAAACCCTAAACCCAAAACCCTAAACCCTAAACTCTAAACCCTAAACCCTAAACCCTAAACCCCAAACCCTAAACCCTAAACCCTAAACCCTAAACCCTAAACCCTAAACCCTAACCTTCCTTAAGGGAATCCGAAGTATGAGCCTTTGGGTTTTCTGGGGTATGCATGAGCCGGTTTAGGGTTTAGGGTTTAGGGTTTAGGGTTTAGGGTTTAGGGTTTAGGGTTTAGGGTTTAGGGTTTAGGGTTTAGGGTTTCCCCAGGTAAGGTCCCATATTCAGGGACCAGGAAACTAGCCGAAGATGAGTGAGTCGGCCGAACCACCCCATGAAGAGGGATGAAGGGGTTTAGGGTTTAGGGTTTAGAGTTTAGGGTTTAGGGTTTAGGGTTTGGGGTTTAGGGTTTAGGGGTCTTCTTGTCGCCGGGCTGCTCGACGTGTACACCTTAATATTTGAAATCCGATGGGAACCCCCAACAAAGAACCCCAGGAAAACTTGACAGACCTCGCGGTCGTAGCATACACAGGTATACCCACCCTGAACCCTAAGCCCTAAGCCCTAAACCCTAAATCACCCCTAGTATCGTCCTGGGGTTCCCCCTGCTTGCGCCCCTTAAGGGGGCCCAGCTGAAGAGCCGAACAGAGGAGTCGTGGCGGGCGGAAGAGGTCACAGTGGAGCATTTAGCCTTGGGCTTGCTTTCTTCTTTCAAGTGTAGGGTTTAGGGTTTAGGGTTTAGCCCCCGGAACTTCGGCGCAAGCCATCACTCCTCGGAGGGCCTCAAGCCCAGAGTTTCTTTGGGGGAGATACCCCAGAGGGAGGGTAGGGCCTTAGTGTAGGTTGGTTAGTGCTTCCTGACACCCTAAACCCTAAACCCTAAACCCTAAATCCTAAACCCTAAACCCTAAACCCTAAACCCTAAACCCTAATAAACCCTAGCCCTAAAAGGGTCTTTCAGTGTGGGGTAGGCGCTGAATTGAAGGCTTCTGCATCTGCTCATGTGTAGGGTTTTGGGGATAGGGGTAAGTGAGCCCATGTGAGCTACGCCCCAAACCTCACCCCCCAAAAAGGGTCCAGCGCTTTGAAGGCTTTCGTCCTCTGGAACAATGATTCTTGCAGCCCTAAACCCTAAACCCTAAACCCTAAACCCTAGTCCCCTTTTGGGGCAAGCCTCTCCGTAGCTCCCGGCCCTGGCTAACGCGACATCCCCCCCGGCGGAGCTTTCAAGAAGCCTCGCGGGGGGGGTGAATACGGAGGATGGGCCTGCGACGAAATCGGCCTGGCCACCTGAAGGGTTTAGGGTTTAGGGTTTAGGGTTTAGGGTTTAGGGTTTAGGGTTTAGGGTTTAGGGTTTAGGGTTTAGGGTTTAGGGCTAAAGGTTAAGGGCTTTAGGGTTTCGGGCTTAGGGTTTAGGATCTTTAGACCGTCAGTCCTGTCGCCTAAGGCCCCTAAACCCCAAAGCTCAGGCCTTTAGGCTAGCATTGCGAAGGGCGGTATTCAGTCGACAAAAAAATGGGCACTCGGGAGCAAGGGACAAAAGGAGGGACCCCTATCAGGGATCATATGCACAATGTAGGGGCTACTTAGGTATATAGGGACTCTACAAGGCATTCAGAGGGGTTGAAAAATCGGGGATCAAGGCAGGACCTTTGGTAGACTTGATTGTTTCCCTTCTTGGGCTTACGAAGGTCTCATTTTAGTGTGTAGGGTTGGCCAAGTTCCTACCACGAGCTTCCGTTTTTGTTGTCACGCAGGCTATGAGGGCTCTTGGGTGCTAGGGATTTGGGGTTTAGGTTTGGGGGCCTTTTAGGGCTTGAAACCGCGAATCCCTAAACCCCCTAAACTACGTAACGCCCCCCCCCCCCGCCCTCTTCAACAAAAGGAAGAGAGAGAGAGAGAGAGAGAGAGAGAGAGAGAGAGAGGGGGGTTTTAGGGTTTAGGGTCTCTAAAACCCCAAGCACTAACCCCTAAACGCTAAACCCTAAACCCTAAACCCTAAACCCTAAACCCTAAACCCGTTTGGGCTTAAGGCCTCAAGGGATGTTGTGGCCAAGAGAGCCCTCGTCGCTCAGCGTCCTCCCGGCTATCTCTCGCGACGACCAGCTCAATGCTCACCGCCGCGGAGAAAAGAGAGCTTGCAAAGGGGGTTAAGCTTTATAGGGTTTAGGGTTTCGGGTTTAGGGTGTAGGGTGTAGGGTGTAGGGTGTAGGGGTTAGGGTTCGGGGTTCAGGGTTAAGGGTTCAGGGTTCAGGGTTAAGGGTTCAGGGTTCAGGATTCCGGGTTTAGGCTTAGGGTGGGTATTTATATAGGGTTCAGGCTTGATGATCCGGGGTTAAATTACAGGCTAAGGGTTAAATTGCACGCCTTTGGTACCCTTAACATGTTCGTCTGTAATTCACTGTAGCAGACTCAGAACCCCAAAGCACCATGTTTTGGATAGTGTTGCTTGTAGCTCGCATGGGGCATCTGCACCAACACCACAACCTGTGAGGTTCGGTCAGGGGGTTTTGATCGGGGCCCTAAGCCCTAGACCCTAACCCTAAACCCTAAACCCTGAGCCCTGAGCCCTGAGCCCGAAACTTTGAGGACTATTCCTAAGCCCTATCCTACAGAACCCAGACCCGCAAAAAAAGTAGGGTCCGGCCCCAAACACGGGGTTTCGCAGTCAAACCCGGGGTTGGGCACGGGTAAGCCCAGGGTTTATGCGGTACCAAGGCGTGGCCAGGGGTTTGGAATTGAAACCCGGGGTTTCGGGTGGTTTCAGCTCCAAACCCGGGGTTTCGACACAGACCCGACATTTTTTCAGGGTTTGGGTTCCCCAAGTAGGGCCTAAACCCTAAACTTTTGAGGACCATTCCTAAGCCCTAGACCCTAAACCTCAAAACCATGGAGAACTATTCCTATTCCCTAGACGCTAAACCTTAAACTTTCAGGACTATTCTCTAATTAAATCGACTTTGGAGTCCTCCAGAAGGAGACCCTACCCAAGGAACCCGTCAATACTGCATTTACGGAAGATGCCTTATAAATCGCACCTAGGGGCTCTAGGTATGTTCCACCCTAAGCCCCAAACCACACACCGTAAACCCTAAACCCTAAACCCCTCAACCGAGCAAAAACAGAAAACTCACACACACACACACACACACACACAAGAGATGAAGAACATCTCAATTCCAACGCTGGTTGCGGCAGGCTGAAGCGCAGAAGTTGCAGCAGGAGTTGGTTTGGTTTGAGGATTAGGGATGTGTTTTGCTTTTGTCTCATGTTTTGGGGGTGTTTTGGGGTCAGGGCTTAGGCCAGGTAGTTCTCTGAAAAGCAGGTCCTGTGTAGGGATCCCTACAGAGCACGGTACCATTGTTCCAAGAGGACCTGTCTGGTGTTTAGGGTTTAGGGTTTAGATGGGTTTAGGGTTTAGGGTTTGGTCTAGAAACAGCCTACAAAGCGCACCTTCGTTGGGGTCTGCAATCCTCCATTCCCTGTTCGAGACACCTGGGAGGATCTAGAAAGCACATCCCACCCCCTACATCCTAGACTCTACGTAGGGTTTGGGGGCTAGGAGCCCCAAACCCTAAACCCTAAACCCTAAACCCTAAACCCTAAACCCTAAACCCTAAACCCTAAACCCTAAACCCTAAACCACCTCTTGAGGATCCCCCGAGCCCGGAACTACAGCGAAGAAGAAGGTCGTGAAGTTCCTAAACCCTAAACCCTAAACCCTAAACCCTAAACCCTAAACCCTAAACCCTAAACCCTAAACCCTAAACTCGTGGGAAGAAAGGTATCCTCGGCCTCATGCGCGAGACGCTCCTGTGGCCCGATGTTGCGCACGTCAGCAAAGGGATGGTGACGCGCTTCCTGAACGCCGATAACCACCACAATGATGTGGGCAAAGAAGCTGTTGCCGAGAAGCTGGCCCGTAAGTACAAAGAATTATCTCTACGACTCTACGCCAGCGGCACCGATCTTCGGGTCAGGGCTAGACATCCCCTACTTGGAGGTTCATGGGCACTTATAAAGAAGTAGGGTTTAGGGTTTAGGGTTTAGGGTTTGGGGTTTAGGGTTTAGGGTTTAGGTTTAGGGTTTAGGGTTTAGGGTTTGGGGCTTAGGGTTTAGGGTTTAGGGTTTCCAGTTTCGGGTCTAGGGTTTAGGGGTACTTCTACTTAGGGTTAACAGAACCCTAAGGAAGGTTACAACCATATAGCTGCCCTAGGTGCTTCAAACCGTACTTCTACTTAGCCATGAACCTCCCGGCGCAGCCTAACATTTGCAGGGTTTCGGGTTTAGGGTTTAGGGTTAGGGTTTAGGGAGTTTAGGGAGTTTAGGGAGTTTAGGGTTTAGGGTTTAGGCTTTAGGGGTTGGGGTTGTCGCCAGGCAAACGAAGGGGGTGTGGATTCCGATCATCCTCGTAAGTCCCTCTAAACTTCCAGCAGCCCCTAGAAGCCGAAAACAAAGCAGCCCGAAACAAGACTGCGTCTGGACTTCTACTAAACCCTGAATAATCCATCCTAAGCCCAAAAGTAACCAATCCCAAGCCCTAGAAACCTTCGACAAAGGGGGCTGAATTGACAGGAGATGGAAACTGAGCTTACCTAAACCCCAAAATCCCAACTCCTCAAAGCCTTGCGCCCGAAAGCCCCCCCCAAAATCCTACAGCCTTAAAGCTTGGTAGCCCCGTGGTGCCCTTTTTCCTTTTTTGGTTCAAGGTTCCCTTCTAAAAGTAACCAACCCAAAAAAGGGTACCCTGACTATAACGTGTTTGCTGGGCTGCCAAGAAACTTGTAGTACCCAACCCTAAACCCTAAACCCCTAAACCGTATAAAGGGGAAACATCCCAACAAGAAGCCCTAAACCCTAAACCCTAAACCCTAAACCCTAGACCCCTCAACAAAAAATGGTATGAATTGGGAGGAGATGGAAACCTGCGAGGGCCTGGCCTCGAATGCAGTGGAGCAGAAGACGCGGATGGGGTGCGCGACTTAGGGTTTAGGGTTTAGGGTTTAGGGTTTAGGGTTTAGGGTTTAGGGTTTAGGGTTTAGGGTTTAGGGTTTAGGGATTGAGTTGTGCCCAAAGTGTTTTAGGGCTTACGATGCATCGCCCTTTTTCCTACACCCAAAGCCCTAAACCCACTACAAACCCTACTACGCTCATGTAGGGCTTATCCGTTTCCGGCACAGGATACCCAGAAAACCCTACACACCATAAGCTATCTAGACCCCGAGTAGCTAGTAGCTCGGTAGGCCCTTGAAACATACCCTAAACCCGAAACCCTAAACCCTAAACCCTAAACCCTGAGCCGTATTGGGTCTAAGAGGGTCATATTTAGCAATCTTTTTCAGAGGGTTTTAGGGGCCACCCTGGGTAGAATGTGGACCCAGCAACTTCGCACCTCGTTTAGTCCCCATGGGGGGGGGGGGGGGGTCTAAGTCTCTGCGAAATTAGGGTTTAGGGTTTTAGGGTTTAGGGTTTAGGAATTAGGGTTTCGGGTTTCGGGTTTAGGGTTAAGGAAAGACTTGCTCCGCAGCTGAGCCTAGGCTCCTCGTTTCTACTGGCTCCAAGCAAAGAGATCGCCAGGGACTGTCAACAGGATGTTCAGCACGCCTTCCCCTCGTTGCAGCCACGGTTTAGGGTTTAGGGTTCAGAGTTTAGGGTTTAGGGTTTAGAGTTTAGGGTTTAGGGTTTAGGGTTTCAACAACTTTCCGAAACCAAAGGCTCAGACGCTAGCCTGGATACTCCCCCACAGCTTCATCCCTGGCTTATCGCAGGGAAGGCCCTTCAAGTCCAGCCCCCTATGCTGTGTGTCTGGAGCGTTTCTGGGCAAGAGCTGGCCGCGGCGCCCGTGAACGACACACTTGAAAAGGTGATCGACTTGAAACGCCACTTGCGAAGCCAGCATGGCTTCCCAGTCTGCCTTCAAGAGCTACTACTTGCAGGCCGCTGCTTGCAGGATGGTGCCTCTTTAACTGGGCCCGTTGACCTGCAGCTGGTGCTGCTATCCACCTTCCGCCCTGAGCAGACGTCTCAGGCTGAAGTCGAGCTTCTCGAGTATGTTGCCGATACAGGCCATGTGGAAGTAGGCCGTGCTCTGCTGGCAGCTGGTGCCGACAAGAACTCGCAGGACGACTCCGGCGAAACCGCTCTTATGCGCGCATGTTCCAGGGGCCACATCGAAATTGTACGTTTGATGCTGGAAGCTGGTGCCGACAAGAACTTGAACGACATGAACGGCAAGACCGCTCTCATGCACGCATCTTGCGGGAACTACGTCGAAATTGTACATTTGCTGCTGGACGCTGGTGCCGACAAGAACTTGCAAGACGTGAACGTAGAGACCGCTCTCATGCTCGCATGTTTCAAGGGCCATGTCGAGATTGTACGTTTGCTGCTGGAAGCCGGTGCCAACAAGAACTTGCACAACAGGTCCGAAGCGACTGCTCTCATGCACGCATCTGGCAACGGCCATGTCGAGATTGTACGATTGCTGCTGGATGCTGGTGCCGACAAGAACTTGCAAGAAAGGTACGGCTTGACCGCTCTCATGCTCGCATCTTCTGGGGGCCATGTCGAGATTGTACGTTTGCTGTTGGAAGGTGGTGCAGAAAGGTACCTGCATGACACGACCAGGGAGAATGCTCTCATGCGCGCATGTTCCAAGGGCCACGTCGAGATCGTACGTTTGCTGCTACATGCAGGTGCCGACAAGAACTTGCAGGACGTGTTCGGCGAGACCGCTCTCATGCGCGCATGTTCCAAGGGCCACATCGAAATTGTACGTTTGCTGCTTGAAGCTGGTGTCGACAAGAACTTGCAGGACGAGTTCGGCGAGACCGCTCTCATGTAC
>CAJNDS010002745.1:1487202-1502202 GCA_905221605.1 Symbiodinium natans | reverse complement strand
TTACTGTAACTTTAGTTCCTTAGCCTTTTTGGGTTTTCTGGGTTTCTTAATATGGCAGCTAAAAAATGATTTATAGCTACCCTTCTGAGTGCAGGCAAGATATTATAGGACCATGTAACTACCCTTAGAGTTTAGCGTGTAAGGTGGTTCTGAGTCAGAAGATATCAGAATCAGCACAACCTCCAAACTCCAAGCCCTAAAGCGTCCCAAAACCCTAACACTCTGCAACACCTAAACCCTACACGACAAGCCCGAAACCCTCAACCTCTCAACGGCCCTTGAGCCTCTAAACTCGCCCTGTAAACCCCTAAGCCCTGCAAACCCTGAACCCTCAACCCTTCATCCGAAACCCTAAACCCTAAACCCTAAACCCTAAACCCTAAACCCTAAACCCTAAACCCTAAACCCTAAACCCTAAACCAAAGGAGCTGGACCTACCGAAGTACTGGATCCCGGCCACGGCCCGGTGCCGGTGGCATGCGGAGCTCGAGTTGCCAAAGGCCCCTTTCAAATGGGTTTAGGGTTTAGGGTTTGGGGTTTCGGGTTTCGGGTCTAGGGTTTAGGGTTTAGGGTTTAGGATTAGGGTTTAGGGAGTTTAGGGTTTAGGGTAGGGTTTGGGGTTTAGGGTTTGGTGTTTAGGGTTTCGGGTTTAGGGTCTAGGGTTTAGGGTTTAGGATTAGGGTTTAGGGGGTTTAGGGTTTAGGGTAGGGTTTAGGGTTTGGGGTTTGGTGTTTGGGGTTTAGGGTGGGGTTTGGGGTTTAGGGTTTGGGGTTTGGGTTTAGGGTTTGGGGTTTAGGGTTTGGGGTTTGGGGGTTTTCGGGTTTGGGGTTTAGGGTTTGGTGTTTGGGGTTTAGGGTTGGGATCTCTCTTGGCTTGCATGTTGATATTGGCGGTCGGATGTTTCGGATTCGACGCTTCGGAGCCTAGGGCTTTGAGGTTTGGAGGCTTAGGGTTTAGGTTCAGGGTTCAGGGTTCAGGGTTTAGGGTGTAGGGTTCAGGGTTTACGGTTGAATTAGGGTTTAGGGTTGCAGAGCTTGGAGTTTGAGGTTTTCAGTTGGAGTTCTAGGTTTCGGGTTTGGAGGTGCAGGATCGGGAGGGCGAGGGGTTTAGAGAGCGGAGGTTTAGGCATGCGGGTTCAGTCTACTGGTACCTCATTCCCGCAGTCCCGTCTAAGAACCATGTAGTTTATGGTTGGTGGTTTGAACGTGTTTGGTTTGGAGATCCCGGGGCTCCCTCCTCCCCAACCCTCGAACAGTTCTCTACTCATTGGTACGTCCTTCCTCTAAGGTGGGCCTCACCTCTAAGCCCTACACCCGGGCTCCGTAGTAGTAGAGTAGAGCAGGTAACCTTTAACCTTTCTTAGAGTAATATAACCCCCTTAGAATCCCAAAGGTTAACCTTTAGTCCCCCTAGGTTACTGGCCAACTAAGGCCTGCACCCTGCCAATTTCTAAACCCTGACCGTTTAGGGCTTAGGGTTTAGGGTTTAGGGTTTTAGAGAGGTCCTAACCTCTAAGCCCTCAACCCTGCTAAGAACATGGAGCCCTGCACTACACCCTGCCAAGAACTAAACCCTGAACCCTACAGATGCCCGATTGTTTATTATTTCATGGCCTTCGCCCCGCTAGAACTTCGTCTTGTCGTTACCTCGGGTGGTCCAGGGTTGCTTTGAAAGGGTTTTGGATTTAGAGTTTCGGGTTTAGGGTTTGAGGTTTAGGGTTTAGGGTCAGCTTCTATTGCATCAGTTTGGGGTTCAAGGCCCTAAACCCTGAGCCTCTCAACTGTCAACCAGTGGCTGGGGTGAAGTTCCAAACACCAAACCTTACAGAAAACCCTGTTTGCCCCCGCCCCCCGCCCCCCCCCCCCCCCCCCCCCCCCCCGATGAAGTCTTTTGGGGATATTCGGGGCCCCCCATCCTCTTCCTAAAGGAACATTCCAGGTTGAGGTGTTTCGGTTAAGAGCTTTTAAGGTTGCAGGGCGGGCGCAGGCAGGGATCGTGAGCGTTTAGGGGCACAAAGTGGCGTGCGGCCTGTTAGGGTGGAGGGTTTGGGTTTGGGGTTTAGGGTTTTAGGGTTTTGGGGTTTAGGGTTTAGGGTTTAGGGTTTAGGGTTTAGGGTTTGCTTTAGCGCTTCTTCTCCAGGACAGTCACCTGGAGGAGAGCATTGTCCTTGCCTGTCTTCAGGCAGAAAGCTCAGCCCTAAACCCTACACCCTATACCCTACACCCTAAGACCCTAAGACCCTAAGACCCTAAGACCGTAAGACCCTAAGACCCTAAGACCCTAAGACCCTAAGACCCTAAGACCCTAAGACCCTAAGACCCTAAGACCCTAAGACCCTAAACCTTCAACCCTCACCCCTCCCCCCCCCCCCCCCCCCACAAACAGCCCTGAAGTGTGAAGGAAAGAGCTAGAAGTGTGCAAGGGCAGAGCGGCTACTGGGCGGGCCCCCAGAATTTTCGAAGAAGGTTTTTGTTGCATCCTCAGCCCTTCATCAGCAGCTCAGCAGCTTGTAAGAATTTTTGCTTTAGGGTTTAGGGTTTAGGGCTTCGAGTTAGGCAGCCCAAGTCCGTAGCCATTTTGGCTCAAGCGTTTATAGCAGTTCATGCTAGTGTGTGGCGCGAGTGTCATTGCTCGCCGGAAAGCGGGTTACCGCGGTTCTTGCAGGGTCCCTGCAGTTGTTTTGTTCTGCTTTGCTTTCTCGTTGGTGTGCATTCCGCTGCGGATCTATGTCCATCACGGAGTTGTGGGAGCAGCTACCAATCGATTTCCGCAGGATTTTTTGGAAGAATGTAGGCTATCCAGGCGATGAGGTCATTGCTTATCTGGTCGACACGAAGAGTGAAATGACTTCCTTGTTGTCTGCGTACTGCAACTGCGATGATGTCGACACGCTGAAGCTTGCTATCTCAGTCTTCGGGGCTCTCCAGACGCAAGCCCAATTGAATTCTGCTGGGCGAATCAAGCGGCGGGTTCTGGTGGACCCTGCTTGGCAACGCTTGTGTGTGGCTCGTTTGTCTGTGAAACCTGTTCAGACGGGTCCAACACCCTGTCGTGGCTTCGTGAGAGATCCGGAGCTCTCCAGCGCCCGGCTGCATCCTCTCGGCGTGGCAGTTTGCGGAGCTTTGCAGATGGCGAGTCCCGTGCTGTTCGTGAGCGTCAGGATCTCCTTCGCTGGCGTGGAGAACTAGCGCAGCTTATTAAAGAGGCAAATTTGCCCGTTGTGGAGCAGGCCCTCCTATCCTCTTCCCCGGATGTCGTCATCCTGGCTGCTGTGGGCTGCCCTCGTGCATCTACCATCAAGAAGCGTGTTCGTGAGTGGCGAAAAGTCAGATCGTATTCCTTGAGTGTTTGTGGCTCACCGTGGCCGCAGCATGTTGGGATTGTGCTCGACTACGTGCTGGAACGAGTGGGGGAGCCGTGCGGACACACTGTCCCGGAAGCGATCCTGGCGACAGTTGCCTTCATGGAGAAAGCAGGAGGTGTTGGTTGTGGAGCACGTCTTGCTGACAACCAAGCGCTGAAGAATGTCGTGAATCAAGCGACGCATGATCTTCAGGACGGGGCTCCTCCTACCCGTAAGGCACCGGCACCGCTACTGCCTTGCATGTTGATTGGCTCCTTGGAACTTCTTATCGCTGACCGCAGTGCTCCCGTCTTTGCTCGGGGCTTGGCGTTCTACAAGCTCCTAAAAGTTTGGGCTGCCTGCCGCAGCAACGATCTCTCAGGCTTGAACCCTGCCTCGCTGCGGATGACGTCTCTAGGCCTTAGCGGAGTTCTTGAACGAACCAAGTGTACTGGCCCGGGCAAGCGCGTTCGGCACTTACCCTTCTTTGTAAGCCGCTCTGCGGCTCTTTTTGTTTCCGATTGGTTAGAGCTCGGTTGGGAAGTTTGGGGACTTTCTGGCATGAATTTCCAACGTGATTTTTTCCTTCCTCTGCCTAAGCAGGATTTGTCAGGTGCACGCCGCATCATGGCCGACTATGCTGACACTGTAGCGCTGAGCAAGTCCCTCTTTAGCGTGCTGCGCCTTCCAGTTTTGCAGGGCGGCCGCTGGGTTGCTTCCGACAGGCCTCTGTTTTGCTGTTCAGCGGCGCTGCGTTTCTGGAAGGAACATTCGGAGCGGAACTGGCTTACAAGCCATCTGGCTGCCATTGGCGTGCTACAGCCCGAGCGTGACTATGTCGGACGCTGGCATGTCGCTTCCTCCAACAACGAATACGTGCGTACAGCCCAGCACGTTGTAACAAACCTTCAAGACCGCTTGGTGTCCTATTTCTGTGGCCACGTTGACAAGTGGGAGTTGCGTAATGCCGGCTTGGATGAGCTTAAATGTTTTCTTCAAGAACAAGGAATTGCTGCTGAGCTGTTGTCCGAGCAGTGTGACCAGCTTTGTTTGCCAGAGCGCTGGTGTTTGCGTGTTCCTGAGCCACCTGCTGTCTGCCCTCGTGCAGACGTGCAACAGGTTGAAGCGCAGAGCGATTCTGAAGATTCCATTGAAGATCACCCTTTCTTTGTCACGGTTGTTGGCAAGAAGCGCCTGCGACGATTACATCGCCGAGGGGGCTGCGGCGTATCTGCGCTAGACGTTCAAGACTTGCTGGTGTAGAGTGGTTGCTCCGGTTGCTCGGGGGGTGGTGGTGGCGGCGGTGGTGGTGGTGGTGGCTCCGGTGGTGGTGGTGGGGGTGGACAGATAGACGATAGACGGATTGATTTAGATATTTTTGAATGTTTATTGATTTAGATGTTTTGGTTTGAAAAAACTGATAAATATCAGAGTTGGGCGTTTAGGGTGGACAGGTTTTTGATTTAGATTTTGGCACTATTTGTTGATTTAGATTTTGTTTCCAGAAAATCGTGTTCTTAACTAAATACTTAAAAACGGAACATACCATGGTTTAACAATAACTAAGCCTGGTACCGAGGTTGCGAAAAATGTCATGGTAGACAAGTAAAGCTGCAGTGCCTGCCGATGATATTTCTGCTTGCATGCATGTGTGCTCCAGCAGTATCCGCAGGCATTCTTGTTCCAGCAGCATCGTTTGTTTTTGGTTGCAGAGCTTGGTATGGTCTCATGCGACGGGCCCAGCAGCTTAGGCTGCAGGGCTCCAGAGCATTGATTTGAAACGCCAGGTCCCTAAACCCTAAACCCTAAACCCTAAACCCTAAACCCTAAACCCTAAACCCTAAACCTAAATTTTCGGGGTTTCGCCCTGATGCGCCAGCGCAGAATTTTGGTTAAACGAAAGATTTCGTAGTTGCTTCTCTGAGGACATGAAGACTAAAGCATGCTGAAAGAACTGAGGAAACGTAAGTGAAGAGGTCCCACTATATTTATAAGAAGGCTCCGCTTGATCTAAAAACTCTTCGGTCCAGATTTTCAATTGACTTAAACCTCTTGGCGAGAAACCTCCAAAGGTACTAACGAAAATTCTTGTTTCAACTAAAGTTCGTCAAAAGTCGTCGGTTTGCTCAAACTCGTTGTTCCATGCATTCAATTTACTTGAACATCCTTGCCGAAAAGCCTCAAAAAGCATTAGCGTGAACACCTATGTTTTAGCACTAGATTGTTTGGAAGGGTTTCGAAGGGTGTTGAGGGGTTTCGAAGCGTTTAGAAGGGCTTTCGAAAGTTTTGCAAGTG
Organism: Symbiodinium natans; assembly: GCA_905221605.1. Lineage (NCBI taxonomy): Eukaryota > Dinophyceae > Suessiales > Symbiodiniaceae > Symbiodinium > Symbiodinium natans. Next base: position 1,496,564 of record CAJNDS010002745.1, on the reverse strand, counting down.
TTCTTAAGGGTTTACCAGGGTTGCGTAGGTTTGGAAGGGTTCAGAAGGGCTTGGAAGGATTTCGAAGACAACAGAGTTTTGGAAGGGATTATAAGGGCTTAAAAAGGGTTTAGAAGGGTTTAGAAGAATTTAGAACTTTTGAGAAGGGCTGCGAAGGGTTTCGAAGGTTTAGAAGGTTTAGCAGAGTTTTTTAAGAGGTGTTTTGAAGGGTTTAGAAGGGTTTTCGTTTGGATTTTTCAAGGGTTTTAAAACGATTTAGAAGGGAGTTTCGAAGGTTTAGAAGGGCTTAGAAGGGTTTAGAAGAGTTCAGAAGGTGAATATCATGTTTTGAAAGAATTAGAAGGGTTTCTAGGTTTTAGAAATGGCGTCTTTAATGGCTTACCAGGGTGTAGAAGGGTTCCAGAAAGATTTCAAAGAGTTCAGCAGGGTTTAGAAGCGTTGTTACGGGCATATAAGGGCTATTATAAGGGTTTAGGAGGGCTTCGACGGGCCTTAGAGTGTTTTGAAGGGTTTCGAACAGTTTAGAAGGGTTTACAACAGGCCACACAACCCTCCAGAAGCAAACAGTTAAGCAACCCAGATCTCCGCACCCTTAAGCTTCAACCCCCCCCCACCCCCGGACCCCAGAAACCGAAGCAACCAGTTAAGCAACCCGTTAAGCAACCCAGATCTCTGCACCCTTAAACTTCAACCCCCAGCCCTCCAGAAGCAAACAGTTACAGTAAACAACCCAGATCTCCGCACCCTTAAGCTTCAACCCTTTCCCCGGACCCCAGAAGCCGAAGCAACCAGTTAAGCAACCCGTTAAGCAACCCAGATCTCTGCACCCTTAAACTTCAACCCCCCCCCCCACCCAGCCCTCCAGAAGCAAACAGTTAAGCAACCCAGACCTCGGCGCCCTTAAACTTCAACCCCCCCCCCCCCCCCCCCCCCGCAGCCCTCCAGAAGCAGAAGCAAACAGTTAAGCAACCCAGATCTCTGCACCCTTAGACTTCAACCATCCCCCCCGCCAGCCCTCCAAAAGCAAACAGTTAAGCAGCCCAGAGCTCTGCGCCCTTAAACTTCTGGATCCTGGGAAAGCCGTTCCGAAAAAAAGCCTCCGAAACAGAATTGGTTCAAGCAAGCGTTCTATCAACAAATCTGTTTAACATCAGCCGTTTCAACTGCGTTCCGAAAACAAAAGCCTCCATATCGAGTTTGGAAACCCAGCAACCCCAGCAAGTTTAAATCGGGTTTAGAAAATCTGGGGCTGGGGTGGGCCAGCAGAATCACATCGGGTTTTAAAAATATCTTTGAGGAATGGGCTGCTTCCTGGGGGGAGTTACCTGGTGCATTGACTAGGGTGCCAGCTGCGCTGGCGAACCCTAAACCTAAACCCTAAACCCTAATCCCTATGCGCCTAAACCCTAAACCCTAAACCCTAAACCCTATAGACCCTAAACCCTAAATAAACCCTAAACCCTAAACCCGCACTAGCAGGTACCACTAAGGTGCCGGGCTCGAAAACATTCACTTGCAGGGACCTGAGTTCGGCTGTGGGGCCTGAACCCTAAACTCTAACCCTAAACCCTACTCCCTATAACCTCTAAAACATGCATCATATTTCCCTTCATGATACTTGAGTGTCAGGTTTGGCTGATGCTCACGTGTAACAAAATCGTATGTTTCACTCATGAAAGCTTGGGCTTGCTGAGGAATTCCCGTTAAATTCGGCTTGGGGCCTTTGGGGCTATAAGGGTTCAAGGGGTTAGGGTTTAGGGTGTAGGGTTTTATGGTTTAGGGTTAGGGCATGTAGGGTTTAGGGTGTTACGGGGCTTTGCGGAAGGGTTTTAGGTGGAAAAAGGGCTTGTATCTTGAAACGAAAATATCGATGCCGCTTGGAGGGGCGACCCCCCCCAATGGGGGGGGTCGGCCCTCCAGGCTCTCCATGGAGGGCCTGGAGGGGCGACCCCCCCAGCGTAGAGCGCCATGCACAGCAGACCCTCCGGCGTAGCGGCGTTGACGTGGGGGGGTCGGCGCTCCAAGCCTGGCCTTCCAGGCCTTCGGCGCTCCAAGCCTGGCCTTCCAGGCCTTGATGGAGGCCCTGGAGGGGGAGTGGGTTGGGGGGGTGCCGTACAGCGGTTGCGGGGGGCAATCCCTCCAGGCTCTCCATGGAGGGCCTGGAGGGGGGAGTGGGTTGGGGGGGGTGGCGTACAGCAGTTGCGGGGGCAGTCCCTCCAGGCCCTCCATGGAGGGTCTGGAGGGGGGAGTGGGTGGTACAGCGGTTGCGATGGTTGCGTGTCGCATTGCGGCCAGGCCTTCGACGAAGGGCTTGGAGGTTTACAAGTAATCGTGAGGGGTCGGGCAGGGGTTGGGGGGCGGGTGGTGATTTGAGTGGTATCGCATGGTAATCATGACTTGTTATTTCAAATACATAAGAAAGTATGAGTAGGATTTAGGGCTCAGGCCCCACAGCCTTGTTTTCGAGCGGCAGCCTAGGCTGCTGGGCTCGCACGCGGTCCTTAGTGGTACCTGCTAGTGGGGGTTCAGGGTTTAGGGTTTAGGGTGTAGGGTTTAGGGTTTAGGGTTTAGGCGCATAGGGATTAGGGTTGAGGGTTTAGGTTTAGGGTTCGCCAGCGCAGCTGGCGCCCTAGTCAATTCACCAGGTAAGACCCCCCCTCCCCCCAGGAAGCAGCCCATCCCTCAAAGATGTTTTTAAAACCCGATTTGATTCTGCTGGCCCACCCCAGCCCCATATTTTCTAAACCCGATTTAAACTTGCTGGGGTTGCTGGAGGCTTTTGTTTTCGGAACGCAATTGAAACGGCTGATTTTAAACAGATTTGTTGATAGAACGCTTGTTTGAAACAATTCTGTTTCGGAGGTCTTTCTTTTCGGAGCGGCTTTCCCAGGATCCAGAAGTTTAAGGGCGCAGAGCTCTGGGTTGCTTGACTGTTTGTTTTTGGAGGGCTGGCGGGGGGGATGGTTGAAGTCTAAGGGTGCAGAGATCTGCGTTGCTTAACTGTTTGCTTCTGCTTCTGGAGGGCTGCGGGGGGGGGGGGGGGTTGAAGTTTAAGGGCGCCGAGGTCTGGGTTGCTTAACTGTTTGCTTCTGGAGGGCTGGGTGGGGGGGGGGGTTGAAGTTTAAGGGTGCAGAGATCTGGGTTGCTTAACGGGTTGCTTAACTGGTTGCTTCGGCTTCTGGGGTCCGGGGGGGGGTTGAAGCTTAAGGGTGCGGAGATCTGGGTTGCTTACTGTAACTGTTTGCTTCTGGAGGGCTGGGGGTTGAAGTTTAAGGGTGCAGAGATCTGGGTTGCTTAACGGGTTGCTTAACTGGTTGCTTCGGTTTCTGGGGTCCGGGGGTGGGGGGGGTTGAAGCTTAAGGGTGCGGAGATCTGGGTTGCTTAACTGTTTGCTTCTGGAGGGTTGTGTGGCCTGTTGTAAACCCTTCTAAACTGTTCGAAACCCTTCAAAACACTCTAAGGCCCGTCGAAGCCCTCCTAAACCCTTATAATAGCCCTTATATGCCCGTAACAACGCTTCTAAACCCTGCTGAACTCTTTGAAATCTTTCTGGAACCCTTCTACACCCTGGTAAGCCATTAAAGACGCCATTTCTAAAACCTAGAAACCCTTCTAATTCTTTCAAAACATGATTTTCACCTTCTGAACTCTTCTAAACCCTTCTAAGCCCTTCTAAACCTTCGAAACTCCCTTCTAAATCGTTTTAAAACCCTTGAAAAATCCAAACGAAAACCCTTCTAAACCCTTCAAAACACCTCTTAAAAAACTCTGCTAAACCTTCTAAACCTTCGAAACCCTTCGCAGCCCTTCTCAAAACTTCTAAATTCTTCTAAACCCTTCTAAACCCTTTTTAAGCCCTTATAATCCCTTCCAAAACTCTGTTGTCTTCGAAATCCTTCCAAGCCCTTCTGAACCCTTCCAAACCTACGCAACCCTGGTAAACCCTGAAGAACACTTGCAAAACTTTCGAAAGCCCTTCTAAACGCTTCGAAACCCGTCAAAACCCTTCGAAACCCTTCCGCCAAAACATAGGTGTTCACGCTAGTGCTTTTTGAGGCTTTTCGGCAAGGATGTCTAAATAAATTGAATACATGGAACAACGAGTTTGAGTAAACCGACGACTTTTGACGAACTTTAGTTGAAACAAGAATTTTCGCTAGTACCTTCGGAGGTTTCTCGCCAAGAGGTTTAAGTCAATTGAAAATCTGGACCGAAGAGTTTTAGACCAAGCGGAGACTTCTTAAAAACAATAAAAAAAAATATATATATATATATATATATATTGGAACCTGTTCAATTACTTTAGTCTTCATGTCCTCAGAGAAGCAACCACGGCATCTTTCGTTTAACCAAAAATTCTGCGCCGGCGCATCAGGGCGAAGCCCCTAAAATTTAGGTTTAGGGTTTCGGGTTTAGGGTTTAGGGTTTTGGGTTAGGGACCTGCTGGGGCCCGGGCGTTTCAAATCAATGCACTGGAGCCCTGCAGCCTAAGCTGCTGGGCCCGTCGCATGAGACCATACCAAGCTCTGCAACCAAAAACAAACGATGCTGCTGGAACAAGAATGCCTGCGGATACTGCTGGAGCACACATGCATGCAAGCAGAAATATCATCGGCAGGCACTGCAGCTTTACTTGTCTACCATGACATTTTTCGCAACCTCGGTACCAGGCTTAGTTATTGTTAAACCATGGTATGTTCCGTTTTTAAGTATTTAATTACGAACACGATTTTCTGGAAACAAAATCTAAATCAACAAATAGTGCAAAAATCTAAATCAAAAACCTGTGTGCCCTAAACCCCCCTTCTGATATTTATGAGTTTTTCAAACCCAAACCTCTAAATCAATAAACATTCAAAAATATCTAAATCAATCAACCTGTCCACCCCCCCCCCCCCCCCCCCCCCCCGCAGAAACCACCCGAGCAACCGGAGCAACCACTCAACACCAGCAAGAAGAATCTGCACGGCTTGGTCGCTGCAAGGTCTCTCTTATGACTTAGCTTGCAAACATTGCTGGGCAGCTGGAGAGGTCCCACCTCTCGAGGCCGAAGATGCCGACGACGATTCTGGTGATTCGTTATCAAGCTCCAGCAGTAGTAGCTCGACTGAGGAAAACTCTGATGGCTAACATTTGATCGCTCCGAGCAGCGAGTAAACCTTGTTAGCCTTGACGGCTTGACAGCGACGCTTTCTCTCACCGCTTCTTAATTTACGTACTGCGCTGGACGCTAACAGCCAGCAGACTGCATGTGTTGTACTTGTACTTCGTTTGTGCGCGACTGGCTGGATGCGTGCGTGCGTGTCAACGCAATGTGCAGAGCGAGCGGAGTCGCCGGGTGCTATATAGGGCGGGTTCTGTGTTGTTCTCGGGTGCGTTTTGTTTCTTTTGCTTTGGCTCTTGAACGAGTGCTTCCTAATCTTGCAAGTTCTTGTATACTGCGTGCTTTGCGCCATGCCTGACGCCATGGATGACGTCCTCGGAAAAGCCGATTCGGACTTCCGCTTCCAGCTTGAGGAGGTTGGCGTTGATGTCAGCGTACAGAAGAAGATCATCGAGTCTGGCTTCACCTCGCTGCGGGTTTTTGCTCTTGAACGAGTGCTTCCTAATCTTGCAAGTTCTTGTATACTGCGTGCTTTGCGCCATGCCTGACGCCATGGATGACGTCCTCGGAAAAGCCGATTCGGACTTCCGCTTCCAGCTTGAGGAGGTTGGCGTTGATGTCAGCGTACAGAAGAAGATCATCGAGTCTGGCTTCACCTCGCTGCGGGTTTTTGCTGGTCTCGAGGAAACAAGAGGGTCAGTGCGAGCGGCTTTGAAATCGACTTTCGGTTTCGATGCAGACAGCAGCCCTTCGATGCGCAAGGAAGTGGCCCTCCTCCTTTGCGTGTGGGAGGCAGCCCGCACGCACCTCACTTATCAAGAGAAGAACAAACAGGAGGCCAAGCTTGGCACGCAGAATCGCCTGATCCAGAATTCTGAGTATGGTGCCATGCGTGCCTCCTTGGAAAACACCGTGGGCAAACTACGGGACAAGGAAGCTCCCAGCAAGGCTTTGGTTGCGTTGAAACTCGAACAAGTCGAAGATGGTGTGCCGATTGCTGAGGACCTTCGCGATGTCACCTCTTTTGAGGACGCGGAAGGTGAAGCATACACTGCGGTTATTGATCCCACCACAGCCGCTTTGCGTATTCGCCCGGGCTCGCCCCCCCCCCCAAAAAAAAAAAATGATGGTCGGACCATACAACACCCCCCAAACGCTAAACCCCAGAACTCCCCCCCAACCAAATATTTAAATAGTAATAAACAAAGGAAGAAACTTTGATGGTCAGACCACCTCGTGGCCAGTCTTCTCCCTAAACCCTAAACCCTCTAAACCCCATGTCCCCCTTATAAAATTCTGATGGTCAGACCACCCCGTGGCCCTAAACCCTAAACCCTAAACCCTAAACCCCAGAAACCCAGAAACCCCAGAAAACCCCAATAAACCCTTCATGGTCAGACCACCTCGTGGCCAATCTTCTATGACCCGGATGGCTTGGCCGTCCCCTTCCTGACCAAGTTCTTCCCAGGCGCGGCGTAGGAGTTAGGGTTTTAAGGGTTAGGGGTTGAATTTAGGGTTTTGGGTTTTGGGTTTTAGGGTTCCTGGCGGTATGCTAACCCTGAACCCTCAGTCCCTGAAACCCTAAACCCTAAACCCCAAACCCTAAACCCTAAACCCTAAACCCTAAACCCTAAGCCCTAAACCCTAAACCCCTAAACTTGCAAGTGCCCATGAACCTGCAAGTTTCTGCCCTGCGGGAAGGCTCTCACCAGCTCACCATGGGCTCGACCGACTTCCAGAAGGACAGGGTTTAGGGGTTAGGGTTTAGGGCTTAGGGTTAGGGTTTAGGGTTTAGGGTTTAGGGTTTAGGGTTTAGGGTTTAGGGTTTAGGGTTTAGGGTTAAGGGTTAGGGTTTAGGGCGTGGGGTTTAGGGCTTAAGGTTTTAAATTAAGTCCTTTTTGTTTAGGCCTTAGGGGATGTTTAGGTTCAGGGTTTAGGTTTAGGGTTTCAGTGCTAATGCTGACCCTTAGGCTCAAAATCGCTTAAACACCTATGCCGGGATGCTACATTGACTTCCTCTGCTCGGAGGCTGAAGAGCTCGGATTCGATGAATACAAGCACATCTGCAACAACATGAATTCTCCCTTTCAGATCGCGGAGGATGACCATATCACCATCAACGGGAAGCCCATCAGCGCGGACGACATTACCTTTGGGTCCGAGGTGACACCAACCTTCGTGGGTGATGCGAGAGCGAGCGAGAGAGAGAGAACACGAGTTGCGAGGGCATTCCAGAGGATTCCGGGCATCGTGCCATGCGATTGGTTGTAGGAGAGGCCCACGTCGCACCATCTAAGCCCTAAGCCGTACTCTGAACTTTATCGGCCCTAAACCACACTATATCTCCATGTCCCTACAAACTCTCCAACCCTAAAGCCTATACCCCTAAACAACCCTAAACCCTAAACCGCAAAGCCCTGCTTCTCCCATGCAACCGGCCATTGCGAAAGCTGGGGCGTCTTCCGGGGTCGTGGGGTGCCTTTGCAGTGTACGCATCAGACAAGCCTGTAAATGCTAGACCCTGAACCCTTCGCAGCTTGTCGTGTCTAGGGTTTCGGGTGTGCCTGGGCTTCTGCTTACCTACGGCTTAATGGGTTACTAAGTTACACCGTTAATTATTAATTAAGGGAGGGTTGTTTCCTCCTAAGCTATAGGTGAATCAAGGGATGAACCCTAAACCCTCAACCCGAGAACCCCTAGAGTGAATAGAGTCCCAGGTAAGGTTTAGGATGTAGAGTTGAGGGGCTGGCAAGCTCGAGGTGGAACTAAGTATTTGAGGTTTGGGTTTTCGGGAGGGGGTTTGGGTTTAGGCCCTAAGCCCTAACCTCTAAAAGCTTAGCATATTTGCATAGATACAACGTATCTTAAAACATAAGCAGAAGCTTCTTGTCTCTGTATGCAGAAAACGAAGAAAACATCCTTGACTGCTAGTGCGGAACATTCGGGCAGGACATGCTCACGGCATTGCAGCGTGCATCGGGCGGTGGAGGACACTCTTTGCCCCAAACCCTAAACCCAAAACCCCAAATCCTAAACCCTAAACCATACTGAAAAGGGTTCTAAGTTAGGGGTCGCCTTGGCGCCGCTGTTCTGGTACATGTCCCTTATTGCTCACCTGTAGAACCCAGGTTATAGATAATTAGTCTCGATGCTGATTGAAATTGAAAGGTATACCAAGCGCAGCAGCTCTTTTGAAGCAACGCCGCTTTTGCCTAAACCCCAACCCGAAATCCGAAACCCTAAACCCCAAACCCCAAACCCTAAGCCCCAAATCCAGAATTTGCCAGGCGATGCCGCCGACGATGCAGCCGCCCACGCGCTTGCCTCAATTACCCGGATCCATGTGCCTGTATAGTATATGCTTGAGCCGCGAAGGGGTTCCTGTATAGCAGCTCCAGGGTTTATAGGGATCAGGGTTTAGGGTTTAGGGTTATACAGGGTTTAGGGTTTAGGGTTTACGGTTTAGGGATACTATATAGCTACATGGATCCTTGGGGTCAGTTCGGGCGCGCCCTAAACCAAGCTCAATCCAACCTAAGGCGTCTCTTTTTGTGCGTTGTACGTTTCAGGGTTTTGGGGTTTAGGGTTTAGGGTTTCGGGTTTCGGGTTTTGGGGTTCGTATGTGTGAGGTGGATGATCTTGAGCCTTCCTCGGGTACCAGAAGCCGCTCAAAACCCAACGGAGAAGTCCTTTTTCCTTAGACAACTCAGTGGGTTTCCTTATAGCCTTGTAACCCAACGGAGAAGTCCTTTTTCCTTAGACAACTCAGTGGGTTTCCTTATAGCCTTGTAAGCCCCTTTAAACCAAAAACATGGACACCCTTTCTACTCCCAGGTTACTCTTGGGTTTTTCAAAAGGTAACTCCCAGGTTACTCTTGGGTTTTTCAGGTGACAAGAGCGGTTTCCGTCACCTGCGCTGCCTAAGCGGTTTATCCTCCGAAGGACTGCTCGAGGCAATGCTGCCTGGAGGTCTAGAGTCTAGGGTTTAGGGTTTAGGATTTAGGGTTTAGGGATACCTCGGTTCACCTGACCCGCCTTCCAACTGCGGGTTCAGGCTACATCAGGGTTTTTGAGGGTTTAGAGCTCAGAGCTCAGCCTTCAGGATTTAGGCTTGAGTTTGGGCTTTCGTTTTTGGCTTTAGTTTAGGCTTTCGTTTAGGGTCTAGGGTTCAGGTTCTCGATTTGTTTCCGATCAGGTGCTGATCATCGAAAACACCTACCTCCCCGCCCTCAGGGAGATGGAGTTGCTGACCGAACTG
>CAJNDS010002745.1:1212202-1482202 GCA_905221605.1 Symbiodinium natans | reverse complement strand
AGGTCATCATCTTCGTCACGCAGATGGCGGAACCACTTGCGCGCGACCTTCTCAGCATCCTGGCAGAATCTGCACGGAGTAAGACGAGTCCAGAATACGTTGCGCGTTTCGAATTTAGGGCTCGGGCATAGCACGCACGAGCATTGCGTGTTCCCGTACCCTAATCAACAAAACCCAAACCCAGAAACCTCCATCATTTTCAAAGAACCCAGAAAGCTACGCAAAACACCCACCCTGAAAGTCTCGGAAGCTACCGGTAGGTTTAGATTGAGGGTACCTCAAGCTGGAGTTAGCCTGTTTCTTGTCCAGTTACAAGGACCAAAAGCCGTTAAGTAGGCTTCGGGGCTTGCGAGGTTGAACAAGACTGGACCGGGGGGGGGGGGGGGGGACCCATAACCCTAAACCCTAAACTCGAAGCCTCACCCTGAGCCCATACTCAAAGCCCTAAACAGGATTTCAGGTTTCAGGGCTCACAGCTGCAATGGCCTTAATCCCGAGGCTGAGGCAGGAATTAGAAACCCTAAACCCTAAACCCTGAACCGAGGAGAACCCTCATTTCGACCCGAAACCCGAAGACCCGACCCCAAAGCCTGCAGCAGAGCACAAATGACGACCTCGCACGTCATTGCGCCGGTATCATAAACCCTAAGGGTCATGAATAGGGAATACTTGGGCCTCAAACTACTTCCTGTATAGGGACTTTGAGGCCCAAGTATGTAGTTATAAGGCGCGCGGACCCTTATAGGGAAAGCCAAAAGGGTCTTCGGATATTCGTGTCAAGGCTAAGGGGTCGTAACATGGCTCAGCCTGGTCAAGACTTAAGCTTCAAGCCCTACTTCTCCCCTAAACCCTAAACCCTAAACCCTAAACCCTCAACCCTCAACCCTCAACCCTAAACCCTAAACCCTAAACCCTAAACCCTAAACCCTAATGCAATCTCGTGTGCCACGAACTTGGGCTCAACATCAAAGCCCTGAAGCTTGGTAACTGAGTGGTACCCTTTTGCCCCTTTTTCGGTTAGGGGCTCCCTTATAAGCGTGCTGAACACCCCCCCAGAAAGGGTGCCCTTATTGTGATATGGTTATCCTAAACCCTAAACCCTAAACCCGGTAACTGGGCTACCAACGTTTGAAGACCCCAAAGCCCAAGGCGTTCTCTCAACTCGAGACTCCCCCTCGAAGGGGGTTTGGGGTTTAGGGTTAGGGTTTAGGGTTTAGGGTTTAGGGTTTAGGGTTTAGGGTTTAGGGTTTAGGGTTTAGGGTTTAGGGTTTAGGGTTTAGGGTTTAGGGTTTAGGGTTTAGGGTTTAGGGTTTAGCCTTTTCCTATTCTCTCGCGCCATAATCCACTCGCCCTAATACTAAAAATCTCCGCCTATTTTACATAGGTAGCCCCCTCCGAACCCTCTTCCCCTCAGTGGATATGAAGTAGGGTATATATTTCTTGTAGCCCCAAAAGGACACCAAATATATACACTCACCAAGATTAAAAGGGAACCTTATATACACTCAGTAATTTTAACGCTACGCGACCCGCCTCGGCCCGGCCCAGCGCATCCGCGTGAGCATGGTGATTCCGCAGCGCCCAAGTCGCTGGACCCCACGCAATAAGGGTTTGGTTCAGGGTTTAGGGTTTAGGCTTAGGGTTCCGGGTTTATGGTTTATGGTTTAGTTTAGGATTGAGGGCTTAGGGCTCAAGGTTCACGCTTTGGGGTTTAGGGTTTTTTTGGGAGCAGGGTTCAAGACGGTTGGGCTTGGATTGATCGTAGGGTTGAGCCAGGCCCCTCGTTGGGGTAAGGGGAGTGGGGGGGGAACGAGTGCTTCGGGCTTTTGGTTTGAGATGTTTGGTTCAGGGTTTTCGCTCAGACTCAAAAAACCCGCTCACCAACTGCAGTGCGGGGAGGGGGGAGGGGGGGGGGAGGGGGGGGGGGGTGGTGTGCTTCCGGGAGGGCGGGGGGGGTGTGGGGGGGGGGGATGGGCGCCTGCTGGGGGCTTGAACTGCCTCTGGTCCTGGCGAACCGTCCGCTTGCGGACCCCGGTTTCCTGGGGGGGTACCCATTTGAGGCAAAAAAAAGGGGTCCGAAGCAAGCTGGATTTGGAGGTGGGGCGAGGCCTCGGCGGATTTGCGGCCGTGCTCACACCAGTTGAGCCTCCGGCCCTCAAGCCAGCGCGTCCGAGCAGGAAAACTCCGCCTTTCACAAACGCCTTATGTGAAAACCCCCAGCCATTCAATTAAGCAAGGGGTGGCACGAATGCCCAAAACCCTGTAAAACGATGGGAACACTTGAAAAGCGACACCCCGAGGTTATGAACCATTGGGTGTGCCGCGACTCCTACAAACATCAAGCCCCTCTTGTTGCGTCCATTAGCACCTCGAGCCCAGCCGCTCATGTGGCTTTTGGGGGAGGGACAAAAAGGGGGTGGGGGGGGGGGGGGGGGGGGGGGGGGGGGGGGGGGGGGGGGGGGGGGGGGGGGGGGGGGGGGGGGGGGGGGGGGGGGGGGGGGGGGGGGGGGTTGGGGGGGGGGGTGGGGGGGGGGTAGGGGGGCGGGGGGGGGGGGGGCAGGGGGGGGGTAGGGGGTAGGGGGGGGGTAGGGGAAGGGGGGGAGGGGTGGGTCAGCGGGTGAATAAGGGGGGGGGGCCCTGCTGGGAAGGGCTGCAACTGCCTCTGGTCCTGGCGAACCATCCGCTTGCGGACCCTGCTCACCTAGGGGGGGTACCCATTTGGGGGGAGGATTTGGAGGGGGGTGCCTGTTCTGACTACCAATACACCTTCGGCCCGAGGCCTCGGCGGATTATATAAACCCTGCTTCATAGACTGTTTCAACAACTTTCCGAAACCAACAGCTCAGACGCTAGCCCGGATACTCCCGCTTAGCTTCAGGCCCGGCTTATTTGTAGGGAAGGCCACTCGAGTCCAACCGGGTTTAGGGTTTAGGGTTTAGGGTTTAGGGAGTCCACCCCATGTTGCGTGTCTGGGGTGTTTCCGGGCAAGAGCTGGCTACGGCGCCCGTGGGCGACGCACCTGAAAAGGTGCTCGACTTGAAACACCACTTGCGAAGCCAGCATGGCTTCCCAGCCTGCCTTCAGGAACTACTACATGCTGGCCGCTGCTTGGAGGATGGTGCTCCTCTAACTGGGCCCGTTGACCTGCAGCTAGTGCTGCTATCCACATTGCGCCCTGAGCAGATGCCTCAGGCTGCCGACGAGTTTCTTGAGTATGCTGCCTATGCAGGTCATCTGGAAGTGGGCCGGGCTCTTCTGGCAGCTGGTGTCGACAAGAACATGCAGGACGACTCCACCGGCGAGACGGCTCTCATTCTCGCATCTTCCCGGGGCCACACCGAGATTGTACGTTTGCTGCTGGATGCTGGTGCCGACAAGAACTTGCAGGACGACTCCGGCGAGACCGCTCTCATGCGCGCATCTTCCGGGGGCCACACCGAGATTGTACGTTTGCTGCTGAATGCAGGTGCCGACAAGAACTTGCAGGACGAGCCTGGCGAGACCGCGCTCTTGCGTGCATGCTTTAAGGGCCACATCGAGATTGCACGTTTGCTGCTGGATGCTGGTGCCGACAAGGACTTGCAGGACATGAACGGCAAGACCGCTCTCATACGCGCATCTTGCGGGAATTACGTCGAAATTGTACGTTTGTTGCTGGACGCTGGTGCGGACCGGGACTTGCGTAACGGCAACCGGGCAGCCGCTCTCATGTACGCATCTTTGGAAGGTCACGTCGAGATTGTACGTTTGCTGCTGGAAGCTGGCGCCAACAAAAACTTGCAGAACAGGTCTGCCGTGACCGCGCTGATGCACGCATCTTGCTGTGGCCATGTCGAGACAGTACGCTTGCTGATAGAAGCTGGTGCCGACAAGAACTTGCAGGACCACTCTGGCTTCACCGCTCTCATGCTCGCATGTTGCAAGGGCCACGTCGAGATTGTACGTTTGCTGCTGGATGCTGGTGCTGACAAGAGCTTGCAGGACGAGTCCGGCGGGACCGCTCTCACGCACGCATCTTTCGGGGACCACGTCGAGATTGTATGCTTGCTGAGAGCTAAGTCGGCGAAACGAATTCCTGAAGCAGCCTTAAACCCTGAACCCCGGATGAGACTCGTATGTCAGAAGCCCAAAACCCTTAAAGGTCTGGAGGTCAGGTTTGCAAGTTTGTAAGGATTTCGGGTTTAGGTTTAGGGTTTAAGATTTAGGGTTTAGGGTTTATAAGGTTTAGGGCTGGAGGATGTTGGGATGATGGGGCAGTTCGAAGCCTGAGAGGGGAAAGGCTGATGGCGTTCAGTTGGAGTGAAGTATGGAATGTAACCCCAAAACCCTAAACCCTAAACCCCAAACCCTAAACCTTGCCGTGGGCTTAGGGGCTTTGGGATTTCTTAGGATGCGGAGTGTAAGGCCTGGCGCCTTGAGCAAGAAAATGAGGCCATGTGGCCACCCCAAAAGGGGCCCGAGATATCAGATGTTTATTGTTTACTGTTTAGGGTTTAGGGCTTAGGGCTTAAGGTTTAGGCAATCGTGCCTTCCAACTTCTCTTGCCGTACCCTTGCTTTTGTCGCCTCTCCCATTTGTTTTAAACAAAATTTTCTGTCGTGCCTTGGCCGCAAGAATACTTCCCTAAACCCCTAAACCCTGAACACTGAACCCTGAACCCTGAACCTAAGCCTAGCACTCGAGCGCGATCCAGTCCATCATCTCAACACAGGCACAGACTTTGCAATCTACGACTTCAGGCTGCTTGGCCGGGTTTAGGGTTTAGGGTTTAGGGTTTAGGGTTTAGGATTTAGGGTTTGTTCCTTGAGAAGCCCCAGCCCTGAACTCTGAGCGTAGGGTTTCGGGTTTGGGCAGGGGGGTCCTACACCCGAAGCAACTTAAGTTTTCTACGACCCCCTAAACCCTAAACCCTAAACTTTAAACCCTAAGTCCTAAGCCCTAAGCCCTAAACCCTAAACCCCGGAATCCCCTCAACCCTCAACCCTACACACCCACACCCTCAAGACCTACACAGTGATGGTAGCCGAAACCCCAAACCCGAACCCCCCCCCCCCCCCCACCCCAAGGTCATTGCGCTGAGGGTGTATGGGGTTGAGTGGGTTAGGGTGTTTAGGGATCGAGGGCGCCATACTTTGGGGGCTCTTGTCTCATGCTCTTTGGAGTGTTTTGGCACCAGAGAGTCCCCCGCACATGCATTCGCTCATCTTTCGGGCGTGAGGGGCATGGATGGTTTGCTCATATTCGTCGGGTTTTGAAGGGGTGGTCGGGGGAGGCCTCTACAGAGTTTGCGGGTGTAGGGTTCATTTTTGTGGGTTGGGTGGTGGAGGAGGGCAACGTAGGTGCGGTTTGTTTAAACCCTAAACCCTAAACCCTAGACCCTAAACCCTGAACCCTAAACCCAAAACCCTAAACCCTAAACCTAAACCCTAAACCCTAAACCCTAACTTGCAGCCTTGCTGGCCCACATTGCTAGGCTCAGTCGCGAGCCTCAATGCCAGGGCCCCCTTCTGGAGCGAGGGCTCGGGTTTATGTTTTGGGTTTAGGTTTAGGGTTTAGAGGTATATGAGGGGTCCCCCGTTAAGGTTTCGGGATTGAGGGATAGAGGGTTTAGGGTTTAGGGTTTTGATTAGTAGGCTGTAGGTTTAGGCTTGGTTGAGGGATGTAGCGGGATCAGGGATGTAACGGGATGTCGAGCTAAGGATAGAGATTCAGGACTGAGAGGTAGAGGGATTGAGAGCGCAAGGATTCAGGGCTTTGGGTTTGAGGGAGTTAGTGACAACAAGTGTTCTTTTCGTAAGGTTTATGGGTAGAGTGACGAGAGGATTTAGGGTGTAGATTAAGGGTTTAGGAATGTGAGGAGACAGTAGGGGCATTTAGGGTTTTTGGGACGGAGTGATGGAGAATTGTGGGATTTAGGGCAAATGGTGCAGGGCTGGAGGATATCGAAGGATTCGAGAATTCGTGAATTCGGGGAGTGCAGGGCATAGGGATGCAGAGGGTGCAGGGTTTGGGGGTTTAGGATTTAGGGTTTAGGGTTTAGTGTTTATGGAGGATTTCGGGAGTTCAGCATTTTAGGCGGTTTGTGAGTTTATAGGATTTCTTGAGGAGTGCAAGATCTGGAATAGATGGGGAGGCATCGATTACAGAGCTTGATCTGATGCATTCAATTTGAGGGCCTGGAGGTAGTGCTCTGTGCTGCTGTAGATCTCTAGTCCTAGTAACCGAAACCCCAAAATCCGAAACATCAACAAAACCCAAGCACCCCCTCACAATCTGAATCCCTATAAGCCCTACTGGAAGCCCGGCTGACAACAGGACATGCTGTCTTGTGCCGTCTGCGAGAAGGCGCTCCCAGGCGTGCACCAGGCAGGACGTACTTTGCCTGGGGTTGAGGGTCCAGGGTTTCCACGTCTATATCTGTCTCGCTCTCTCTCTCTCTCTACATCTACTACTGCTGCTCCTACCACTACTCCTACGACTAGTCCTACTACTACTACTACTACTACTACTACTACCACCACGACTACGTTCACCCTACAGGAAGGCAGCTGTCTAAAAAAAGATAGAGTACAAGCCTCTAAGTGAAGTTTCAGTGTTATGGGCAGGTTGCTTGGCTCCTGGTTAGTGCTGGAGCACAGGGCCTCGACGCTTGTGGCGCTTAGGCATACCAGGCCTGATCTTGAATGGCCGTGGCAAAACAAGGTGCCTCGTATTTCCTCCCTGAGCCCGCACAACCCGACTATAGGGGTCGGAGTAATTACTAACAGCATGCCCTCATGGTCCCTTCATACTGATACTAGAATAACCCCCTGCAAAACCCCCCCTATAACATACCCTAGCCGCTGGGCCGATGGGCACATTTTTTGCTGAGGGAGGCCCCTAAGCCTTGTAACTCAAGACAAAGGACACCGGGGAGGTTTAGCGTTTCGGGTTTAGGGTTTAGGGTTGCTGCGCAACTCCCCCCTGCACCGTGGCCAGGAGCTGAAGCAGCAACCTGCCTGCAACGCATGCTTGGAGGGTCGGAGGACTTAGTAAGTAGTTCTCGTTTAGGGTTAAGGGTTTAGGGTGTAGGATTTAGGGTTTAGGGTTTAGGGTTAAGGGTGTTATCTAATAGAGTAACAAGTGGCATAACTCCAATTCGGGTCCCTTTTAGGGTACCTACAAGTCTACTTACAAGTCTACTTACTAAGTCCCCCGACCCTCCAAGTGGTGTCGAGCCGAGGGTTGGTTTGCACTTGGTCCTTGCAGGTTGGTGGGTGTAGGGAAAAGGTTTAGAGTTTAGGGTTTAGGGTTTAGGGTTTAGGGTTTAGGGTTTAGGGTTTTGTGGGGTCCTGGCTCTTAGATGCTCAGCTGAGAAGCCATATGCGCGACAGACACACATGTTGTGCAGTCGCTGTAGCCATCTGAAAGATTGTTCCCCCAAACTCAAAACATGCATCCATCGGACTCGGAACTCCGAAGCCGACATGTTTACAACCCTGCGAGATTAACGAGCGTCGCAGCCACTAAACCACAAACCCTCAACTCAGAACAGCAAAGGCTTCCCCGTGGTTCGACCATCCTGATCCCCGAACCTACAAGCCCTACTTGGAGGTTCAAGGGTACTTAGGCATAGAGTTGTAAGTACCCTACGCTTACAACCGTAGCCACCCTACTGATCATTCTACTTATGAGTACCCATGAAGTAAACCCAAACCCTCAACCCTCAATTGTAACCCTGAACCCTAAAGCCTAGACCCTAGACCCTAAACCCTAAATCCTAAACCCTAAACCCTGAACCCTGAACCCTGAACCCTAAACCCTAAACCCTAAACCCTAAACCCCAAACCCTAAACCCTACCTCCCCGTAGACTCGTGAGTTCGAGGCTCCGGTCGGAGTTCGCACCCTTGGTCGATGAGTGGCAGCGCCTGGACGACGACCTCGCCGGAAGGCTTGTGCTACTCTACTGGGTTCCTAGTATAGCTACTTCTACCTAAAGTTTAGGGTTTAGGGTTTAAAGTTTAGGGTTTAGGGTTTTGCGGAATTCTATACGTTAATGTTTTTGTTTGGTTCTGGGCCTTCTGGGTTCCTATTATCGCTACTTAGACTTAAAAAGTATAAACGGTTTTCCGGGGTCTACTCCAAAGTGGGGTCTCGGTAGGCCCTGGAGACATTTCATATGTTCCCTTCTTGGGTTTCAGAGAATCGCAGTCAGTTTCTTTTTTTTTCCGAGGGCTTTAAGGGCCAGCCTAGTGCTCTACTATATGCTTAAGAACCCAGAAGAAGTAAAAGACAATCATCTCTATGTTACCCTGATAAGGAAGAATACTTTGTTCATTGTTTGGAGTGTGCCGAAGCACTCTACTATTTGCTAAAGAACCCCCCTATATAAACCAAAGAAAATGTTCCCCTTATTGCCCATACTAAGAAGAACATTGTGCCTACCAGCAGAACCCTAAACCCTAAACCCTAAACCCTAAACCCTAAACCCTTGGAGCAGGGCATGGCGCTTGCACTTCGACTCAGGGGGCCTTCCAGGGGCGTCCGTGGACACGGCCCTGGGTTTAGGGTTTAGGGTTTAGGGTTTAGGGTTTAGGGTCTAGGGTTTAGGGTTTAGGGTTTAGGGTACAGGGTCCAGCAAGATGTTGCAGGCTTCGTTGACAGCTTGGATCACCGACTCATGGCCCAAGTCCTTAAGCACTTGCGAGATCCTTCAGCCCTTCGTTCCACCAGTAGTATAGGGTTCAGGGGGGCAAGGCTTCGATTTTTTTCAAGAACCCAATGCCCTCCTCTTTTTTGTAGTCTACCCAAGAAACCAATAAGGGAGTCTAGGGTAATAACCTCCATGAAAGCAGGTTTCTCTCGGGAAATTTAGGGTTTGGGCGTTAATTTAGCCCTACACCCTAATCACTAATTAAACCCTAAACCCTGAACCTTAAACCCTAAACCCTAAACCCTAAACCCTAAACCCTAAACCCTGAACCCTGAGCCCTGAGCCCCTGAGCCCCGAATCCTTAAGCCCTAAGCCCTAAGCGCTGGCCGAGAGGCTG
Source organism: Symbiodinium natans (assembly GCA_905221605.1). NCBI lineage: Eukaryota > Dinophyceae > Suessiales > Symbiodiniaceae > Symbiodinium > Symbiodinium natans. Next base: position 1,473,172 of record CAJNDS010002745.1, on the reverse strand, counting down.
TCTGCCCACTACAAGGCCGACGTCATTGCCGAGGTGGGGCTCCTGCGAAGTCTTTGGGCAAGGTTTAGGGTTTAGGGTTTAGGGATTAGGGTTCAGGGATTAGGGTTTAGGTTTAGGGCTTACGGTTTAGGGTTTAGGGTCCAAGTTTAGCGTTTAAGGTTCCTTTGTCTCCTCTGCTTTTGTAGGCAGCACGATGGTCACCCTACTTCTAAGTAATTACCCAGGAAGCTTCAGGAAACCTCAAACACAAAGCTCGTAGCAGGCTGTGGCATTGAACAGCAACCCTCGGCCACCCTCCTAAACCCTAAACCCTAAACCCTGAACCCTAAACCCTAAACCCTGAACCCTAAACCCTAAACCCTAAACCCTATAAACCCTCCTGTCAGGGGCAGTATCCATCAGAGGAGCAGGTCAGAGAGGTCATGAATACCAAGGCGTGGGCCCCAAGCCTCAGCATGTTTTTTTTTACGAGTTCAGCTTCAAAGCGGCCCAGATGCTGTTCCTAACTCTTTAGGGTTTAGGGTTTAGGGTTTAGGGTTTAGGGTTTAGGGTGGTTGTCAAAGTTATGATCCCTTTTGGGGTACCCTAATATATATATTATCCAACAAGGGACCATGATTTTGACAACCACCTCTATGATTTAGAGTTGAGGGCTTATGGTCTGGGGTTTGGGGTTTAGGGTTTAGACTGCAGGGTTCAGGATTTTCGGGTCTAGGGCGAGGGGTTCGACAGACGAGGTCGGGATGGCGGACCCTGCAACCATGTCGCCTCACTGAACTTCTGGGGGTTTGCATCAGTTTAGGGTTTAGGGTATAGGGTGTAGGGTTTAGGGGCTCATCTAGCCCTATAAGCCCTAAACCCTGCCAGGTTCAGGGTTGAGAGTTTATCTGTAGCCCCTGCGGGCAAACGAAGCTCCAGGAGCCTGAGCCCTAAAGGCCCTAGACACGAAACACTTAGCCTCTGTCACCCTAACTACACCCGACAAGTCCCAAACCTTGAAGGGTTTAGGGTTTAGGGTTTAGGGTTTAGGGTTTAGGGTTTAGGGTTTAGGGTTTAGGGAGACGAACCTGCAACCGAAAACCTTGGAGAGCATCTGATTTAGGGGTCGGAATAGTTACTAGTAGCATTCCCCTCTGGTCCCTTCATAAGTATACGGTGGTCTCCCCCGAAACCCTATTCTGTTTTTATTTTAAGGCCCCTAGGTTAAACCCTAAGCCCTAAGCCCTGGCCCTAAACCCTAAACCAACCCTAAACCCTAAACCCTAAACCCTAAACCCTAAACCCTAAACCCTAAACCCTAAACCCCTCCTCTCAGATGGCTATGGACTCATTGGGCCGACGTCTTCTAAAGCAGCGAGACTCAGAAGCGAAGCTGTTGTGGCGCGGCTGCAAGGGTTTAGGGTTTAGGGTTTAGGGTTTAGGGTTTAGGGTTTAGGGGTTTAGGGGTTTAGGGTTTAGGGGTTTAGGGTTTCGGGTTTCGGTACCCACCTCTTTTCTACCCAGGTTAGATATCCTTAATGAGGCTTGATTGTCCCTAAGTAGCCTTAACTAGGGGCCAGTGGGGAGGGGAACCAGGCGGGGTAGTAGAGAGGGGGGCTAGCAGGGGAACCCATGGCTTCCTGCTGTACATGCAGCAGCACGGAGTACTCTGAGGGTTTAGGGTTTAGGGTTTAGGGTAGTCAGACACACGCAAGAACTCAATTGCAGTTGTTGCGCGTCCCATCATGCCGGTGCCGACAAACTTGGAGAGATGGCGGCGCTTCTTGCATGAACGTTTGCGCGACTCCAGAGGGTAAGATGCAAGAATTCTCACCCGGGCCATGCAAGATTGTTTCTCGTCAGCAATGTGACGCTGAATAAGCTGTTTGTCGCGCTGAGTCCTGAGCACGCTGCCTGAACACCCGCCTGCGGACGAAGATTGGGAGAGATTGCCAGATGTCCCATGGACTCCTTTTCACATGCCGCCCTGGTACCCTTTACATCCTTTCTTGGGGGTTATGGGCTCCCTTCATGCCCTTATGTGTAATTTGGGGGTTTCCGAAATTGGGGGGGTACCTTTTCGGGGTCCTGCTTAGAAGGGAATCCTACATTTGGGGTCTGTATTAGGGGTCCCTTACTTTCGTAAACCCCCATAGTGCCTAAGTAGGGACTACTTGGGCCTTAACGGGCCCCCTATTTAGGGCCTTTAGGGCCTTTGGGGCCCAAGTATACCATAATGGGGCACATGGACTAGTTTTTACGTTTGGGTTTGGGTTGTAAGGTTGTTAATGTTAAGCGAGTGTGCAGTGTGGGGGTGGGGGAGGGGTAGGGTTTCGGGTTTAGGGTTTAGGGTCCGGGTTTAGGGTTTAGGGTTTAGGGTTTAGGGTTTAGGGTTTAGGGTTTATTGTTTAGGGTTCGGGGTTTAGGGTTCTCTTTTGAACTTACCGGGCTTGGGGCCTCGGGATGTGAGTCTACGGGGCTTAGGTGACCTAAGAGCCTGAGACCCTAAGACCCGAAGACCCTGAGACCCTAAGAGCCTAAGGCCCTAAGACCCTGAGTCCCTGAGACCCTAAGACCCTGAACGCTTAAGAGGCGCGCAAGAAGAGGACCCCTACGCCCTAAACCCCAAACCCTAAACCCTAAACCCTAAGCCCTAAGCCCTAAGCCCTAAACCCGGAGGTTCGAAAGTTGCTTTCGGAAGCTCTCAGAAGGGGCTTTACAAGCCTTAGAGGCCCATAAGCCTCAAACCCGAAGACTCGGGCTGTTCCCCCGAATACGAACAGTCCTTAATTGGGAGTATAGTACCCCCCACTATCATCGCCTATTAAGGACTGTTAGTATAAGGGGGAACATCCCAAGCTAAGACCCTAAAAGGCAACCTCCAACTCTAAGCCCCCGAAGCCCTCACAGTTTCGGGCCATTATATGCTCCTGAACAAGGCCCCTTACCCTTTTTAGCGGTTTAGCCTTCAGGGTGCAGGGTTTCTGGATAAATTGGGGGCCCATACGGAAGGCTCTTGTGGCTAAGACCCTCATCTAAGGCAGCACCTCTCGGCAAACGATCATCTTGTGGCGTCGCTGTCCTCGCTGGTCACCGCCGCCGAAGAGCTCCCTGGTTTAGTGTATTGTTTTCTTTTCTCCTCCTTGCTCTAGTCTACAGGGTGGGCCCCCCTTACTATACTAACTGTAGTTAAGGGACTTATAACCTAACTTAGGGTCCTTATAACCCAATTTAGGGCCCTTGTAACTCTACTTATAACTAGGGGGCCCCACCCTGTAGGGTTCAGGGCTTAAAGTTCTGAGCTCAGGGGTTTAGGGTTTAGGGTTTAGGGTTTAGGGTTTAGGGTTTAGGGTTTGGGCTTCAGGGTTTGGGGGCTGGAGTCGCATGGGAGGTGTAGTGCGAAGGCTTGGCTCTTCTTGATGAGGTTGGTAGGTTTTGGCCTCTAGGGATGTTGGGTTTAGGGTTTAGGGTTTAGGGTTTAGGGTTTAGGGCTTAGGGTTTAGGGTTTAGGGTTTAGGGTAAGGTGCACTCACCCGAGGCTGTTCTCATTGTGCCCCAGCTCCAACCTCTCGCTGGCAGGCAGCGGTGTGAACGCGCAGGGTTTTTTGGGGGTTCGAGGATGTGGCATCTGTGGGTTAAGGGTTTAGGGTGTAGGGTTTAGGGTTTAGGCTTCAGGGTTTAGGTTTTAGGCTGCCGGGTTTAGGGTTTAGGGTTTGCAGGCCAGGGTGTACGATTCCCTTGCCATCTTGAGAGGAATGGGTTCGTCCATGCATGGCGTCTGGCACTGGGATCAAGGCTCTGGTTAGGGTTTAGGGTTTAGGGTTTAGGGTTTAGGGTTTTGGGGTTTGGGGTTTAGGGTTGAGTCTCTCTTTGTCTCTTTCTCTCTTTTCTACCTTCCCCCACCCAAACACGACCCACAAAGAAGAAAACAACCACCAGACGTAAGAGCTACATGTATGAAGTTATCCCGAACCCTAAGCACCCTAAACCCTAAACCCTAAACCCTAAACCCTAAACCCTAAACCCTAAACCCTAAACCCTCAACCCTACCAGAATCCGCTCCCACAGGAGCCGCGAAGCTCGCTGCCTCGCTTCTCCCCGAGCTGCCCTCCGAGGGCGCCAAGAAGCCCAAGGGGCGCAGTCGGGGCCGCAGGGAAACTTCCGACTCCAAACAGGGTTTAGGGTTTAGGGTTTAGGGTTTAGGGTTTAGGGAAGCTTCCGACCCCAAGCAGAGTTTAGGGTATAGCGTCTAGTGTATATGTGGGGCTTCCGAAATGTAGGAGTCTCCAGGATCAGGGTTTAGGGTTCAGGGTTCAGGGTTTGGGAGTGTATGGCTTAGGGCCTAGGGATTTGGAGTTTTGGGTTTTGGGCTCAGAGGCTCCAAGTGTAGGGTTTGGGTTTGGCTTCAGGACCAATTCTGCATAATATAGGGGGCTTGAATAATTGGAATACGGTTTTGGGGGGTTATTTTCGTATAACTAGTATAATTACAGAGGGACCATAAAAGGAATATTACTAGCAATTCTTCCGACCTCGATGTTAGAAGGCTTTCCGCACCAAACGCTACGCAGGGATTAATTAGGCGTTTAATCGCGAAGGCCCATGCCTCAGCAGAATGACTCCTCCCAAGGGTCCATGCACCTATCTAGTGAATCTAGTATATACTTGTGTGCTATAAAGCTTCTCTCTAGGAACCCCTTTAAGGCCCAAGTCGGGGTACATGGACCCCTTGGGGTCCTTAAGATGCAAAGCATGGCCGCCCCTAGGCGCAGACACCGACTACGCCGCAGCGGCACGCCGGGCCATCCTGGCCGGCATCTGGGAGCACGTGGCACCAGGGCTTCCACAGCAGCCGCTGGGAAGCAGAACGAACCTATAGCCCCCAACTCCCTGAGTCAGTCCCTCTTCCCCTAAACCCCTGATTTAGTCTAAGCCGATAACAAAGCCCTGAACCCTTGACCCTATACCCTGAACTCCCAATTCCCTAAAGCCGAAAACCCTGAACCCTAAACCCTGGAACCGTCCTTCCTATATGGAACCTGTGTTTACTTGGAGGTTCATGGACACTAAAAACAGCAAGGAAATTTCTGGGTTGTTGACCACACGACCGTATTCCCCATGAGAGCGCGACAGACGGCCACAAACTAATCCTCCTGCCCAGGCGCAATGGAACGACCGTAAATGGACGCAGAATACCCGTAGAACGACACAAACAACCGTCGCAACTTTTGTCGGAGCGCCCCGCAACCGTAAATGGTCGTAACAACCGTAATTTCATCCGCCCGACTGTATTTCCGTTAAGCCCTATACCCTGCACCCTATACCCTATAAACCCTAAGCCCAAAAAAAACACGCCCTACTTGTAAGTACACATGATCCCATGAACCTCCATCGTGATGTTCCCCGTTATGCTAACAGTCCTTAATAGGGATTATCGTACCCCCGACTACAATCCCCATTAAGGACTGTTAGTATACAAACCCTAAACCCTAAACCCTAAACCCTAAACCCTAAACCCTAAACCCTAAACCCTAAACCCTAAACCCTAAACCCTAAACCCTAAACCTTACTGTTAGTATAAGGGGGGGGATATCTCAAGACTTCCAAGTAAGGCTCATCCTCCCCGCAGCTCTTCGCCTGGCCACAGCCTCCGCGGTACCCCAGCTAGGCCCGGGCGGTGGCAAAAGTGGGTTTAGGGTTTAGGGTTTCGGGCTTAGGGCTTTGGGCTTAGGGCTTCGGGTTTAGGGGGTAGTTTAGGGTTTCGGGTACAGGGTTTAGGGTTTAGGGGTTTGAGGGTTATCAGGTTTAGGGTTTATAGGGTTGATAGGGTTTTAGGGTCAATTAGGGGTTTGGTTGTGTAGGGTTTTTAGGGTTTAGGGTTTTAGGGTCGCGGTTTCAGGGTTTCGGGTCTCAGGCTCTACCTAGGTTCAGCATAGACCGCGGGCCTTCCACCGGATAACCCTAAACCTGATGAAGTTCTCCTCCTAAACCGTAAACCCCAAACGCCCCTAAACCCTTTAAACCCTAAACTCTAAACTCTAAACCTTAGAGGGGTTTGGTTTGGCCTTGCAGGCCTTGGGGTTTTCAGGGGTCATGTAAAACCATCCCCTCAGGGCTGAAGCATCACAAAGCCGCACCAGATCCTAAACCCTAAGCCCTAAGGGTCCACGAACCTAAATAGGGTCCCGAAACCCTGAACCCTAAACCCTACCCCAAACCTTAAATAGGAAATACTTGGGACTCAAAGTTCTTCCTATTCAGAGACTTTGGGGCCCAAGTATATACTAAAGGTATGTACCTAAAGAGGGAGTTCTTCCTTTTTTGGGGCGTTGGGGCCCAAGTATTTGTAAAGGAACATGGACCCTTAGGGTAAACCCTGAAGCCCTGAGCCCTAAACCACATCTGTGCATCTGGGTGGCCTCCGACAAGCGTCAGAAAAGCTTTCGGGTTCAGAGTTTAGGTTTTAGGGTTTAGGGTTTAGGGTTCAGGGTTTAGGGTTTAGGGTTTAGGACAGTACTTCGGGTGGGCCGGAAACGGCGCGAACACATTGCCAGCCTTTGCCGTTCTTGCGGCGTCTTCTGCAGCGACCAGAACGCTCTCTTCATTCCCTGACGTATTTAGGGAGGCTTCCGAAATGGAGGAGTGTCCGGGTTTAGGGTTTGGGGTTTAGGGTTTAGAGCTTGGGGGTTAGGGTTTGGGGTTTGGGGTTTGGGGTTTGGGGTTTGGGGTTTGGGGTTTGGGGTTTGGGGTTTGGGGTTTGGGGTTTGGGGTTTGGGGTTCGTCTGCTTTTGGGGGGGCCCTTCAAAGAAGCCGGACTGGTCTAGGGTTTAGGGTTTAGGGTTCCCATCCCAGCTGGCTTGATTCCAAGCGTACCCTCAGTCCAAAAGAACAAAAACTCTCAAGTAGGTTTCGTAGCGGGACCTCTGGAAAAGAGTGAATGTTTCATTAGAGGGTTTAGTATCAGGCAGAAGGGCAGAAGCAACAAGCCTCACAAACCCTAAACCCTAAACCCTCAACCCTAAACCCTCATCCCTAAACCCTAAACCCTAAACCCTAAACCCCAAACCCCAAACCCCAAACCCTAAACCCTAAACCCTACACCCTACCCTAAAATCCTGAACCCTGAAGCAGGTTTGCAGCAGGTGCTTGGCAAGCTGCCTCTGGGCCCTGACTTAGCTCCGGATTGCAGTGGCCTAGGAGCCACCATGTTTTGGGATCTAGGGTTTAGCCCTAAACCCTAAACCCTAAACCCTAAGCCGTAAACTTAGACCCTAAACCCTAAACCCTAAACCCTAAACCCTAAACCCTAAACCCTAAACCCTAAACCCTAAACCCTAAACCCTAAACCCTAAACCCTAAACCCTAAACCCTAAACTAACCCTAAACCCTAAACCGTAAACGTTTAGGGTCTAAACTTCAGGGTTTTGCGGTGTAGGATTTAGGGTCTCCGGCCGGTGGTGAAGGATTAACCCTCAGGATAAATCACTAACCCTGTCCCCCGTTGTCCCTACACTTCAAACATGTCCTTGTTACTTAGGTGAACTAGGAGGTCTTTGGGGTTTAGGGTTTAGGGTTGGGGTTTAGGGTTTAGGGTTTAGGGTTTAGCGCCACAGACAATTCCGCCCAGAGTGCTGGAACCCATCAGAGAATCTGAAATTGATCTTGAGGAACTTTCTTTGCAGTGTTGCAGAGAACTCGGGGCTGGTGCTCCAATAGCGTGCCTGAAGGCTCGAACTGGATCCGGGAAAACCGTGGTAGCAGTCCCCACGATTGCGACGCTTTGCCACGACAGGAAAGTCATCTGCTTTCAGCCAAGCAGAGCCAACGCCAGAAACCCTGCGACCTATGTCGCGCAAGGACACAGCTGGCCTCGCATTGCGTACACAACGGGAGACAGGGCCAGAGGGGAGCTCGATTTCAGCAGGGACTTGACCCTGTATGGTCTTTTTTGGGGTTGCTGCAATAAGGCGGCCGCTGGTGATTAGGACTTTCCTACATGTCCCTGCTACCAATGTGAATGACATGTGAGGGTCAAGGGGTTTAGGGATTTAGGGGTTTAGGATTTAGGGGCTGTTGGGGATCTGTGGGGGCTTTTGGGGATTTAGGGGTGTTTAGGGCATTTAGGGGGTGTGAGGCCTTAAACTTAAGCAGTTCCAGGGGGAAAGCTTTTCCTGGCTGTCTTCTTCTTGGTTCGCTCTTAGGAATCTAACTTGGGTTCAGGACCTTAGGCCCTTATTCCTTTCTTTTTTTGAGGGGGCTGTCTTCTTCTTGGTTCGCTCTTAGGAATCTAACTTGGGTTCAGGACCTTAGGCCCTTATTCCTTTCTTTTTTTGAGGGGGGGGGGGGGGGCGAGGTTCGGTTCCCTTCTAATTCCTGTAAGCCAAAAAAGGGGCACTTTTATTCCTAGGTTACTCTTGGGTCTGTTCTGCATAAAGAGGAGCCAAGCTTGGATGAAGTCGAACTTAAGTGTTTGTTGGTGTGTGCCCGGGCACATGTGTGGCACCATGGAGATCATGGAGAGGTGTTAGTTAGGGTTTAGGGTTTAGTGTTGAGGAGGCAGGGGGCGGGAATGTCGTGGACCTTTGGGCCAAAGCACCCTGTAACATGGTGAATTCCACGTACCTACTCCCCCAATTACTTCCTAAGAAACACTTAAGTCTCGGAAGTTCTAAGGGTTTAGGGTTAGATTGTCGAAGCCCAAAAACTGCTTCTGTGTGCGTGTGTGTGTTAGTTTTTTAGATGCTTAAGGACTTTTCCCTAACCCTTATCCCGAAGCCCTGAGCCCTAAACCCTAAACCCTAAACCCTAAAGCCTAAACCCTAAACCCAAAACCCTAAAGCCTAAACCCAAAACCCTAAACCCTAAACCCTAAACCCTGAGGCTGCTGCAGAACCCTTCGGCTGAGCCGGCGCTGTTGCGCTTGGACTTGAACGGGGCATTGCGCCTCAGACTGCAGCTTCGGGTTTAGGGTTTAGTCGGTTTAGTTGGGTTCAGGGTTCAGGGTTCAGGGTTCAGGGTTCAGGGTTCAGGGTTTAGGGTTTAGGGTTTAGGGTTTAGGGTTTAGGGTTTAGGGTTTAGGGTTTAGGGTTTAGGGTTTAGGGTTTAGGGTTTAGGGTTTAGGGTTTAGGGTTTAGGGTTTAGGCGGTTTGGGGTTTAGGGTTTGGGGTTTAGGGTTTAGGGTTTAGGGTTTAGGGTTTAGGAATGTTAGGGATCTAGGGTTTAGAGATTGGGGTTTACTTGGCATTACTTGGGATTATTAAAGTTCGGGTGGTTTGGGGGGTCTCGAACTGAGGGATCGAGTCGAGTGTCCAGGCCTGAGGCATTTACACTACCAGGGTTCAGGGTTTAGGGTTTAGGGTTTAGGGGTTTAGGGTTTAGGGTTTAGGGTTTAGGGTATAGGGTTTAGGGTTTAGGGTTTAGGGCTTGAGGCAATTAAGCTACCAGCGTTATTTTCGATGGCTTGGTAGCCCCGTGGTGCCCTTTTCCCCTTTTTGTTTGGTTCTAGGTTCACTTCTAACATCGCCAACTCAAAGAAGACTACCCTTATGGTAATATGGCTCCTGGGCTACCTGGGTGGGGAATACCGGGGCCGGAAGGTAAAATAGGGGTCGGAATACTTACTATTGGCAGTCCCTTATGGTCCCTTTGAAATTCAACTATAGTAACCCCCCAAGACCCTATCCTAATTATTCAGGCCCCGATAGTAGCACTAAACCATAAGCCCAAAACCCTAAAGCCCCTAGAGTATAGCACTGTTGGCCGGAGGCCGGAGTGGACTAGGACGCCCACTGCGGTTTCAGGAATGTTCCCGGATTAGAGGATGATGGATTTAGGGTTTAGGGTTTAGGGTTTAGGGTTTAGGGTTTAGGGTTTAGGTTTAGGGTTTAGGGTTTAGGGTGATTCTCTGAAAGATCCATAAACCCTAAACCCTAAACCCTAAAACCTACACCCAAACCCTACAAGCCCAACCCCCCTGCACCCCAGCACCAGCTACAGCTTGCCAGGTCTTAAATCAGCTGCCGATGTGCGGGCTAGGGGTTTAGGGTTTAGGGTTTAGGGTTGAGGGTTTAGGGTTTAGGGTTTAGGGTTTAGGGTTTAGGGTTTAGGGTTTAGGGTTTAGGGTTTAGGGTTTAGGGTTTAGGGTTTAGGTGGCCAACCCCCCGGCCGCTTGAGAAGCCCTCCCACAAAGGCCCTAGAAGCTCTAAACCCTGAGCCCTCGTCTAAGCCACAGAGGCTCTAAATCCTTCATCCTGAACCCCAAATCCTCAACCCTACATCCTAAACCCTAGCTCCTAAACCTGAAATTCGAAATCCTAAGCCCTAAGCCCGAAACACTCACAAACCTGCTGCCTCCGACACTATGTACACCCTAAGCCCTAAGCCCTAAACCCTAAACCCTGTACCTTTTCGTGCTATCACTTTGCTGCTGACCCGCTGGTGCCAAGGTGCTCCGCCATCCAGGCCCTCACCCTGCAAGAGGGTTTGGGGTTTAGGTTTGGGGTTTAGGGTTCGGGGGTTAGGGTTCAGGGTTCTGGGTTCAGACTTTAGAGCTGTCTACCATGGGTTTTGGTTTTAGGCACTTTTTTGGGGGCACCAGCATGACATGAAGCACTCAACGGTTGAGACGACCCCTCCCATGAGTCAAGGGTCGTGCTCGCAGCATGTTGACAGCCCAGCTCGAACACTCCATATGGGGGGATTCCCTAAACTCGGGCCCCTTTTTGGGGTTCCTAATTTTTTTCAAGGCGGCCCCGAATATTTAGGGTATTCAGAAAGGGACCATGATTGAGAGAAGTGTGCATATGTGCAAATCTTGCCACTTCAACTACGATTTAATTGCGATTTCGATTGCAATTACTTTTGTCGTAGATTGCTGTTGCCAATGCTTTGCTAGTACCATAAGGGTTGCGAGTACCATGACTAGTACGGGTCACTCGAACAATTGCCACATGTATTCTTGCAGTTGCAATTGAAATTACAGTTGCCATTGCAAACTTGCAAACTCCATGATGTCTGCGTCTACTGAACTTGAACCCTAAGCCCTAAACCCTAATGTCCACAAGAACACCCTAGAGACACTCTGGGAACCTTAAACCCTAAATCCTAAACCCTAAACCCTAAACCCTAAACCCTAAACCCTTTGAGGCCTAAGATCGGTCATCAAGCCCACCATGAAAGCCTAAGCCACACCTCAGCTTTCTATGGCTTGGTAGCCCAGTGGTACCTTTGTGGTACTTTACCGTAGCTTTAGATCCTTACCTTTTGGGTTTATTGGGTTTCTTATTAAGGCAGCTAAACGTTTAATTTTCAGCTACCCTCCTGAGTGCAGCCAAGGTACCCTTGTCCCTTATCGTCATTTTTTTAGATTCCCTTATAAAATCGCCAACTCAAAAATTTGGGTACCCTTAACTTATGGTTCCTCGGCTACCAAGATGGGGAATATTGGGGCGGGGGGGGGGGGTTAGGTTCCTTTTTCAGTAGCCAACTCAAAAAAGGGTATTAGGTACAGTTTATCAGCAGCGCTTGCCATTTCAGGGGGGTGCCTGATTGCAGCCGGTCCATTAGTCGGTTTCTGGAGACATGCCAAGTAGCCCTAAACCCTAAACCCTAAACCCTAAACCTTAAACCCTAAACCCTAAACCCCACACCCCAAACCCCAAGCCCCAAGCCCTAAACCCTAAACCTTAGCCCCAAAGCCGCACCAGGCAGTTCTCAAGGGAAAGCCTCTATCGGAGGTGCCCGCAGAACTGCTTACTGGGATCCACAGAGGTACTCGTTTTCGGTTTAATGTTTGGGGGGGGGTTTAGGGTTTGCTTCGAACCCTAAGCCTTGAACCCTAGAACCCAAGGCCCTTGACCCTAAACCCTCAACCTTGAAGTTTCCTCGCCTACTTTTGGCAGAGGGAACCTCCCCAAGACCAGTTCGCGTGGGTGTTCTAAGGTCATAGAACACAAACTGACACAATACAAGGGTTTAGGGAGTTCAGGGTTCAGGGTTTAGGGTTTAGGGTTTAGGATTTAGGGTTTAGGGTTTAGGGAGTTCAGGGTTTAGGGTTAGTTTAGGGCTTAGGAAGTAAGACCTTCTGGCGATTGATCCTGGCCAAGGGCCACGCCAGCAACTGCCATCTTAGGGTATAGTTTAGGGTTTAGGGTTTACGGTTTTAGGGTTTTAGGGTTTTGGGGTTTTAGGGTTTTAGGGTTTAGGGTTCCTTTCTTCCTTCTTGGGTGGGTTGCTTAAAGAAGTCATTGCCCAGCACGTAACAGCAGCACTGGTTATTCCTATGTTACCGGGATGCCCCTGCATTCTTGCGAGTCTGCAAAATGTCCCTTGCCTTCCTTAAATTTAATTCTTTCTTGGTTTATTCAGGGTGTAGGGTTTAGGGTTTAGGGTTTAGGGTTTAGGGTGTTCCGAAGAGGTTGAATGCTTCTTCGTGGTCTGCAGTTTGCGTTGCGGTATTGATGTCCGTTATGGGTATCACATGATAACAGGTGCACCCAAGGGCAACTGCCCTCGGAAATCCCCAAACCCCAAACCCTAAACCCCAAACCCTAAACCCTAAAAGCTTCCCAAGGCTTTCGGGGCTTATCGTGGATCTGTGTCGGCTGCAGAAACCCTAACCCCTGAACCCTGAACCCAAATTCTAAACCCTGAACCCTGAACCCTGAACCCTAAACCCCAAACCCCAAACCCTAAACCCTAAACCCTAAACCCTAAACCCTAAACCCTAAACCCTAAACCCTAAACCCTAAACCCTAAACCCTAAACCCTAAACCCTAAACCCTAAACCCGAACCGCCGGCCAGGCGTTGCAGAGTCTTCGCCAGACGGCTCCCTCAGCCCAGGCAGCTGCTTCGACTCAAGGGGGTTTCGAGCTTAGGGTTTAGGGTTTAGGGCTAGGGTTTAGGGTTCGGGGTTTAGGGTTTATGTTTCCGGGTTGAGGGTTCAGGGTTCGGGGTTGAGGGTTTAGGGCTTGGGATTCAGGTTTACGGGTAGAGTGCAGGGTTTTAGGGTTTGGGGGTTTAGGGTTTGAGGGATTGGGGTTTAGGGTTTAGGGTTTAGGGTTTAGGGCTAGGGTTTAAGGTTTGGGTGTTTGGGTATTTGGGGGTTTCGGCGGTTTGGGGCTGCGTGCCCTTTTTGGACATCAGAAGTCGAGAGCATACATACTCTCTCCAATATCGAGAATAGGGTTTGGGGCTTCAGTGTTTAGGGTTTAGGGCTAGGGTTTAGGGTTTAGGGTTTTGGGTTTAGGGTTTAGGGTTCAGGGTTTAGGGTTTAGGGTTTGGGGTTTAGGGTTTAGGGTTTAGGGTTTCGGGTTTAGGGTTTAGGTTTTGGGGCTCAGGGTTTTGAGTTTAGGGCTCTCAGTTCTCAAGGATGACCCTCGCCAGAGAGCTTGGAAGATGGGCCGGTCAACCGTCCGATGGATATCTCCGTATGTCTCTTAGTGTTCAGATTTTAGGGGTTTAGGGTTTAGGGTTTCGGGTTTAGGGTTTAGGGTTTAGTGTTCAGATTTCAGGGGCTTAGGGTTTAGGGTGTAGGGTTCAGGGTGTTTGGGCTGCCATCATCAGAGCAAGAACCTCAACCGGAAGCGCTCTAGACGAATCCCTCTGACGAACAGGAGACTCCACGAAGCTCACCAGCACCTCGCTCCTCCTTCAGCGTCCTGTAGCTGGGCATGCATGGGAACCCTCTGCCCCTAAACCCTTAAACCACCCGCCCAGTTCAGTTTCGGGAAAAGTTTAGGAAAAAGGGTAGAGTGTACGTGCCCTCCTGCCCACCCCCCTTTTCTTCTGGCCCTAAGTCTCATGTTGTGATTCCCTTCATTGCGCCCCATTTGCCAAGGATGCGTGCCCTTTCAAGGGGTGAGTCTCGAAGTTGAAGCGTAGACGGCGTAGACTGGTCAGGCTAGGCCTTTAGGCTGTGGGTCTCATTCAGTCCCAACAAGTGTACCCAACAAGCCTGAAGGTACAAGTGTGAATCTCTTTAAGCCCCGGAAGCCTACAAGCCCCCAAACCCTAAAGACCCAAAGAAGGCCTAAACCCTAAGCCCCATGAACCCCAAAAACTCCCAACCCTAAACAACTCCGGCCGTTTCAACGAGAACACACAAGCCCGATGAACATCGACAGAAGCCCAAAACCCAGGTGCTTCAGTTTTCGTTCAGGGCTTCGGTTTAGGGCCAGTTTAGGGTTTAGGGTTTAGGGTTTAGGGTTTAGGGCTTAGGGCTTAGGGCTTAGGGTTAAGGGGCTTCCGGGCTCCCCATTAAACCAAAAAGGGCACCCTTGTTCTTCCTAGGTTACTCTTAGGCTTAGCCCCCTAAACCCTACCTCAACCCGAAACCCTAAGCCCTAAGCCTCTTGAGTCTCGATCCTCAACCCTCATCCCTCCGAGCGTTTCCAGGTACTCCCTCCCCAACTCGAGGGCCTCTTCAAAGAGGCCTCTTTGTTCAGGGTTTAGGGTTTAGGGTTTGGGTTTTTTTCTTCCAAGCGGCATCTGTTCATGCGCTTGGGTTTGGGGTTTAGGGTTTTGGGTTTTCTTTTGGGGTTTAGGGTTTAAGTGACTTTTTTGGTTTTAGGGTTTATATTTTCCTCTTGGGTGGTTTGTTTGTCGTTGTTTACGGAGGTTCGGGTTTTTGGTCCTGGGTTCGAGGGTTCACCTAACCAGGATGCCCGGTAGTACCGTCTTAGGGTTGGGACCCCTTATAATTATACCTTTGAACAACCTGAGTCGGGAGTACCATACTTTGATGCTTTTGTTTTGGGATGTTCCCCCTTATACGAGCAGTCCTTAATCGGGATTATGGTAGGGGGGTACTAGAATCCCCATTCAGGACTGTTAGAAAAAATGAACATCCCAACTTTGGTTTTTGACCTGTTCCTTCAAGGAGCCATTATGAAATACAAGTTTATACTTCTTTCTCCCTGGTTGCTTCAAGTCCAGAAACAGGGTGCCTCTTTGTGAAGCGCTTTGAAAGGTGATTCGGGTAGGTTGCCTCAGAATCCGACAAGGGGCTCTGGGATAGTGCTCTACGAACAGAAGCAGGCTTAGGGGGTTCTTGAGGCTTTAGGCCTAAGGTCTCTAGGGTGCAGGGCTTTATGCCTAGAAATCACCCTAAACCCTAGACCCTAAACCCTAAACCCTAAACCCTAGACCCTAAACCCTAAACCCTAAACCCTAAACCCTAAACCCTAAACCCTAAGTTGGGCGGGGGGAGGGCGGGGGGCAATGCCGGCCTCACAGGGCAGCTTAAGGGTTTGTTGGGTTTTACCTTAAGGGTTTCAACTTGGGATGTTCCCGCCCTTATACTGGCAGTAAGGTTTTGGTTTTAGGGTTTAGGGTTTAGGGTTCGGGGTTTAAGGTTTATTACTAATCCCTTCCCCCGAATATTAAACGGGGGCCCCCCAATAGAAACTCGAAATGTGTTTTCATTATTAATGAGGGGGAGGTTTTTATCCAACTGTCATGTTTGGGGTCCAAAGGGTTAGGGTCTAGGCTGGGTAGGGAGGGAAGGGAGCTTCAGGATGTTGGTTGGCTTGCGGATTTTGGGAGCCCTGAACCCCCCCCTAAGTCGGAATAGGGTTTAAAAGCCGGGGTCGGTTTCGGCAGGATTTTCCGGATAGTGTTTTTATGATTAGGGGGGGGGGGGGGGGGGGGGCGTTTAAGAAAAGGGGGAAGGGATTAACAGCAAGGTTTAGGGTTTAGGGTTTAAGGGTTAGGGTTTAGGGTATTTGGGGTTTAGGGTTAGGGATTATAGTACACCCTATTGTGTAGTCCCTGTTAAGGACTGTTAGTGTAAGGGGGAACATCCCAAGTTTAGGCCTAATCTCTAAACTCATGAAGATGAGGGGGGGGGGGGGGGGGGGGGGGGGGCGCGGAGGGGGCCTGCTTAGCCTGAGAATTGGGAGAAGCTTAGGATTGTATAAGTCAGGGAACTGGCCTCGAAGAAAGACTTATCAACAGCTTGTCTGGGCTTTAATAAAGGTTTAACCTCGACTTTTGCATAAGCACAGGACAAGCTACACATAAGCATAGGCCTAACATTCTTAGAGAAACACGGAGAAAGCTCAGGCAGCGTGTTTGCTTATATCTATAACTTATTTCGGTCCAGTGTTGAGGCTGTTGGTGTGATTGGGGGGTTTGAATTTCTAGGTTCGGCTGTACAGCCGAAAGTAAGGACAAGGAAAGGGAAAGCGAAGCGAGTAGAAAGACTCAAATACCTATAAAACAAAGACCACCTGCTCTCGACCTTGACGCGTTCAGTTCCGACCTGTCTCGCCCTCGCGTTCTCTGTAGTGGCAACGGCACAGGCACATGTTCGCGGATCTCGTACCAAAGCAGAACCAAAGCAGGATGAAGTTTGTCTTCTGTTTCGTTGCAACCTGGCTGTTTGCGTGGGCATGTGCCTGCTACATTCAGGATCCAGCGTTGCGGCGCCTTGTTGATTCGCTCCAAACTCCCTAAAAACCCGAAACCCCAAGTCCCACACCCGGCCTTGCAAAGGGCCGTGGGTTGAGGGCCTCGCCAAGCGCGCGTTGGTTCTGATGTCGCAAGCTCACGTGGTATCAGATTCCTTCTGCCCTATTTAATATAGCACCTACATATACATATAGTGTGCATGTGTATAAAGATTATATAGAGTATGTATCATATATAATATGTACAACATATATATATACACACACCTGATTCCCTATTTATGTCTAGACAAGCTTCGCAGGTCTTTGAAAAGCTCCGAAGCCGGCCGGGCCCCCTCGAAGACGTCGCCGCCTCGTCTCCATGCATTCTTTTCGTCCTGCATTGGCATGCCCGGGTAGCCAAGAACCCTCAAACCGAAACCTGAACACCTCAACCTGAAAAACCCTCGGTAAACCCCAAAGCCTCGGCCCTAAACCCCATAACCTAAACCCTAAACCCTAAACCCCATACAACCTAAACCCGAATCTGCTCCCTTTTATCCAGTCGTTTCGCTACCCTAAACCCTAAACCCTAAATCCTAAACCCTAAACCCAAATTTCTGGGCACGCTAAGCACTTGTTCTTCTCGACATCGGTCGAGCTTCGGACTTCTGCTTTTGAAGGCTGTTCACCCATAGGGTTGAGGATGAGCGGACTTGGCTTTGGGGTTTAGGACTTGATGTTGGGGATCTACAGGGTGGGGCCCCCTTACTATACTAACTGTAGTTAAGGGACTTATAACGCAATTTAGGATCCTTATAACCCAAGTTAGGGCTCTTAAAACTCTACTTATAAACAGGGGGCCCCACCTTGTGGCCCTCCATACACCCCACCCAGACCGCAACCCCACCTCAACCTCCCCCCCCCCCCCCCTAAAACTGAGGACCTGAGGGCACCTTTGGGGTGCATGGCCGTGGATTTAGGGTTTAAGGTTTGGGGTTTAGGGTTTGGAGTTTGGGGTTGGGGGCGTTTGGGGTTTGGGGTTTGGGGTTTGGGGTTCAGGGGTGCGTTGCCCAGGCTTGCCTCGGTTGCCAGGGGCGTTGTGTGACTCGGATGCCAACAGCCACTGTCGGGGTCTAACGAACGCTACCAGTTACCAGTATCCCTAATCCCTAAATTAGCAAGGGCTTTTGGGGTTTAGGGTTTGGGGTTGAGGGTTTAGAGCTTAGGGTTTCGGGTGTAGGGTTTAGGGTTGGACTAGTTACTGGTATAAGGATACTCGCCTGCGAACCCAGTGGTTCAACACAGAGGATCCCCAGTAGTACTCTTGTAGTCTTCTTGGCTCAGGGGTCACAGTTTAGGGGTCAGGGTTTCGGGTTTAGGGTTTAGGCTTTAGGGTTTAGAACACTGAACCTTAGACTCCAAACCCCAATACCAAACTCTAAGCCCTAGCTCTAGGCCCCAAACCCCTGAATCCTGAGTCGGGCTCAGCTCTAGACCCCTAGCCCTTGCCCTTAAACCCCTCATCCCTAGTTCTCAGCCTGGTTGTGCCCTAAACACCCAAGCCCGATGCCTTGCTTTAGCCCTAAACCCCTAAACTGCAAAGGGCTTGAAGCTTTGCTTATGAACCCTAAACGGGTTGCAAGCTCTACTGTTGAAACAGTACTCCGTTCACCGGCATTCCCCAAGAGGGTCGGGAAAACCGCAAACACCAAACCCTGAAAAGGTCTGGCTACGAAGCTACGCTTTAGGGTTTAGGTCTTGGTGAGGCTTTAATGTCCTGTGGTTTGGGACCTACGGCATTTGTGGCATATCGGTTTCAGGGTTTAACGCGGGATTCGGGGGTTTTAGCGCAAGGCTTTGGGCGGCGTAGTTCCTGACGCCTTGAGGACGATGGGCGCCTTCGCACGGGCACTGAATGAAGAGGCCGTGCTTGATGTACAGGTTACGGTTAGGGTTTAAGGTTTAGTTCGGGGTTTAGGGCTAAGGGTTTAGGGTTTAGGGTTCAATGTTTGGGTTGAGAGTTTTTGACGTTGGTGCCAGAAAATCCCTATGCGACGATCATGCAAGCTACCCACCCTGTAGCAAAAGGTGCACCCTCAACCATACACTCCCAAGGTCAAGCTTCAATTGTGGCTGAGTACTGTTGGCCTACAGAGGTGTTGTATCTATGTTGGTGTCTACATCTACATCCATATACCTGTACCTTGATCTGTTTGACACATGGACACACACACACATACACAGACATATCACATACTAAACAACTCTCAACCACAAAACAAGAATCTAGATTCATACACGGATATATATATATATAATATATATATATATATATATATATACATATATATATCTTTAAAAACCCTTAGGCTCAAAATATCCCAGAAATCTTATATAAGAAGGCCTTTGGGTCCAAAAAACCCTAAAAGAAGAGTCCTTAGAGCCTTAGGGTTACCCGAAGCCCTAAACCCCAAACCTTTACAAGTGTGTATATGTCCTTTTGCCTAGCTGTGCATAGACCCTTTGGGAGCTGAGTCTAGGGACTTAGTAAGTCGATAGTAAGTAGACATATACGGACCCTAACAAGGACCCTGATTGGAGTTATCCTACTTATAGCTCTGTTGGATAACACCCTAAACCCTAAACCCTAAACCCTAAACCCTAAACCCTCAACTACCTACTAAGTCCTCCGAACCCTCGAAGTTTGGGAACTATGTCGAGGCTGAGGATGACGAGCAGCCCGTCTCTGCCGCCTCCTCGGCACACCGGAGCTCCACGGCGCAGGAGGCTGCGGCTCACTGAAAAGGGCTTCCGGGTGTCACCCTAAACCCTAAACCCTAAACCCTAAACCCTAAACCCTAAACCCTAAACCCTAAACCTCTCTATCATAATGAATTTAAACCCTGATTCAAAATTCGGCAACGGTGAATTTCCTGGCCTCAAAAGTCGGCAACGGTGAATTTCGGCCTCAAACGTCGGCAACGGTGAATTTCCTGGCCTCAAAAGTCGGCAACGGTGAATTTCCTGGCCTCAAAAGTCGGCAACGGTGAATTTCGGGAATGTATTGAGTGAACTTTGGTGGGTGGTTTTTTTCCAACGCTTGACAAGCTGCTTGACTAGTGAATGCTCGGACTTGAGATGCTGAACCCTAAGCCCTAAACCCTAAACCCTAAACCCTAAACCCGTGGTTTTTCAACTATGTTAGGATTGCACATACGGCTCTCTACTCGGCCTCTAAGTAAACGACTTTTGGGGTTCCAACAGACAGCAGTGCAGGCACACCGAATCCTCAACCCGAAGCCGTGAACCCGACACCCTAGACCCCGAACCCTATAAACCCTACACCTCAAGTGAACCTGTTGTGGCCCAGGGTACTCAGCAACTAGGTTTAACCCTAAAACCTAGGGTCTAGGGCTTCAGGGCACCCAAGCTCTTGCCACGCCCCGGACACAGGCGGAGGCCCTGCGCGCAGCAGGCGCGGGAGGGGACTTGGCTTGGGCTTTCGGGTATAGGGTTTAGGGTTTGGGGTTTGGGGTTTAGGGTTTGAAATTTGGGCTTAGGGGTTATGGTTTTATTTGGGTTTGGGGTTTGGGGTTTAAGGTTGGTTTTCGATGGTTTAGGGGGTTTGCAGCGTGTGGGGTTTAGGAGGTGGTGGGGTTTTAGGTGGTAGGTGTCGTTTCTTTGCATTGGACCCTTTTGGTCCAAGTGTCTGCTCTCTAGGTCTGCGTGGAGGTGCATCAAAAGGCAGTTTTATGGCTTCTCGAAGGCAGCACCGACGTGGCCTGCAAAGCTGGACCCTGCGAGAAAGGAGCGCAGTGCGCTCTGCCCATCCAGGTTCTTTGTGGTACTTTCCTGTAACTTTAGATCCTTACCTTTTTTGGGTTCATCGGGTTTCTTACTGAGGCAGCCAAAAGTTGAGTTTTTTGCCTCCTGAGACTGAGTGCAGCCAAGGGTTGAGCATTTGAATGTAGGAGAACCCAGAAGACCTTATTCCCTTTTTTCGGGTCTGGGTTTCGCTTATAAGCCCCTTTGAAAGAAAAGGGCACCCTGTTTATTTCTGGCTTACTCTTGGGTCTATAATGGTCCTTCAAGCGAGACAGATTCAAGGGGTGCAATGTAACCCAACGGTCCCCAATATTCCCACTACCCCCTAATGCTCCCCGAAGCTTACCTAAGGTTCCCTATAGGTACCTACCCCCACGAGCCCCACTCCCTCAAGAACCCTATAACTTCCAAAAACCCTAAACCTTAAACCCTATAAGAACCCCGTAAGGTACACTCGCCCATCCGTCATCTTCTTCAGAAGCCTTGCGGACCCTGCCGATTCCTGGACGAGAGCTCGATCTCTAGCCCTAAACCCTAAACGTCATTATGCCTGAAACTCTATGACCCCGCGTGCCTTTAAATGCAGACCCGGATCAGGTGCCGCCCACAATCTGTCCAACGACCTGCTGCAGCAACTCTTCTCGTGCAAAGGCTGATCGGTACTCGCAATTTCTTTGGGGCCCAAGCAGTTCCCGCAGAAACGCCCTCAGCAAGGTTTAGGGTTTAGGGGTTTGGGTTTAGGGTTTAGGGTTTAGGGTTTAGGGTATAGGGCTTAGGGCTTAGGGCTTAGGGCTTATAGGGCTTAGGGTTTCGGGCCAGCATTCGTGGAAGCAGGGCGCGAAGAGCTTGGTACGATCGTCGTTGCAGTAGCCGGTCAGACTCCGCATGTGCCTGCGTTTTAGGGTTGCGGGCAACCCGAAGGCTCTGTTTAGGGGCTTGGTTTAGGGTTTAGGGTTTAGGGTTCAGGGTTTGCTGTGATAGGGCGTAGGCGTAGATACTGTGAAGGTTAGGTTTCGGAGCAAGAATGCTTCGTGAAGTGCGAAGAGCAGCTTTGGCCGGATTGTGGAGGGCCATCTAACACCTTTCTCCCACTCCACGCCGTCCAAGGCGGCAAAGCCACCCAAACCTATTCCTTTTAGGGTTTAGGCCTAAACTCAGACAACAGTCCACTTCTAAAAACTTATTCCGTTTCACGACGTTCGTTGGGTCCGAGAGTCAAAGGAAGTGGGGGGTCGAGAGGCAGTTTCAGGGAGGGTTATAGGAGGTGGGCCAGCCACGGGGGGCCAGGGCGCATCGTGGGCGCTACCCCCATGCTGCACATGCTGTGGGAGGCGGGAGCGACCTGGGTCGGCTTGTGCCATCGAGGTCAAAGGGCTTAAGCCGCCCCCCCAACGTAGGGGGGCGGCCTAGGCCCTGAGTTTAGGGCTCTTATTTTCGGGCTTTTGGGGCCAACTTCTTTTTGTTTAGGGTTTTTGGGTGATATTGAGCCGAAGAGTGGAGGTCTGAGACTCCACGAGAAGCCAGGAAGGCGCAAACCCTGAAAGCCCCAAATCCGAAAAACCCGAAACCCTAAAAACCCTAAACCCTAAAAGGCTTAAACCCCAAAAACCCTAAACGCCCTAAACCCTCAAAACCCTAAACCCCAAGAACCGCGAAAAACCTTAAGCGCCAGACCAAAAGCAGCGGACACGGCCATGAAGGCCACACACCAGGATGGGCTACTATACCTTATAATCCCTTAAGAGGCCCTGAATAGGGTTCATTCTGGGGATTCTAAGGCCTAATAGCCCATCCTGGCAACTCTGCTATCGCAGAGCTTGCCGAAGCGTCCGCGTGGCAATGGTCCTCTGGGGATGGAATCGGAGCCTCGGGCCGCCCTTAGGGTTTAGGGTTTAGGGTTTAGGGTTTCGGGTTTCGGGTTTAGGGTTTAGGGTTTAGGGTTTAGGGTTTAGGGCTCAGGATGCTTGGCAGAGGTAAGATGGCGACCGCTGCATCCGACTTGACGTCCGGGAGTTCAACTGTACCAGCTTGGAGCTTGTCTCTTGCCCCATCCTTCGGTGGCCCTATGCCCTCAACCTTAGAGCCTAGAGCCTAAACCCGAAAGCCGAAAAAGAATGCCCCTAGACCTTAAACCCTAAACCTTATGTTTAAGGCGACTTGCTTCCTTTCAGTGCATGGGGGCAGTGCGTGGGGGCAAATGGAGGTTTAGGGTTTGGGGTTTAGGGTTTTGGGTTTAGGGTTTGCGGTTTAGGGTTGAGGGTGGACCTGGACCATGTGCAACTCCCCGTGCTTACAGCTTAGTTGGTACTTACCTTGGGGTTAGGGATTTGGGTTGTATAGCACACTCTCTAGCTGGCAGTTTCCCATTGAAAATTCCGGCACATGACATAGAGGCTAGGGTGCCCTGAACCTAAACCCTAAACCCTAAACCCTAAACCCTAAACCCTAAACCCTAAACCTAGACCCAAGCTGTCCCCAAAGATTTGCGCCTCTGGGCGGGCTGTGCCTCTGATTCTGCAGAGCCCTGCTCACCCTTTAGCCCTAAACCCTAAATCCTAAACTCTAAAGGGTTTATGTGGTCACTTCTCTAAAATTATGGTCCCTTTTGGTGTCCTTATTCTGGGGGCGGTTCCACTTCATCAGGGCACCCCAAAACGGACCGACATTTCGAGAACTGACCAGGGTTAAAGGTTCACGGTGTATGTGAGGGCATTTTCATGGGCCCTTGGTTTGGTCCCTAGCCTCCTTTCAGGGTCCTGACGCAAGGGCACTTAATGTGTATAGGGTACATGAGGGTAAATAAGGGGTACCTTTTAAGGGCCATACTATGGGATCATGTAACAACCCTAGAGTGCAGGGCCCCATAGAACCCTAGACCCTAAACCCAAAACCCTACACCCTAAACCCTAAACCACCCTAAACCACCCTAAACCCCCCTAAACCCCCCTAAACCCTAAACCCTAAACCCTAAACCCTAAACCCTAAACCCTAAACCCTAAACCCTAAACCCTAAACCCTAAACCCTAAACCCTAAACCCTAAACCCTAAGACCCAGAACCTCACAGGCCATTGGGAGAAGTGCAGCGCCAAAACGTGGCTGCCCTTGCCGTCAGAGGGTGATTCAGGGCAGGGTTTAGGGTTGAGTGTTTAGGGTTTAGGGTTTTTGGGTTTGAGGATGTTTTCAATGCGTGTTTGCTTTGGAGGTGTTAGAGGGTGTTTAAGGTGTTTTTTTGGTTTTTAGGAGTTTACTGTTCAGGGTTTAAGGCTTGGGGTTCTAGGGCCAGGGGGTGAAGGTTCGCTTTTCGGGTTTAAGTCTACTTATGCCGACTGCTCAGTCATTGAACTTGTACATAAAAAACAAACAAACGTACGTGCACAACTATACACATATTTATATACACATCGCGTTTATATATTTATATACGCACACATAAAAACATACTACTTAATGTAAGCCCCCATACCTGGCCTAATCTGATTGTTCCACCGGGTTAGTTGAGGTGCGGAGGTTTATTTCAGGTGCTGCAGCCTTTAGCCTGTAGAGTTTAGGGTTTAGGGTCTAGGGTTTAGGGTTTGGGGTCCCTAAACCCTAAACCCTTAACCTTTAGCCCTAAACTCCTGCACACCTCAAGGCCCCAACTAAACCCCTAAACCCAAATGCCAACACGCCCAAAGCCAAAAAATCCTATATAAATCCTTAAAGCCGAAAGCCCTTAAACCCTAAATCCTGAAACCCTGCCCTAAACCCTGAAAACCCTGAAACACTAAAACCCTAAATCTTCAAACCCTGAAACCCTAAATCCCGAAACCCGCCCCATACCCTGAAACCTGTGTTCAGACTTGGGTGTTTCCGAAATTTGGGTACCTTATTGGGGTCCTTAAAATTAAGGGAAGCCTACGATTTGGGGACTACATTAGGGGCCCCTTGTTTTCGTAAAACCCCACTTGGGTAAGGGGCTGGAAGCATCGTGCAGACGCACAAAGCTGAGGACGTTTCTCGCCCGCTTCTGCTACTTCCAGGATGCAGGGTTACGGCCCTAAACCCTAAAACTCTAGACCCTACAAGCCCTAAATAAGGTTTAGGGTTCAGGGTTCAGGGTTTAGGGTTTAGGGTTTCGGGTTTGAGCCCTAACCCCTAAACCCTTGTGAATCCTTCGTAGACCCTATGCCCGAATGAAGCCGTACTCGGAGATTGAAAAGAGTTCACGTCTTCGTTCACTTGGATTCCCCAAAAAAAGGGGTGCACCTCATGTGCCAAAAAATCCTTCAAACAACGATAGTCCCCTGTCCAGGCCCCCCCCCCCCCCCCGTCAACAAAAAATATTCGCGCCCTGAAATTGTGGAAAAGCCTCCCTTAGTTTAGGGTTTAGGGTTTAGGGTTTAGGGGTTCCCCCGTCAACAAAACAAATCGCGCCCTGAAATTGTGGAGAAGCCTCCCTTATGATGCACCCCAACAAGGTACCGCTAATTCGGAAACCTCCATCTACTTTAGCTCCAATGTCGCTATACTTTGAAAGCCCAACCTGCCCCCCTTCGGTACATGGTCCCTTGGGTCATCGCTCTTTCGAGGACGATTCCGGGGCCTTGAGCCCCTCAATCTCTAGACCCTAAACTTTGCCTTGAACCCATAAAGCCTACTTTCTTCTACTCGACCCGAGAGGCTGATGAGGCCTATTCCCCCCCACCCCTCCCCCCCCCATCCCCCACCCTAACACCTACACCAGAAACAAACCCTAACCCGCCTGGGCTTCAGCTTCGGTCTTAGGGCTTAGGGCTGATAAGGCTTAGGGCTGATAAGGCTTGGGGCAAAAAAGGCTTAGGGCGCTTAGGGGCTTAGGGCTTGTAGGGAACCCTAAACCCTCAAGCCTGAACCCTGAACCCTGTGAACCCTCACAAAGAATGGCCCGCAGGAAGCTTTCCGAAGCTTGCTGGAGCAGGCGCCGACAGTGGTGTGTTCAAGCCTTGAAGATTAGGGCTGTTCCCCCTTATACTAACCTTAGGGGCAGGGTAGTTGACTGTTAACCTTTCTTGATAGAAACATTATATATATATATGTTTATACATATATACTCCGATTCCAAAAAAGGTCAACCTTTTTTGGGCTAGGTAGTCAGCCCTAAGTACCAGTCCCTTCACAGGGATGATAGCACCCCCTATTAAAGGACTATTAGTATAAGGGGGAACATCCCAACCTGAAGACCTCCAGCCGCTACCTCGACATCCATTCCTTGGGGCCCATGTCGGTTTGACAAGCCCTAAAGAGCCCTAAATAGCCCTAAATAGCGCTAAATAGCGCTAAATAGCCCTAAACCTTAAAGTTTCTTTTCAGGGCAGGAGTTTTTCCCGATGTTCCCCATTCAGTGGGGCGCAGTTTAGATTTTGAATGTACAGGGCCACTTCAGGTTCCGAGCCGAGGGGTTTCGAAGGAACCTTCGTTGCGACACGACGGTGGGCCCTAAGCCCAAACTTTGAACCCTGAACGTTGGGATGTTCCCCCTTTCTACTAACAGCCCTGAATCGGGATGATAGTGCCCCCTATTGAAATCCCCATTAGCAGAAGGGGCAGCATCCCAAACCTGAACTCGAAACCCTACTTGGTAGCCCAGGGGTACCCTTTCGCCCTTTTCTGTGGTTCTAGGTTCCCCATTTCAAGGAGCCAAGCCAAAAAAGGGTGCCTTTGTCGTAATATGGTTACTGGACGACCAAGCCTACTCCGAAACCCTAAACCCTAAACCCTAAGTTCTAGGCCCTAGCCCCTAAACCCCAAACCCCAAACCTCAAACCCCCGCCAGGCTTGATTCTGGTGCAGCCATAGTTGGGATTTCATACCCCTCAAAGCGTAATAGATCCTCAGCCAAGGGCCTGAGCAAAAGCCCTATGAACCTTACTCAACCCTAAGCCCTAACCCTACCTAAATGGAACCCTAAAATCCGGAACCCCCCCCCCCCCTACATGGGCTTCTTGATGCCTCAGAGGGTTCTTAACGTGTTCAAGAGGGCCTGCTGGGTTTAGGGTTTCAGGTTTAGGGCTGACGTAAACCCTCAACCCTAGACCCTAGACCGTAGACCCTAAACCCTATACCCTAAACCCGAAAGTCCGAAGACCCCCTTGGCAGGTGATTGAGGAGCAGGGATCGGCGCACGGCCCGGAAGTCGAAGGCGCGGCCGCGCCAGGGTTCAGGGCTTGTGCTGGGTTTAGGGTTTAGGGTTGAGGGTTTAGGGTTAGGGTTTAGGGTTTAGGGTTTAAGGTTTAATAAGGTTCAGGGTTTAGGGTTTAGGGTTTAGGGTTTAGGGTTTAGGGTTTAGGGTTTAGGGTTTAGTGCTTGAAGTTTAGTGTTTGAAGTTTAGGATGTAGGGAAGGTATGGGCAGGAGCCGGTTTTTTGAAGTGTCCTTGCGTCCTGCTTGCCATCACCTCCTAGACCTTCAACGCAACGCTACACCAGGAACTGGTCAAGTTCAGGGTGCTTAAATACCTTAAAACCTAAACCCTAAACCCTAAACCTAAACCTAAACCCTAAACCCTTAACCCTAAACCCTAAAGGGCCACCTGGAACCCTTAAGGGCTCCCAAATGGCCCAAAAGTATGTAGCTCCACTTTCTGAACAAGGCGTACGGCACTCCATGGCAAGCAAGCGGAGCACGGGTCGAGAGAGCCCTAAACCCTAAACCCTAAACCCTAAACCCTAAACCCTAAACCCTAAACCCCTTAGTTCAGGGATGCGCCTCAGGTGCTTCATCAGTAGTCCCAGACACTAAGGGTCTAGGGGCTTAGGGGTTGAGGGGTTTAGGGGTGAGGGCTTAACATCCGTCCTAAACCCTAAACCCTAAACCCTAAACCCTAAACCCTAAACCCTAAACCTTAAAAATGAGAAACCCTACTCTCAGAGCTCGACCGAAGGTGCAGAATCCCAGTCTGGGCCTTTGTCGTCTCATGGGGATCCACTCACGGGGTGGAGAAGCGTTTAGGGCTTAGAGTTTAGGTATATGGTGCCTTTATTACCCCCCCCCCCCCCCCCCACCCCTAGTCCCTTTTTTGGGTGTCCTAGGAACCCTAGACCCAAAACCCTAAACCCTGAACCCTGAACCCTAAACCCTAACCCCTAAACCTGAAACCCGAAACCCTACGCGCGGTAGCAATGAGCTTCTAGGGTTGACGGCTTAGAGTCCAGTGGAGTTTACGAGGTCTTAGACCTGAGAGCCTCAACCTGAGACTGCACCGTGAGAGTCATTCTGCTGGGCTTGCGGCGTTCTTTGGTGTCGTCAGAAAGCCCCTACTTCTTAGTTAAACTAGCGGCGCCAACCCAGCCTCGTTACTCTGCTTCCTGGGAACTCTAAACCCTAACCCCTAACCACAGACCCTAAGCCTAAACCTCGAAACCCCTAAACCCCTATCCCCCTAAAACCCTAATATCTTAACCCCGAAAACCCTAACCCCTAAAGCCCTAAACCCCAAAGCAAAAACAACCCCAAACCCCCAAGACCCCAAACGGGTTCCCTGAGTCCTCTAAGCCACAGCATCTGCCAAGGTCGAAAGACGCCAACGCCTTCGCACTGGCGGACCGACTTCGTCGGAATTCATCGTGGGTCCATAGAGTTTAGAGTTTAGAGGGTTCAGGGTAGCCTTCCGAGGTAAACCGCGAAAACCCTAGGCATCAAGCCCTAACAACTTGAAACCCCGCTAAACCCAAAACCCTAAACCTTCATGTTCCAATCTCTCTAGTAGGGGCCCCCTCAAAGCAGTGAAGTTTGCCGGGACCCTGAGACCGTAAACCCTAGCTAGAACCTAGACCCTAAACCGATTGATTCCCGATGAGATGAGACAAGCCTGTCGGGCGCCATAGGAAATAAGTTCGTGTGGTACGCCTTTAAGGTCACTTCCCGGGCCTCTCTGTCCTTTTGCAGTTAAGGGTTCAGGGTGAGTTCAGATAGACTCCTTCCCTTTTGAAGACCTATAGAATCTCGCGACCGTGATGAAACCTTAATAAGCGAGCACAGAAACCAGGGTTGCTCTCTGACCTTAGGGCACACTGAGCTCCGCCGACGCCGAGAGCACATTTTGCAGGATCTCTTTCGCATCTCCCGCTTCGAGCTGTTTGGAGTTGATGAGAAGTACTTGGAGGAGCATCCTGAGGGGGGAGGGCCCAAAACCCCTAAACCCCTAAACCCCTAAACCCCTAAACCCGGGAGGGGTGCTTAAGAAACCCAACAAACCCCGCCCTCAACCCTCTTGGACCCAGAGTAGGGGCTTCTTCCCTTTATTAAGGGTCTAGGTTGCCTTTATAAGCCCCTTTAAGCCAAGAAGGGCACCCTTGTTGTTCCTAGGTTACTCTTGGGTCTAGAACCCGAAAACCGGAACCACCTGGGTTTATAGGATCGAAGCTCCAATGTTCCAGTGTGAACCACCTGAAAGTCTATGGTTTATAGGCTAGGGAGCACAATTCGGGTCTGTGTTTTGTGTCCCAAGTTCTTGCGATAACAGAACCCCCCCCCAGAAGATTCCTATATTCCTATAAACAGCAAGGCGTGGGGTTCATAAGTTTCCCTACTAAGGGTTTATGGGGTTTAGGGTTTATGGGATTTAGGTTTAACCCTTCACCCCATCTTTGGGGTAACATATGGTTTCCACCATCTCCCACCTCGGTCCAGGGCCCCAGAATCGGAATGCCACATCCTTGAGGAGTTGCCAGGGTTGACGGTTCTTCACCCCCCCCTCTCCCCCGCCCCCCACCCCCCCCCCCCCACCCCCCCCTTAGGTTTTAGGGTGAAGCCCCAAGCCCCAAACGCCCTTGCTCCCGGCAGAACCTCCTCAACGACAGCTCCCACGAGCGAAAGCAAACCAAGGGCGACAGCAGGGCGCGGCCTGCCAGGTTGTCCCTGATTCCTGAACACTAATCCGAGGGTGCTGGGTTTAGGGTTCAGGGTTCAGGGTTTAGGGTTCCTGAACCCTACTTGGAGGTTCATGGGCACTTCTAAGTAGTGTCAAGGGTAATCATGGGTACAGCCTTCTTAGGGTACTTACAAGGTTATCAGTGCCCATGAACCTCCAAGCAATCCCAGGGTGCTGGGTTTAGCGTTGACTGGACCTGCGCATCTGCACTTCAGGAGTTGAGAGTTTAGGTTTGCTGTTGCAGTACTTGTGGCAGCTCGCAAGGCTGGGGACATTTGGATTCAATTTTGGGTTGACTTCACATGTGCGCGTTGCTCTGAGGCCAGGTTTTCGGCGGTAGGGCTTTAACCTTTTGGCGCCCCAAATCGATGCGGACCCTAGTTTAGAGAGTGTTTAGGGTTTAGGGTTTAGGAATTAGGGTTTAGGGTTTAGGGGTTTAGGGATTGGGTTTAGAGTCACTCCTCCTGCTGTCCAGGAAAGCAGAAATTAGGGGACGAGGCTTTGACGGTGGACTGTACTCCCTTCCTCCTGACAGCACTACCTTCCTAGCGAACACTTGAGAAGCAACTCCGGGGAAGACTGGCTGGTTCTTAGTAGGGAGTGAGGGAATGAGGGCCCTACTTATACCCTTTAAGGGGTGATATAGGGCCCTCATTCCCTCATTCCCTACTAAGAACCAGGGGGAAGAATGCTGGGGCCAGATTCTGGTGCAGCGCGTGTCGACGCGGACGTTGGCTGGCGAGGCAGGTTGGCCTAAAGTTGTTGTCAGTGCTGCCTTGGGCCTTGGGAGGTTTGATTGTTCGCGGCGCACGGTGCAGTCCAGTCCCTAAACGCTAAACCCTAAACCCTAAACCCCAAACCCTAAACCCTAAACCCAGAAGTCCCGATTTAAGTTTTGTCCAAGGCCGGCTCCGCCGCCGCCGAGGAAGGTGCCACTGAAGGCAGCACGGGTGCTCAGCCTGTGGACAGCATGTGGGTTTAGGGTTTAGGGTTTAGGGTTTAGGGTTTAGGGTTTAGGGTTTAGGGTTTAGGGTTTAGGGTTTTCCGAAAATTGGGGGTACCTTTTTGGCGGTCCTTTTAAGGGGATTCTGTTCCCTTTTTTGCCGGTCCTTTTAAGGAGGTTCTATTCCAATTTAACATGTTGGGGTATAAAACGGGTGCCCCTGTGTTGGGAAATACGCATGTGAGGCAGGGTCTATGTCACGGCTATCGGTGGGTGTATACAGGTTTATTTTATAGATATGGGGGGTTGACGAAAAAAGAGGACCCCTAAATAGACTTCAAAATAGCAGGATCCCCTTATAATAAGGACCCCAATAAGGTACCCCCCCCCCCCCCCCCAATATCGTAAACCCCCCCATATTGGCAAGTGTGCATACCAAGCCGTTGCCTCATGTGGGTCACCCAGAGTGTGCACAGGGTGGGGCCCCCTTACTATACTAACTGTAGTTAAGGGACTTATAACCTAACTTAGGGTTCTTATAACCCAATTTAGGGCCCTTATAACTCTACATATAACTAGGGGGCCCCACCCTGCAGGTGTGCAGGTGTGAAGCTGACGATAAGCTTGAAGGTTCGTTGGGTGTCAAAGTTACTGAGGACTAAGGGACATTGTGATGTTCTGTATTCCCTTACTTATTGGGTTTAAAGAGTACCTTAGTTTGGAATATATTGACATGGTTGTTTGTGTCATCTATCACCCTCAACTGTAATTGGGCAAGTAGGCGAATAAACATTTTGAACCCATGAACCTTCAAGAATGTTTTTTTGCCTGTGGAGTCTCGAAATAATGGACGTGTTTGAGCACCCAAGTAGACGGCACTGTACGAAGACCAGGAACCCCAAAAGTAACTATAATTGGGGGTTTACGAAAATAGGGGACCCCCAAAATAGACCCCCCAAATAGTAGGGTTCCCTTATAAGAAGGACCCCGACAAGGTACCCCTAGTCGAGAGAACTGTCCATTTTGTCAAGCCAATCTCCTTGCCAAATGTCACCCTTAACCCTAAACCCCAAACCAAACCCCAAAAACCCTAAACCCCAAACACCCTAAACCCCGAACCCCTAAAACCTAAACCCTAACCAAGTGGCTGGCTGGCTTGTAAGACGGTCAGCTCAGGGGGGGTTGGGGTCAATATTCGAACATCGGGCTGCTTGTGGACAAAAGAATTCTACTGCGTTTTGGAGTACTACACTTTAATACTTTTTTTGGTTCTGGGTTCCTATAATAGCTACTTGTACCTAAAAAGTATATACTTTTTTCCAGGGTCTACTCCAAAGCTGAGTCTACGATGTTGTGTTCTGTTGTGCCTTTTCTTGGAAATGCCGAATCGAAGCCCCACAGCAAAACTAGGACCAGGAGTAGGCCCCGATTTCTTTTTTTTAGGGTAGGGTCGGGGCTCCCTGGTAATCCCCTTAAAGCCCCAAAAAGGGTACCTTTTTATTCCTAGGTTACTCCTGGGTCTAGAAAGCCCTAAACCCTAAACCCTAAACCCTAAACCCTAAACCCTAAACCCTAAACCCTAAACCCTAAACCAAGGCGCAGACACCCCAGCCGTTCTGGCCATTCTCTTTCAATGTATGGCCATGGGTGGACCCGCACCGAGCGTCTCGTGGCCGGCGGAGGTTCAGGGTTTAGGGTTTAGGGTTTAGGGTTTAAGGTTTAGGGTTTAGGGTTTAGGGTTTAGGGTTTGCAGTAGGGTTTAGGGTTCTCTCCCAGAGAGAGAGTCCGGAATTAAGGGCTTACTTTGGGATATGTTCCCCTTAGACTGACAGTCCTTAATTAGGGATTGCAGTACCCCGCTATCAAAATCCCGACTAAGGACTGTTGGTATAAGGGGGGGTTTACTACTATGTGCGTAAGAACCCCAGGAACATAAGCGACAATAAACTCCACATTACCCTTACAAGCAAAAATATGTTACATCTTTTTGGGGGTTCTTAAGCAAATAGTATAGCTAGTAGTTTAGGGTTTATGTTTAGGGCCATCATCCCTTGTCATCCCTTAATATGGAAACGTTTCTTTAAGTTAAGTAATATTCTTTAAGGATATCGGAGCCTCCGGCTATTATTTCGGCTAAGGTGGTTCAAGAGCTTCGGGGTCCATGGCTTTGTGGATCACGGCTTTGTGGATCCTTCCCAAAACTCCGAAACCCTGAGCCCCAACCTAAACCCTCAAGCGTAAAGCCTAAACCCTAAACCCCTCTTCCGGCAGGGGACAGTTGGTTGCTACACAGGCATCGGCGACACTTCCTGAAGGGCGGGACCAAGGATAGGACCAATCTAGTAGAGAACAGCAACCCCAAACCCTAATCCCTGGACCCCTAAAGCCAAACACAAAATTCTAACCCTCTGACCTGGATGCCCTAAAGCTCCTACACCCAACCCCCTGCAATCCCCAAGCCTGGACACTGTGTTCGTTGGGTGGGAACGCACACCTTTCAAGGTGGTGGCCGACGCCTTGAAATCAGTTTGCTCTATCCGCCAGTGCTTGCTTCATCTGCTGGCTTGGGAAACCCTAAACCCTAAACCCTAAACCCTAAACCCTAAATCCTAAACCCTAAACCCTAAACCCTAAACCCTAAACCCTAAACCCTAAACCCTAAACCCTAAACCCTAAACCCTAAACCCTACTGTAAGATGGTTACTGGGCTACTAAGAGTTCAAAGGCAAGGAGGCGCTCGAGCGGCACCACAAAAGCGTGTGGAGGCTGAGGTTGTTCGTGGGTTTAGGGTTTAGGGTTTAGGGTTTAGGGTTTAGGGTTTAGGGGCGAAGAAAGGGGCCCCTGGAGCCATTCGGGGTTCCACTATGTCCCGCATTTGCGAACTGCACGGCTTCGTTGAGAAGGGCTTGCGATTCACCCTAAACCCTAAACCCTAAACCCTAAACCCTAAACCCCAAAACTCCTCTTCCCGCGCCCCCCAAACCCTTAAACCCTGCACCATGATAACAGGGGGCAGAATTCCTTGTCAGTTAGGATAAGGGAGAACATCCCAACCCTAAACCCCTAAACCTAACCCTAAACCCTAAACCCCTAAACCCCTAAGCCTAACCCTAAACCCCTAAACCCCTCAAGCCGTCAACCCCTCAACCCCTAAACACCTAAGTCACCTAAACCTAAACCCGAATTAAACCCTAAACCCAAACCCCCAGATCCAAGGCTCTGGCTGTCAGTGTGGATGGCCCCTCCCTCGGCTTCCTGGTGGACCGCAGGGGGGCCCAGGGCAGGAAAAGGTTGGGGGGGGGGGGGGGGGGTGGAGTTGGGGTTTAGGGTTTTTGGTTTTGGTTTAGGGCGTAGGTTTAGGGTTTAGGGTTTGGAGGTGTAGGGTTTGGAGGTGTAGGGTTTACATTAGGTGCATCTGAGTGGTGAGAGATGGGGTAACTATGGCGATAACCTTACTTTGGGTACTGGCAACCCGAATTCTAAGCCATACAAGCCCCAAACCACGTGATCTGCGATGCTTTCTAGGACCGAACCACGAAAGCCTCGCTGAAGCCCTTAAGAGTTCGGAACCCTAGGCCTTACCCTTACTTGGAGGTTCATACCCTAAGTAAGGTCATAATCGCAGTTACCCCACTTATGACCCTACTTATAACTACCCATGAACCTGAACCGTGAGCTCCGTAAAGTCAGTGGTTCTCCGCAAGGCAGGAGCTAGAGCTCTCAGCGATCTGCACCCCTGCAACGATGGCAGGTTGAGAGCACAGAGCATCGTTCTTGCAGACGTGCTTGTCCCAAAGCCTACACCCTAAACCCTAAACCCTAAACCCTAAACCCTAAACCCTAAACCCTAAACCCTACACCCTACACCCTACACCCTAAACCCTAAACCCTAAACCCTAAACCCTAAACCCTAAATCCTAAACCCTAAACCCTAAACCCTAAACCCTAAACCCTAAATTAAGAGCCTCCGGCTCAAGCCGCCGACCCCGCTGGAGCATAGTTGAGACCCGCTCGCATGGAAGATCATCCCCGGCAGAGTTCTGTGAATCGTTTGGGGGGGGGTAGGGGGTAGCACCAGGACAAGCTCAAGCCAAAAAGACAGGTGGGTGGGGGTGGGGGGGAGGGGTGGGGGGTAGGGGGTTGGGGGGGGGGGTTTTGGGGGGGTAAGGAGGGAAAGAGGGAGGTTTTCACCTCCTTTTCCCATCCAACACGCCGCCAGGGTCGGCGGACCCTAAACCCTAAACCCTAAACCCTAAACCCTAAACCCTAAACCCTAAACCCTAAACCCTAAACCCTAAACCTTACCCCCCCCCCCCTTTCCGTGCTTCTTTGGTTGCCAGTTACCAGGTGTTCTGTGGCAACCGGGGAGTGGTTGGAGAGGCTTGCACAACTCTTCAGGCGAGATTTTGTGAAAGATCGTCTGTTCCATGGACGACCAATTCCGTGGCCACCTTTCGGCAGTGTCATCGTCGTGCAAATTGGAGATCTCGAAATCGCCTCATGGACTGGCTGCTGTAAGAAGTTTAGGGTTTAGGGTTTAGGGTTAGGGCTTAGGGTTTAGAAGTAAACCCTAAACCTTAAACCCTATGGGTGCCATCGAGGCAGGTTCACACATTACCCACGCATGAACAAGCCCTTGAAACCATAAGCCCTTTACCCCCAAGCCTTACAGCCATACCCTACACCCTAAGCCCTCAAGCCCGAACGCCCCCAAATAACCCTAGCCTTCCACCCCGAAACCCTACCAAAAACTTTAAACCCTACACTCCTACTACCCCAAGCCCCTAAACCCTACGCTCCTAATACCCAAAGCCCCTAAACCCTAAACCCTAAACCCCTAAACCCCTAAACCCCTAAACCCCTAAACCCCTAAACCCCTAAACCCCTAAACCCAGGTTTTGAGGACTCCGTTGCGGGCGACGCCGCAGCTTGGGCACGGTGGGCGGACGCGGTGGCACCCTGGGCTGCCATCATACTAGGGTTTAGGGTTTAGGGTTTAGGGTTTAGGGTGCCCTTTTGTCCGTTAGCGAGTGTTTGGGGTTTCCTAAGCTCAGAAGCCTTACTTGAACCCTAAAGTCTCTACTAGACCATTATTCTTAAACCCCATGAAGTCTAAGCCCTAAACCGAAGACCTTACAGCCCTAATCCCTGAGCCCTGAACTCCCATAAGCTCTACTCACCTGCCAGGGCTAAGGCTTCGAGTTTTCGGAACGGCGGGGCCCGTAGAAGGTCGTAAGCTCCTAAACCCCCTTAAACCATCTATTTCCTACCTAAGCCTTGGGATGCTGCCCCTGATACTAACCGTCCTTGAAAAGGATAAAAGTGCCCCCTTCTCTAATCCTATTGAGGACTGTTAGCTTACGGGGGAACATCCCAACCTAAGGCCTAAACCCACAGCCCTAAACCATACACACGCTACACCCTAAACCCCCTTACACCTAGCAGGTTGGCTTTTGGCACATTTTGTATTTTCCTTATTCCCTATGATATATATATATATATATATACATATATATATATATATTTACATCTATATACATATATATATATATATATTACTTATTTATTCATTTATTTACATTATTTTGTATATGTATATATATATATATAGAGAGAAGTGTTGTTTTCAAGGGGTGTACAGGCCAAGCCCCTGAAACCCGAAAGACTCAAACCAAGGCTTCCGGTGCCCTGCGCGGTGATGGCGGAGGCCGCCGAGGCCCCCCACGTGCTGCTTAGGGTTTAGGGTTTAGGGTTTAGGGTTTAGGGTTTAGGGCTTAGGGTTTAGGATTTAGGGTTTAGGATTTAGGGTTTAGGGTTCAGGGTTTAGGGGAGGGGGAGGCTTCAGGTATTACCGGGTTTATTGAGGGGTAGTTACTACTAAAGTGTAGTCAATATACAGTCCCAGAGTGCAGGGCTTGAGGCTTAGGGTTTGGGGCTTCATGACGGGCTTAGAGTGTAGGGTTTACAGTTTAGGGTTTACCCTAAACTCTACACCCTAAAACATCCCCATGAGCTGCTGCGCGTTTAGGGTCGGAGGGTATGCTGAGGGACTGCAGCGCGAGAAATTCTAGAGTTTCAGTGTGTTGGAGATGCAGAGGCGGCTTGCCAAGAGGTTTTGGGAGGATCCTTGCATGTCACACGGGTTTGGGGTCTCAGGAAATCTCGCAGGTTAACGGTGTATTTCCTTGATCAACCTCGAATACTTGGAGGCTCCTGGGTCATTTATAGATAGGGCTATATGTCCCCCCAAGTAAAGTTAGAACCGTCGTTACTCTACTTCTCAGCCTAGACATAAGTACCCATGAACCTCCAAGTACCTCTGCTGCGTTTAGGGTCTTAGGGTTTAGAGCTTAGGGCTTAGGGTTTAAGGTTAAGGGCTGCGCACCACGACAGGGGGAGCTTTGAACAGCGGCCACACGTTGATGGAGTGTCTTGGCATCGGGGGTATTCGGGGTTTCGGGCTGTATGTACAGTAAGGGCTGTAGGGTCCTAGGTAGAATAAGGGGGACCCTTAAGCGGGAACCCTTCTCAACCCTCTTCTGACTCTCTTAAACAGGGACCTTATTTCAGAGGGGCTATATCCCCAAGGGTCCCCCTAATCCTGCCCTCTGTAGGGTTTCATTCTGAGTTGGGAAGCAGGGTCCCTGACTGGATCGCGCATCTGTGCAGTGACTCATCACAGCAGTCTGGCAAAGACGATTTCGTCACTGAGGCTGACCACGTCAACATGAGTGGGCTGCAGGAGGGAGATGGGCTTTCTTCAATGAAAGACCGAATTTCTAGAAGAGTCCTCCCCTTGCAACCGGTCGGATCAAGGGCCAGCGCAACCCCTCAGAAGGTGTTTCGACTGCAACTATCGATGGCTGCAGATGTGCAGAGTGTCGAAACCACATGCCTGAGAGCATACAGTTTGGCTTTTGACATGGGCACGGAATCGAGTATCTTTGCTGCTCCAAGTGGGTGTGCTGAGGGAAACATTGGTGGCAGCAGTGTCAGTACCGCAAACCCTCAACCCCTTTTTTCTTTGTGGCACTTTACTGTATCTTTAGATCCTGACCCTTTTTGGGTTAATTGGGTTTCTTAATGAGGCCGCTAAAAGTTTAATTTTTAGCTACCCTCCTGAGTGCAGCAAAGTTTTGTGGCTGGAGCAGGAGTGGGGGTTTCTTCTGGTCCTTGCAAGCCGGGAGTCGAGGCAGTGAATGTTGGAGCTCGTAAAACACAACAGAAAACCCTAAACCCTAAACCCTAAACCCTAAACCCTACACCCTAAACCCTAAACCTTACTGGAACCTGAACCTTATAGGGGCTCCTGTATCAGGGGCATGTATGCTGGTTGGTCTAAATGATGGGTTCAGGGTCTAGACATTAGGGTTTAGGGTTTAGGGTTTAGTGTTTAGATATTGGGGTTTAGGGATGAGGGTTCAGCTGATTGTCAGAGCATTCAAAACGGCTCCAAAAAGAATCGGATCACCCTGAATCACTCAACAGGCAACTTCAGGGTGTCTGATCACGATTCCCCCCCCCCCCCCTCCCCGGGCCCCCCCCCAAGCTCGCTCACCCGAGGCGAGGTTCGGCTACTACAGTTTGCTTGACTGCTGAAATTCAGCCAGGTACCGGCTGATCCTGACAGACCCCCCTAACCCTAAACCCCAACCCTTCAAGCCCTCAACCCAAACCGAAACCCTATATAAACCCCAAACCCTAAACCTAAGCCCTAAATCCCAAACCCTAAAACCCTAAACCCTATCCCCTAAACCCCAAACCCTAAAACCCTCAGACCTCTGAGCCCCGAGCCGCTTTTCCGAGGCACTTGCCTCTCCTGGCCTCCTTACCCCATGAGCTGATCTCATCACTGCTCCCACAGGCGCACCCACGCCGTGCACTGCCTTTCTTCTGGTTTAGGGTTTAGGGTTTAGGGTTTAGGGTTTAGGGTTTAGGGTTTAGGGTTTAGGGTTTGCCGCAGTCTGAAGAATCGTCGCTAATCGTGAGTATAGTTTTACAGGCTATGTGGGAGGACGGGCTCAGGGTCACCTTTGTTTTCAGTGGTTCCATTAGACGTTGTAGGCGCAAAGGTTCAGCTATCTGTCAGGGGTTCCAGCAGACGTACAATTATTCTTGATAGTGCAGGATGCCAGAAGAGGCCAAGCATGTAGCTCAAGAAGGAAATCAAGTCTGCCGGAAAGGGCGTAGGGGCATAGGGCTTCTGGCGGCCGTAGCCAAGCTCGTGCAGTCAGAGCTTCCCCCTTGTCCAGGCGAGTCGGGCCCTTTGTGTTCAAAGACCAAGCCCGCACACAACCCACTTGCCTAGTCATAGGCCAAGCCATTGCTGGCTCTTAAACCAATATCCTCCCCTTTGGTTTCGAATAAAGCAGTGGGCAAGTCGAAAGGACGAATTGACACCATTGAGATTGGGCGCTCCAACCCCGGCCCCCCTCCCCTCCTCCGACCCGTGCTAGACGAAACCTACCCCATCCATGAAAGTTCTGTTCTGACGCTGCTGCAAATGGTAGGGAGGGCCAAGCGGCCATAGCCGCATCGAGGTCTGGAGGTTCTTAAGGCCCATGCGCCATCCTAAACTAGGACCCGGAGTAGGCCCTTATTACCTTTTTTTAGGGTTGGGGTTCCCTGATAATCCCCTTAACAACAAAAAGGGTACCCATTTTATTCCTAGGTTACTCCTGGCTCTAGTAAATCCTATACCCTGACCCTCAATGACTCAATGAACACAAAACCCGAAACCCTAAACCCTGCACCCCTGAAAAGTCAGGGCTTCGGCCTGGGCCCTGGCGGCGTGACCCTGCGCGCTACGTCCTCTGGAGCTTGGTGCCCAGCTTTCAGGATTTAGGGTTTAGGGTTTGGGGTTTAGGGTTCAGGGTTTAGGGTTTAGGGTTTAGCATAAGATGTGGGACTCTATAGGTTTCATGTTGGGAATGACCCTTGAGGTTTCTGGGCATGTACTAGTAGGGCTTTGAATGCGCAAGGTCAGGGCTTTAATCTCGACAGGTAGGATGTCAGGCTCAGGGTACAAGTTTACGGGTCCCCAGGGATTAAGATGCAGGTTTCTTGTTTTTTTTTCGCATGTAGGGTTTCATCATACAATGCTTGGGCTTATGTCGCTGCTTCTTCTCTCAGGTTGTAAGCCGAGTGCAACTTGATGTCTCTGTTGGATCATGCTGAGAGGTACCAGTTGATGCGTTTCGATCGTTTGTCGAGGTTTGAAGTTTCCATGTTCCCCCAAACGAAGGCTGGGTTCGGAGGGCTTAGGAGACTTGCCACAACCTCGAAAAGGCAGCGGAGACCTCCGTTCATTGTGTGGGGCTCCCGACATCCTAATCCCAAACCCTAAACCCTAAACCCTAAACCCTAAACCCTATACCCTAAACCCTAAACCCTAATCTTTCAACAAGGCACCACATCCTGGGTCCTAAATGGTTGAAGGAAGTGCAAGAGAAGTCCTCTGAGATCAGCCGGAAGCAGCCCTTCCGTGATGTGTGCCCTCCAAGCACGCTAGCAATGCTACCCTGCACTCGGCCTGAAGCCCTAAGCCTTAATTAAAGCTACCCTCAACTCCCCCCCCCCTCCCCCCGCTCCGTACTTGCACACGCATGCATATACATACTGCGGGGGCTTCAAGCAAGTCATCCCACAAAACCCTACACTTACGCTCTAAGCCCATAGGGCTCCCCTATACACCAGGCTGTGCTGCAGACGATGCTCTTCGCAGTGCTTGCGAGCCACTCGCTGACGGCTGTCATGGCCGGCGCGGAGGCCTTCGTGGCAGGTGCGGGGGGCGCAAAGGGGTTTCGGGTTCAGGGGGTTACAGGGTGGGGCCCCCTTACTATACTAACTGTAGTTAAGGGACTTATAACCTAACTTAGGGTCCTTATAACCCAATTTAGGGCCCTTATAACTCTACTTATAACTAGGGGGTCCCACCCTGTAGCACTGCAAACTCTAAACTCGGCATCCTAGCCTCTGAATTCTCTAGGGCCCGGAAAAGGGGGGGATGAGGGGGGGGGGGGGGGGGGGGGGGGGTTTAGGGTTTAGGGGGTTAGCACTTGTTAGCGCTGTAAACTCTGAACTCGACATCCTGCACTCTAAATTCTCTCAGACCCCAGCGCCGAAATCGCTTATGTTCGGGCTTACGTTTCACTCGCAGGGTTTTGAATAGGGTTGAGGGCCGAGCGTTCCCCCGCCCCCGCCCATGAAATGCCACAGCTTTCAAAGCCTTACAGTAAGTGCCCCTTCCCTGACATCAAGACCCCCCTATACCCTTCATACATCTAGGCAAATCTTAGAGGGGAGAGGGGGCTTTGTTCTGGTTTAGGGGTTGAGGGTCACCCTACAGCCGAAGCCGCCAAAGCCGCCAAACCGAAGCCCCAATCCCTACATATGAGTAGTCAGTTCTTTGAATTGGGATCCGTTTTGGGTCCCCATCTATTGTGCGGCACCCTACAACACCCACTAAAGAGAAAGAACAGACAAAAGAAAGGCATCCTGGGTTTGAGAACTTCCTACATCTAAGCACTGAACCCTAAGCCCTGAACCCTAAACCCTAAACCCTAAACATCCCTAAACCCTAAACCCTAAGCCCTGGCCCTGGTAGCTTGAGCCAGGCCTCACTGGCCTGTCGACGCCCTGCCGACGTCCAAGGCATGCCAGAGCCATCTTTGGGCACTCAGCCCCAAATTGCGAGGAAAACCCTAAACTTAGGGTTCAGGGTTTGAGGTTTAGGGTTTAGGGTTTAGGGTTTTGGGTTTAGGGTTTAGGGTTTAGGTTTTAGGGCATCCCAGACCCTAAACAAGGTGATAGCGCGGTTGGTCCCAGAGCACCCAAAAATGCTTTTGTCAGGGATACTTCGCAGCTTTGTAGTACTGGGGGTTGATTGCAAAATGTTTTCAAAGTTCTCCCTAAACTCTGCACCCAAAAACCTTCGGGACACTGGGCAGTGTGGACCGGAGGTGTAAGCGTACAGAGTTTGGAAGTTGAGGGGAGCTCAGAGTTTGCAAGTTTCAGGCCAGACTAATTAATTGAGCATGCGAGACATGCGAGAAGACGAGAAGGCCCGGCCACAGGCCCAGCGTTTATTCTTCCGGCCTGTCCTAGAACCCAGAAAACCCTTGCAAGGTCTGGATGCCTGTATGTAGGGCTGGGCGCGCAGTACCCTAAACAAGGCTACATCCAACTACCGTAGTACTCTAGGACCCAGGGGGCCCTTATTCCCCTTTTTTCAGGGTTTAGGTTCTTGCAGAAGTTTCTGAAAGCAATAAGGGTAACCTTGTTACTCCTAGGTTACTCTTGTGTGTAGTACTGGAACTAGGCATGGCGTACCTCGTTCGCGAAACACGGTAAACAACGATGTATTCGCTCCCTTGGAAAGTGCGGCATACGAGGTACACCTAGCCTAGAACTTAGAACTGCCCTTACCTTGCCGTCGGTTAGTAGGGAATGAGGGAGTGAGGTACCCTATAGAATCCCTTAAAGGGTACAATATAGATCCCTACTTCCCTCATTCCCTGCCAACCAACAGTACGTTACCACCCTACTTGCAGATCCCCTTCCTAAACCTTTCACCCTCAGCCCTGAACCCGCAATCCTGAACCCTAAATCCCCAAACCCTCAACCCTGAACCCTAAACCCTAGGCCCTAAACCCTAAACCCTACCCTATAAACCCGTAAGCCCATGAATTGGCCTAAGCAGGTTCCCAGCCCTGGTCGAAGCGGCTGCTGCCACCCAGCCTGTCACTGGGCTTCGAAGTACTGTTTAGGGTTTAGGGTTTCGGGTTTAGGGTTTAGGGTTTAGGGTTTAGGGTTTAGGGCTTCGAAGTACTTTTGGAGAGGTTCCTTTTTGGGTAGGGTTAGTGTTTTTAAGGGGTTTTAAGGGGGTTTTAGGGTTTAGGGTTTTATGGTTTCAGCATTTTAGGGTCTTTGGATTTAGCGTTTTTTGGATGGTGTTTTAGGCAGGGCTAGGGTTTTGGCGTTTACGGGCTTAGTTTTTTGGGGTTAGTGTGTAGGGTCCTCAGGCGTAGGGTCAAAAGGTATCAGAACACTGAGTAAGGTTATAAGCCACTTTGCTGAGACTTGTCCAATGTGTAACCCTGCATACACAACACCCCCTGCAAGTAGGGTTACATAGGCTAGGCAGGCCCTTGGGACATTTCATATTTTCCCTTATTTCAAGAGGGTCATATTCAGGAATATTTTTCAGAGGGTTTTAAGGGCCAACCTAGTAGGGTTTAGGGTTTTCATGCTTTCCCCCCTCTAAACTACCAACCGCTAGGTGGCCCCCCCCATAATGAAGGCTACTTAGGGATAATTGAGTGATTAAGGTCATCTAAGGGGGGAACCTAGGGGGCGGGGGGGGGGGGGGGGGTATCCCTAAACCCTAAACCCTAAACCCTAAACCCTAAACCCTAAGTGTAGAGGGGGGCAATTAGTAGGGAAACCCATGAGGTTTGGTTTCCGAGCTTCTCATGTGGAGCAGCGCTAGGAGCTCTCCGACCTTGAGTCTGTATGCAGTACGGGGAGGCTCATGTCCTAAAAGACAGCCCATCCTGGTACGCCCCCCAGGTTTTGGGGTTTAGGGATTAGGGTTTAGGGTTTAGGGTTTAGGGTTTAGGTTTTGGGTTTAGGGTTTAGGGTTTAGGGTTAGGGGAGTGGCAGTTCCGCTGTTACATCCTCTCTCAGGTCGTTTGCTTGTGCGAGACCGAAGCGCCACTTGGCTGCGAAGCCTGTGGATGTGGTTGAGCAGAACATAGACACTTGGGGTTTAGGGTTTAGGGTTTAGGGCTTAGGGCTTAGGGCTTAGGGTTTAGGGTTTAGGGTTTAGGGTTTAGACAGCACACGAGCACGAGCAATGTGCATGTGCATTCTTCTGAGAAAGCAAAGCTAACGTAAGGATGCCATTCGGGCGGAAGCATCGGTCTGAGGGTAGTTACATGGTCCCTTAGTATGGGCCCTGAAAAGGGTACCCCTTACATACCCTCTATATACCCCATACAACATAGAGGCCCATATATACATCCATACATCAGAACCCTTTAAAGGAGGCACGGGACCATTTCTTGGGGCCCATGAAAATACCCTAAGAATCGGCAAAAGAGCACCCTTGCAGGCTAAGGACTCAACAGGTGTAGCAGAGCAGGAAGCCTGACGTCGCGGTCTTCAAAATGGTTCCCAAAACAGGGGTACCTCTTTGTACCCCAAATAGAGTAGAATCCGCTTAAAGGGACCCCCAAAACAGGGTACCCCTGTTTT
The DNA here is from genome assembly GCA_905221605.1 of Symbiodinium natans. NCBI lineage: Eukaryota > Dinophyceae > Suessiales > Symbiodiniaceae > Symbiodinium > Symbiodinium natans. The sequence goes on along the minus strand of CAJNDS010002745.1, from coordinate 1,429,889 downwards.
CGGAGAGCCCCCAAATGAAGCCGACACACCCTCGAAGCCCTCTACGGCTTTGGGAGGCTTTGACTACGGTTTAGGGTTTAGGGTTTAGGGTTTAGGGTTTAGGGTTTAGGGTTTAGGGTTTAGGGTTTAGGGATTAAGGTCTTCTAAGCGGAGCCTCTGATGATACTCGCTCTGAGCAGCTCAAGACCTAGAAGGGCTCCGGGGACACCCTGTTGACACTAACTATGACTTATGGGCCCTTAACTCTTCAACTCTGAGCTCTGTTGTATGGACGCTGGGTTTAGGGTTTACGTTTTAGGGCAGGGTTTAGGGTGTAGGGTTTAGGGTTTAGGGTTTAGAGTTTAGGGTTTGGGGTTTAGGGTTTAGGGCTCTTGGCTCAGAGTGCGTAAGGTCGCCTGTCTTGGACGAGTTGCAGGACATGGCGCGAAGGCAAGTGCCCTGCGGACGCGGGGGTCAACTTTGTGTGGTTTGTCTATATTTATATGGCAATAACAGTAAAGATAACAATAAGAAGAATCATATCATAAGAATAATGAGTTAACCCTAAACCCTGAACCCTACGCCCTAAACCATAAGTACCATTTATTACTGATGTTCTGTGTGTCTGTGTTGTTTTCGAACTTGCTGGGGTACTTGCAGGCTCACGGGTGCTGATAAGTAGGGTTCTAGAAGTACCCTCATTGTTCCTTTTGCTGAGGGAGGCAGTGTAGCTACTGGGGCACCTAAATCCCTAAACCCTACACCCTACACCCTGAACCCTTAGCCCTAAACCCTAAACCCTAAACCCTAAACCCTAAACCCTAAACCCTAAACCCTAAACCCTAAACCCTAAACCCTAAACCTCAAACCCTAAACCCTAAACCCTAAACCCTAAACCCTAAACCCTAAACCCAACCCTTCATTCTAAGCAATGTATCACGCGACCTGGGGACTCTTGGTGCTGAGGATGCCTTGCGTGCAGGTCGATACATAAAGTCTCACCGACACTTCTTTGGCCTGGAGAGCAAGCAGGTTTAGGGTTTAGGGTTTAGGGTTTAGGGTTTAGGGTTTAGGGTTTAGGGTTTAGGGTTTAGGGTTAGGGTTTAAGGTTTGGGGCTCTTGTAGTGTGTCAAAGAGGTTCCGCAACACCCTCTACACCTTCTTCACCCTAAACCCCGAACTACCCCAATCCCCTCTACACGCGAACCAACCCCCCAACCCTCTAATTCCCCAAGCTTCGACACCCAAACCAAACCCCCAAACCCCCAACTTCCCCAAGCTTCTACACCCAAACCAAGCCCCTCTAAACCCCGAACGTTAGAAAACTGCAGACAAGCCGAAACGGCCCAAAAGTTTGAGGAAAGGGCTTGAGGATGTAAAGTTTCTGGGAAGAGAGGCATGCAGACCAACAGCTATATTTGCCACCCAAGGAGGGGTAGAGTTTGTACCCAGGGGAAGCGAGTGAAGTAGGGTTTAGGGTTTAGGGTTGCCCTAAACCCTAAACCCTAAACCCTAAACCCTAAACCCCAAACCCTAAACCCTAAACCCTAAAACCTAAACCCCTCTGTCTCCCGAAGCAGGGGACAGAGGAAGATGGTGCAGGTTGTGCTGGGCTCAGACGTTTGGGGTTTGGGGTTCAGGGTTTAGAGATGTGTTACGTGGTTTCAGGCGTCATGAGGAGTAGGGTGTTGAAGTACTGAAGTGATTTCCCAAGACAGGGGCAGCTTTTGCCAGGTTCCAATAGTATGGATCAGAATATGTGTGGGTTTAGGGTTAGGGTTTAGGGTTTAGGGTTTAGGGTTTAGGGTTTAGGGTTTAGGGTTTAGGGTTCAAGGTGCAGGATTAGGTTTGGTAGACGGGGGTCCCCTGTTTGGAAAAAATGGTTGTCGTGAGTTCTTCTCTTCACTTCACTATTGCTACTGTTGGCTTGGCAGTGCTGCGTTGCAACGTACGCAGTTAGCCCAAATTCGAAACCCTGCCCGAAACTCGACCGAACGACCCTACCCATTCTGCCATCAAGGCCATCGTTGCCCCTACAAATGGACAGCTCGGACTGTCTTGGTGAACCCTAAGCCCTAAGCCTTGCAAGAGCCTTCTTTGGGATCGCACTTGATCTGAAGCCCAAGCCTTTCATGAGACGCTGGGTCCTCTCGTAGGCCTCACGCAAGCCCCTTTCTAAGCCCAAAGCCCAACGACTCCCCAAGCCCTACTTGGAGGTTCATGGGTACTTGCAAGTAGTAGTATAAGTGCCCTAAGTCTATAACCTATTGTGGCTACAAAGACAGTACCCATGACCTCACTTAGAAGTACCCCTGACTCTCCAAGTAAAATCACCGAAGCTCTAAACCCTCAACCCTACCTGGACATGGGAACGTAGTTCCTTTTTCAAGAAGAATCCGAAAAACATCTTTTTTTTAGTAGAAGGAAGAAAGTGGTTTTTTTGGTGAGTTTCAGGATGTCGCATGTTTTCAAGAACGGTTTCTGTATAACATTGTTTTTTCAAGAATGGTGTCCTGAGAATCAGAATTCACAAAAATGTGTGTGTATATATATAATATGTGTTTCTGATAAATCATGCATGCTTCTTGCTACATATATATATATATAGACATCTGCATGCAATGGCCCCAACAACAAAGTAGGCAAGCACCAAGGTGTTCCTCTCATGTTTTCACTTGGTCCACTTGAGCCAAATGTAGATCAGCCACTTCTCGGCTGTTCGCTTAGACACAGCAAGCGGATGACAAGTACGGCCCATTTGGGATGCCACTCCCACATAATCTTCGTCCATTTGGGTAGCGAAGCTGGCCGGGTTGAGCGCGTACTCACGCCCAGCACATCTCTGTAAATCCTCGTGGATATGCAAAAGATAATGAAACTTAGGAGTGATGTTGAAAAACAATTTCGCTTGCTGATGACAGAGTCTCGCAGCTTTGACATAGCTGCAGAAAAACTGCCACAGGAATTGTCGTGCAGACATCGCCTGTGCAGCAGTGAGCCAGATTCTGTCAGCCTGCTGGTAGCAGAGTCTGTGAAAGTCATCCATTGCTATCAACGCCAGCAGCATGCATTCCATTATCTCATCACGAAGCCATGGTTGCTGCAGGTAGTCAACCAGCCACTTGACCAGCAAACGGGTGTCTGACCCCTTCCTCAGACAGCACATTGGCTTCTTAAAGGTTTGGTGGGCTTCAGCCAGGTGTTACTAAACAAACTTCCAAATGAAAACGGCTCACCCAACAAAGACGAACTTACGACATGTGTAGACTTGTATCAATGGGTATGGGGGCTGCCAGAAAACAGGAGTTGCCATATTAACCCATGTTGCCAAGAAGTCTCTGGCATTGTGTTGCGGCTCTTCCATCCCAGGTTTTCCCGAGAAAATGCCTTCACATCCGGCGTTTCACATTGCACAAGTCGACAGTGGTCTTTGAAACACTCATATGCTTCTTTCAGGCGCACAGGTACAGCCACAGTGGGCGCATGTCCAGCTGTAAAATGGCCGATGTCCACCAAGTAGCATATGCAAGAGGCAATGAAGGTTCGTGTGATCCCAAGATGGCTAATGTGGAACAAGTCCTTGGCGACGAACTCTTCCTCATCACCACCTGGAAGACGATGGAGAGGGCTGCACGAACCCCACGGTTTCTGTGATCCCGTTGTTCTCCGCCATACAGCATCTCGACGATGATCAGCAAATGGAACATCGCGATCATCAGCCAAGCACCAGGGACACATTGGATTTGGCTCATTGGTGAAATTCCGCGCTGAATGCATGAGCTTTCCTTGCGCTGGTAAATCACCCTCAAGTCGCACAAACACCAGAAAGAATTGTCCTTGGCGGCTCTGCAAACCATTGTAGAAGCAATCATTTGCCTCGTCCACAAAATGCGAAGCAATGCCATCAAGCGTTCTGTTGCCAGCTGCAAAGCCCAGATTGTCATCCTGCATTTGGGTTTACATGTGAATGTAAACTTGTATAATTCGTATCTATAAGGATGCATATGTATGTATATATATATATATATATATATAAATACCATATATATATATACCATATATATATATATATCATGTCCTGGCATGCGTGCGATTCAACACGTGCACTCACACCCTCTCACTTTTGAATCTCCTTGCCTTTCTCTTATTCTGCCTGCCACATGTGTAGACATGGTTGTGGGTCAGTAAAGAATCAAGATGGTTTTGACCAGTTTATATAAATACATATATGTATATACACGTCTACATATATGCATGTCTATGTTTGTTTGCTTTGGATGTGTATGCACGAATATATTCTTGCTCCACATGAGACGCAACTCAGGGCAAGCCTTGTAGTGCTGAGCCAAGAGGCAGGTGTAAAAGAAACAGTGCCGCCAGCTGGCAGGGCCACTTTTGATGACTGGGCCCCAGGATTGCTGGAAGATGCCAGCTTTGCGAAATGAAGTGCCTTCGTCGCTATGGATGCGGCAGGGGATACACCGGTGTAGGTCATTGTGATGCACCTCAAACACCGGATGCTTGGGCCACGTGTGCCGGAAGCGCTCCCAGAAAGTAGAGAAAGTAGCTTGCACTTTCTCCAGCTGGTCATACCCATGCCCGCAGAATAAGATTTCAGGGTAATCCCGCAAGATCTCTTCAGCCAACTCTTTCACCGGAAGAACAGGCTGCTGGCACAGGCCAACCTTTGCAGGGAACTGGACCTGTTTCATTTGGACCTTTGTCTGCAGTGTAAACCCAAGTGCCCTGACATTGTTGAGGAACACAGTCTCCTTGTCACTCGAACTTCCAGAGGCGAGGCCCAATTGCACCAGTGTGCTCTGCCAAGGATCATGAAGACTCATCGTTGCAGCATTCAGCGACGCCATGCGCGACGCCCCATCTGCATTGTGTGCCTCAGATGCATGTATACACGCATACACACACATGTTCACGCAGAGTTCAGCGTGCAACTGCAGATACATAGGCCACATTGTGCAACTGCAGATACATAGGCCACATTGTGAAGTTGTGTACTAGACAGAAAAAGTAGGATACCATGACCGAGTTGCCAGATAGTGACTCAGCACATTCCGCACCACAGCAGCACCTGCGCACAGGACAGCCAATATACAAAGAAGGCCATGGTGTACAAACCAAGCGGTGGACTGAAGGTGCACTGGAGAGCAGTGCATGTGTGTTATCTCAGGGTGTAATCGGCACTTGCCTGTTAAGACACTGAAGCAAGTTGTTGGCAAAGGGCGATTCATGACCAGAAGCTTTGAAAGCAGCCCAGAAACTCAAGTTCAACATAACTGCCCAACTCCCAATAGACTGCCCTACCAACCCGAAGCCCCATCTCAGAAGTCCTTGCAGAAAGCGAAAGCAAGACTCAAGGCTGGCATTCTTCTTCACCCAGGTAGCGCACACGCGAGGACTGCTGGGCGACAATGAAGCATGCAGCCCATCTCAAACATATAGCAACTGCTACAGTGCTGCTACAGAATAAACTTATATGTCTACACTGCAGCATGCTCTTTGTGATGTATGTACATGTATATATAGGGACGCAAACATGTACACAGATAAGAAGCACATACATATATATACATATATATATATACATGTATATAAGCTGTCCATGTATATGAGCATTAGTTGGTCGCAAAGAATTGCACTCATGAGACTGCAAAGCTCCACACACAGATCACGCCAAAATTGCTGCACGCATGCAGCTGCACTCACTCATCTTCGCGCTTCTCAGGTTTGGCCTTGGCCTTACTCCTGGACTTCGCAGTAGCCTTGCGGAAATACGTCCTCAGACAATACATTTAAACAAAAAAGTAAAAGAAAGAGAGAGAGAGAGAGAGAGAGAGAGAGAGAGAGAGAAGGTGACAACGACGCAGAGAGCAGCTTGAGACAAAGAGAAAGACAGCAGCAAAGGGATGCAGAGAACAAGCATGTGAAAGTGATAGCAACGGGACGAGGGCAGGGGCGAGATAGAGCGAGAGAGCTAGATACAGAGATAAAAGAGAGAGAGTGAGTGAGTGAGTGACTGAGTGAGTGTGAAAGAGAAAGAAAGAGAGAGAGAGAGAGAGAGAGAGAGAGAGAGAGAGAGAGAGAGAGAGAGAGAGAGAGAGAGAGAGAGAGAGAGGGAGAGAGAGATAGAGGGAGAGAGATAGAGGGAGGGAGATGGAGCAAACACACATGGCTGATTGCAGTTGACATGCATATGCTGCTATACATATATATATATATATGTATATATCTTATATATATATATATATACTTCTACACATACATGTATACATTTTCATATTCACAGGAATGCATATGCGTATGTCTATGTGTATATATATATAATATGTATATATATATATCTATTGAGGTGTACTCACTTGTAATGTCGTTGCACTCATAAGGCATGGACTTGACAATGTTCAGCTTGTTTGTGAAGCGGATCAAGGCAGCTTTGATCTGCTCGCAGATCGCGGAGTACTCATGCTTCGTCCTGCACATAGGTAGACAGTGTGCACACTGAAAACATGTAAGTGCACATGGAGCACACTGAGCTCAACTCAAACACATGCTGGCAAGAGGCTTGATTTTGGGATTCACTTCCATGTCGCACAGGTTCGCATAGAGCCCATTTATGGTATCTCAGTTGGGAGACAGGCACACTGTCAAGCTGCAAAACACGTTCGCAAAAACTTTCTCATCACATAAACATGATATATATATATAGATATGTACATAAACGACAAGGTGCCCATCTCTGTTTTCAGTTCCCCATAATCTTTCCTCGAAGGTGCAATAGTTGCAATTGACAAAAAAGCAAAAACACATGCAGCACACGCAGCGCCTGTGCACCCAGGCATTTATTCAGGGGAGCTTCTCATGTCCAGCGCTCTCCTCTTTCACGAGGCGCTCTGAGGTCTCGCGGAAGACTTGCCGCTTGTTCAAGCATGTCTTCTTGTACTTGGACACGAAGTCAGCCACTGACTCCTCTCCATCCAGCTCTGGCAAGCCAGCCGCCTTCTTCTTGGTAGGCTTTGCTTTATCTGGACCCTCATCATCTGTGACCTCCAGCAGGTCACCCACACCCACATTCACGTCGAAGTTCTCGCGGAGAGTGCCTGTAATCTAACGAGTGAACAGAGCCTTGCAATCAGCACATGTTGCTAAAGAGAGAAGCAGCCTGTGCTCTCCAACAATTCCTCCAGCTCCTTCAGTGCCTCCGATCCCTGCCTTGTGTCAGACAGCAAGCAAACAAAAGTAACGAGACATGGGCACACTGCAGTCTACATGCAGCAAAGGAGCTCGACTCGGTCAGTAACTTGCACAAGGTACTTTCGGCAGCCCTCATAAAGACACTTTTTGAAGAGCTTGTTGCGCTCACAGTGCGCAACAGCACCGAGGGATTTCTTCCTCACAACATAGACCCCAGCACTGCCCCAGCAAGAATGAACTGCAATGACTTGCCCAAGAGGAGTTTCATTCTTAAGATGAGCGAAAGAGGTGCATGTAAATATTTACATATATATGTATAACTCATTGGGCACCATGCATCATCAGCTCTCCCCCCTCTCCCATGTACACCCAGCTTAACCCTTGAATCCCTACGCAAGACCGTAAGGCCCAACAACCTAAGGGCCCTAAACCCTATACAAACATGCGATTGCAGGATGCCTCAAGTAATCAAGGTTGTAAAGGGCAAGCACAAGGCAAACGGCTTATATATATATATATGGATACATACACACATACATGCATGCATGCATGCATACATACTCACATACATACATACATACGTACGTACGTACATATACATACATACATAATATACACACACACATATATATATATATGCATATATTATATGTATACATACATGTATATATATATATATTATGTGTGTGTCACAGAGTATTCAGAGACACAGCTGCATGCATTCTTATGTCTATACATAAGGCTGCCAAAGGTCTCTGACCATTTGAGGACCCCCATCATGTCCGCCAGGGAGTGCCACTCGAAGCCCTTCAGGCTTTTCTTCCACTCCCTGCTCACTTGACGCAGCTTGTAAAGGCATTCCAGGCGTGCCTTAGATGTAGACATACTCTTGCATGGTACACCTACCAGAACTCAACATGCAAAGCAATACGTTGTGCACACATCACATCTTCAGCCCCAGAGCAGCATTCTCATGTGCCTCCGACTCAGGGTTGTAGCACTTCTGGATGAAGTCGCGAAGGAGCTTGTTCTTGGCATAGCCTCCTGGAAGCGAAAGGAAACCCAATCAGGCTTGAAGGTTTTGATGCCACACATGACAGCTTGTTTTGGTTTTGTTTCAAGGTGCATATATAACTGTGCAAACAGACATGTGTATATATGTATACGAATACAAGTTTGGTACCTTGATCCCATTGCTTCTTGATCTCTGCCCTGGTCTCATTGTTGCGCTTGTCGTTCTTCGCGCAGTAGCGATTGAGAAACCCATAGGCTTTTGGATGGGTTTGGCTGTTCACTTTCCTCAGGCCCAAATACATGCAACATGCAGACCCGATGACACCCGCACGCACTTTTTACTTGCCAAGTCACACTGCACGATCTGCCGGCTGATCATCATCCATGACAGACGTCGGCGTCTCCGTGGGAATCTCCGTGGGCTCATCAGCCTCAGGCACAGCCCCTGCCACCTTGGCAGCTGCAGGGGCTGCAGTCTTTGCTGCTGGCGCAGCTTGCGCCCCATAACCAGCCAGCCCAACCCCTGCCACCTTGACAGCTGCAGGGGCAGTCTTGGGAGCTGGCGCAGCTTGCGCCCCAGAACCAGGCAGCCCACAACCTGCCGAAGTTCCAGAACCAGTCGACGCAGGCCCTCCTTGCATGGTGCCTGCTTTGGCACGTCTGGCCTCCAAGCTCTGCTCCAGCAAACCATGCGCCAAGACATGGAACTCCTTGGGAAGATCTGACCACTTGTCCAATCCAGCCAGCGTCAGCATGCTGTCGTAAATGTTGTTCATAGCTCGGTCGATGGCCAGCGCCTGTGGGGGGATGCCACTCCCAGGTCCTGGCTCCGGAAACGTCCCACGCTGAGGCGGAGTGCCCATGACCTGGGTGTCCATGAATGCCTGGTCCATTCTGGTAGGGGAGAACAATCCAGGCACCATTGCTGGCGGCATCATTGAGGGCGGCACCATTGAGGGCGGCACCATTGAGGGTGGCACCATTGAGGGTGGCACCATTGCTTGCGGCACCATTGAGGGTGGCACCATTGCTGGTGGCGCTTGTGGCACCATTCCTGGCGGCACCATTGTTGGCGGTACCCTTGCTGGCAGCACCGTTGCTGGCGGCACCATTGCTTGCGGCACCATTGCTGGTGGCATCGTTGGCGATGGCAAGAAGGGGGACATAGGATGCAACGGTGACATTGGCGTTGGATAACCTGTCGGCGCCAGCGTAGGTGGCGATGAAGGCTGCGGTGGCCCAGAAGCACAAGGGCGGGCTGGCGGTGTCCCTTGCAGTGTCGCTTGCTTTCCCTGCTCATACTGCTCGAGAAACCTCGTTGCTCGAGCTAGCTCTCTTGCCAAGTCCGCATTCTCCTTCTCAAGCGCAGCTTGCCTGTCCCCATCGCCAGCACTGCCACTGCTCATCGTGCGTTCGTCCACCATCTTCTGCGCCTGCCCACAGCCACCACTTGTGTCCACATTGCCAGAGCTGGGAGGCACCACATTCGCCTCATCAGGAGCTCCTTGCTGCGTGGCCCGGGCCTTGTCTGCAGAAGATATCTTCGGCGTGGGCATCAGCCGAGGCTTTCCATCGGACCCCATGGTAATCCTCGGACCAGGAGTCTCCGCCACTGCCGCGGCCCGAAATGGCCTGGCCTTCTGAGGCACTTCACTGCCATCTTCTTTGCGCTTCTTCAGGGGCGGGCTTTGCGCAGCAGCTGGCGACCCAACACGCCAAATTCCAGTGAGCTCTCCACCACTGGCCAGCCCCACAGGTGTGGCACCCACACTCTGCGATGCCTGCAGCACATGTGCACCACCAGCACTCGGTGCACTCTGCTGCGGGGCACTCTGCTGCGGCGCACTCTGCTGCGCAGCACTCTGCTGTGGGCCAGGGGTTCTCTGCTGCACATACTGCTGCGGGGCACTCTGCTGTGGCGAACTCTGCGGGGAACTCGGCTGTGGGGCACTCTGCTGTGGTGCACTCTGCTGTGGGGCACTCGGCGGTGCACTCTGCTGCGGTGCCCTCTGCTGTGGCACCCTTTGTTGCGGCGCACTCCTTGGTGCACTCCAGAGTGCATCTTGCTGCTGTGAGGCCCACTGCTCCAAATTTCTTTGCTGCTGCTGCTGCTGAAATTGTGGAAGCGGTGGTACACCGGGCACACCCTGGGCCTTGGCACGAAAGAGGTCACGAGCTTGATCCAAAGCCACCCTCGCAAGGTGCTGCCGTGGCACACGTGGGGGAGGCGGAGGCACCTCTGGCCTCAAAGGAGGGGGAGGTGGCGGCGGACGCTGGCCATCCTCCATCTTGGCATCCACAGGCCCTGCAACCTGCCGATGACCTGAAATGTGAGCCAAAACATCACATGCAAGCACATATATCTTTTAGTGATAACTATACTATTTTTACACACTGCTTATATATATATATATGTATATATAGTTTTTTGATTCTTAATGGTATACGTATATATATATATATACATATATGTTGAACCAAACACATATGTGTATCAATATATTTTGTATAGTATGAATGAGTATATATATATATATATGTACACTATTTCTTGTGATTATAAATACACACACAGATATATATATATATACACACCTTCTGCTACATCTGCTCATATATCAACGCATAAATGTGTGTATGTAAATTTAGACTGACTTATATACATATATATATATCTACACTCATATATGCATTATTCATGTATATATATATATATCATATTCAGTTTACTTTTGGGAGAGATGAGAACCCTTACTGGCCTATAATACAAGAGAATACTCCCAAACAGCCTTTAACCCCATATAATCGTGCGTGTAAGAATAAATGTGTAGATGTGTATGTATGAGGCATTCATATAGACATATATATATATATATGTACACATAGACATAATATTTTTAATGTATATATATATATATACATTACAGCAACTAAAGCCAAAGTGGCACGAACATGTTTTCACATGCACAGAATTGCACACAAGCAGCCCAGATTTGCACGGTACAGCTGACGCACAAGTAATCTGGAGTTGGGGGTGTCTGGCAAGGAGGCAATTGATGCACGAGTCCTTGGGCTGAACGTGGCCAGGATCTCCGTTTCAATGGGACTCGTCTCCTCCTTCACCTGCAGACAGAGTACTATACCAAGAGAGGCAACCTCGTACTCTCTGTATATGTATATACATATATATATGTATAGCTTGCACATACAGAGTTGCCAAGCACTGCCAGAACATGGGATCAGACCGAACTGACAGAGACTGAGAGAGAGAAAGAGAGAGAGAGAGAGAGAGAGAGAGAGAGAGAGAGAGAGAGAGAGAGAGAGAGAGAGAGAGAGAGAGAGAGAGAGAGAGAGAGAGGGGCAGGCAGGGAGGGATGGATGGACAGAGGGAGGGAGAGCAAGAGAAAGCAAGAGAAAGCGAAAGAGACAGAGACAGAAAGAGAGAGAGAGAGAGAGAGAGAGAGAGAGAGAGAGACAGAGACAGAGAGACACAAAGAGAGAGAGAGAGAGAGAGGAGAGAGAGAGAGAGACAGAGAGAGAGAGAGAGAGAGAGAGAGAGAGAGAGAGAGATAGAGAGAGCGAGCGAGAGAGAGAGAGAGAGAGAGAGTGCAAGAGAGAGAGAGAATGAAGGAACACAGAAAGCAAGAAAGAAAGAAAGCCAGAAAGAACGAAGGAAAGAGAGAAGACAGAGCTAGAATAAAATATGAGGCCTGGTAGAAGGGAACAGGGCGCGCTGGTTGCGCCTGCGAATTGACCAGACCTTGACCTCGGATTAGCGTGCCACAACTCCACTGCTTGGACTGGTTTCTCAGATCCATGGCAGAGAAGTCAGACCGGCCAAGCCTGAACTGCAAAACTACCGACTCAATCTCGAGCATTAGATCCAGCAGCATCATGTGGATATATATATATACAGATATATATATACATATATATATATCATATATCATCTATCATATACATAATATCTGTCTATATATATATATATAAGGCAAGCCATGTGTGCATGTACATGTGTTTCTTGTGCTCAGCTCACACCATGTCTGCAGGACACATCTTCATGAACACGGTTGACTGCCAAAGACATGGACAGCAAGGCAGGCAAGGGGGGCGGGCACCTGCCAAGGATTTCTGCTTCTTGTACTCGTGCTCAGTTGAAGTGGTAGCACCTGCATTCAAGGGAACACACAGACACACATGCACATCTACATATATATATACAAGTATTGCATCGATCTCACACACTCTCTCTCTCTCTCACAATGGTCATGCACGACATATGATACATATATATATATATATATACATAAAGAATGAGCACACACATGGATCTGTACATGCATATATATATATATATATATATCAGCCATCTCTTGAAGTGGGTTCGTTCGATCCTGCTTTTGGCTTTGGGCTTGCTGTTTGCTGTCTCTGCAGTCTCTCTTTGGCAAAGGCTTTGTGTCCCAAAAAATTGGTTTCCCAGAACAACTGGTTTTTAGGACATTCTGGTTTTTTTGTCCTTCGTTCCGTCTTGCTTCTGCTTTCTGGTTGTGGTCTTTGGGCAGGGCCTTTGCCTACCAAAAGAATGGTTTTCCGGAACAACTGGTTTTTCGGACATTCTGGTTTTTCTCTTCTTCGTTCTGTCTTGCTTTTGCTTTCTGGTTGTGGTCTTTGCGGTGTCTTTGGGAAGGGCTTTTGTGTAAAAAAATGGTTTTTCGGAACAACTGGTTTTTCGGACATTCTAGTTTTTTCTCTTCTTCGTTCTGTCTTGCTTTTGCTTTCTGGTTGTGGTCTTTGCGGTGTCTTTGGGAAGGGCTTTTGTGTAAAAAATGGTTTTTCGGAAAAACTGGTTTTTCGGACATTCTGGTTTTTCTCTCCTTCGTTCGGTCTTGCTTTTGCTTTCGGGTTGTGGTCTTTGCGGTGTCTTTGGAAAGGGCTTTTGCGTACCAAGAAAATGGTTTTCCAGAACAACTGGTTTTTCGGACATTCTGGTTTTTTTTGGTTCTCCTCGGTCTTGCTTTTGTTTTCTGGTTGTGGTCTTTTATGGTGTCTTTGGACAGGCCTTTGCGTACCAAAAGAATGGTTTTCCGGAACAACTGGTTTTTCGGACATTCTGGTTTTTTTGTTCTCCTTCGTTCGGTCTTGCTTTTGCTTTCTGGTTGTGGTCTTTTGTGGTGTCTTTGGGAAGGGCTTTTGTGGAAAAAAATGGTTTTTCGGACATTCTGGTTTTTTCCTCCTTCGTCCAGTCTTGCTTTTGCTTTCGGGTTGTGGTCTTTGCGGTGTCTTTGGAAAAGAGTTTTGCGTACCAAGAAAATGGTTTTCCAGAACAATTGGTTTTTCGGACATTCTGGTTTTTTGTTCTCCTTCGTTCGGTCTTGCTTTTGCTTTCTGGTTGTGGTCTTTTGTGGTGTCTTTGGAAGGGCTTTGGCACGAAAAGGATGGTTTTCTGGAACAATTGGTTTTTCAGCTGGGCTCTGGAAAATTGGTTTTAAGGAAAACTGGTTTTCCAAGATTTTCTGCAGCTTCCTGGTCTCAAAACCCAAGAATAAAAATCTGCGCAATTCTGCGCTTTTTTTCTTGTTTTCTGCGCCTTTTTTCTTGTTTTCTGCGCTTTTCCGCGTCTCCTATTCGGGTGCTTTTTTTTCCGTTTTCGTATGTTTTTCTTGATAGCACGAAGATAAAGTTCTCTCACAACAGTGACATAGTTGCCATCAAGTGTCTTTGTGTGTTTTTTGACAAGGGCATATAAAAAGATCATGACAGCGCAATGCATGTAGCTTCTTTCCATACACCAAAGGAAGTTCAGACTTGGTTGTACCAGATACCGCCTCTCACTATATATACATAAAAGTATGGTGAAACTACCTCTTCTATCAATACATACATACAGATATATATGTATATATATATATATGAACATCACATGACATGATTGCAGGTCAGGGCTTGCGAAGACATGATCTTCTTGAAGTGCAGCACTTAGCAGCAATTTTCGGGCCATGAAGAAAAAGGCAGAAGTGGCGAATCCTCGTCGTCGAATTATCGAACATAATTCACATGCACTGTATAGACCTTGTCGGCAGCCAACCATGTGTTCCTCTTCGTCGAATTATGCAACATAATTAACATGCACTGCACGTACCCTTGTCAGCAGCCAACCATGAGTGCTTGCAGCATGCTAATCCATGCCAAGCACAGATCTTATGGCAGGAGGGGCCACCAAGGATGACGATGCCCGAAGATAGGCAACCACACTCTCCATGTCCGCGTCTTCCCAAAGGTCTTCATCGGCCTTCAGCACATGCAGCAGGTGTACCACATTGGCGCCCGCATCATCCTCGTGAGCAGGGCATAATATATATATATATATATAAATAAGATATATTTATATATATATATATTTATATATTTATATATCTATATATTTATATATTTATATATTTATATATTTATATATTTATATATTTATATATTTATATATTTATATAAGCTATTACGCACTGCCAAGTGCCTCTAACAAATCAATTCATAATTACCAATAACAGTACTGGTTGCCAGAAGCTCACCTGCCCCACTCGAAGACCTTTGATTCCCTCATGCATGTCTGGGATGAGCTCAGCTAACCGGTATCCGAATGCACAGGTGTATTGCCTCAGCAAGTCATGTCATGGAGACTTCTTTGCACATCATTGCATGGTTCTGCCCTCAATGCAAGAGTCACCTGTCAGCTGAGGTGGGCTCTGGCTGGTTTTCAAGCGCTTCTTGTCCCCTGTCGAGCATTTTTTGCCACGGGAATCCACATGATATTTCGCGACAGGCACCTTGTTCTTCCGGCTCTCCTGAGCTGCATGTATATCTATATTTATATATATGTAAAAATAATCATTTACCCAGAGAAACCTGTTTATGTCAGTCTCTATCTATCCCTCTCTATCTTTCTCTCTCTTTATCTTTTTCTCTCTATCTCTCTGTCTCTCTCACTCTGTGTCTCTCTCTCTCTCTCTCTCTTTCTCACTATCTTTCGTCCTTTTCATGTCTGGCTCTATCTTTCTCTGTTTCTCTATCTCTTTCTATCTCTGTCCCTCCATCCATCTCTTTCTCTCTCTCTCTCTCTATCTTTTTCTTTCTCTTTATCTGTATCTTTCTCTTTCTCTTTCCCTCTTTCTCTCTCTCCCCCTTTCTCTGTCATGACAGATATCTTTGTTATATAATACTATACCCTGGTGTATACATGAGCCACAATCATCTGCATGCCATTTCTGCACATGCTTCATGAGGAATGGGTCCACGATTCAACAAACCAACATGCGAGGAATTCGACCACAAGCACGTTGGCTTCACACTTGCCGATCCATATGCTCCCATGGAGACTTTCTGCTTAAACACCTGGGGATATGGCTGTCTTGAAACATTGAAGAAGCTTGGGATGCATATACATATATATATATATGTATTTTAACTCCACCAGGAAGGATAGAAAACTAACAAGGCTTGCCAGAAAGCAGAGACACGTAGCAAACATTCTCAACAAAGTGGCGCCAGCGCGGCAAGTCGCCGAAACATGCACTGGACGGCTGCTCGATTATGAAGGTGTGTCCAAGAGACGCTGCCAAGTGTACCAACAGAATGACCCTCAGCAGGGAGCTGGGAGAACCACACATGTCTCTAAGTCCGATAGTATATTAGATACAGTCACAACAGGAGACACCTCAGGTGTAGCAATCTTTGAAGTGACACACCTGTTGGCCATGCAATTCCCTCGCTGCACCCACTCTTTGTCACAAGCGCCCAAGGGCGCATACCAGCATCGTTGAGACCCGCTGCTGCTCATCCACGAGAAGCTGCTGCAATCAGGAGCCATGAGCAAGACACTTTGGGGGCAAAGCCGAAGGACAGAAAGAAGGGCTAGCCTCAGGGACCCAGAGCTGGCACATGTAAGCTTTGCTGCAAAAATGAACATAAATACATATATAGAAGTAAATCCATAAAGGGAGAGATGTGTATATATATATATAGATATATACATATATCTATATATATATATGTATATACCTATCTATCTATCTATCTATCTATATACATATATATATATATACATATATATGCATATCCTTCTCACCATTTACATAGGACATGTAATTCGCAAGGCACGCATAGCCAGGAGCTGTGAGGAAGTTTTGACAGACTCCACCATAATAGTTCTTGTCGAGCTTAAAGGCAGGGAAGCCAGACAGCTTCACAGCAAATGTGACATTGGCTGCTCCAGCGAAGCATTCCCCAAACCTGTATGCCTCAGCTGCCATGTCCAAGCTATATATACATATAAATCTAAGGAAACAAATACATACACCCCAGCAGAATCCAGACAAGCCAATGCATCGTTTGAGTCCCAACGGCAAATTCCTTGTCTACTCTGTCATTGAAGACAAGGAATATGAGAGCGACGCAAAGTACCTTGCATGCATGCACACACATGTGCAACAACACATCGACTCGACACACTCTACATATGTTACTGTCTGATTACACAATCCCACACAAACCCTATCCCAGAGAAACCTTGCAGACAGCTGCAGCCGGAAGTCATAAGGAACTCCAGCATGGAAAAGCCGTCGCAGAAGCAAGTCCACACCCCATTCGCCCATGGCAGCACAAGCAAGTGTAAAAAACTATACGCAGGTGTGGTATGTAGAGAAAGATAAAGAGGCAGAGATGTGTGCATGGGTGTCTGTGTCCTGGCACATGATAATACATCCTGACACATACAATTCTACATGTATATTTACATAAACACATATATATATACATATATATCTATATGTATTTTAAAGGTTGACATACAGGGTCAGTTTCATATGGTCACATTATTTAGCATGCGACTACAGCACCTGCCCACTGCAGCGGTTGCACTAGACTGACTCACACACACACACACACACACCCATGCACCTATTCTGCATCCAGCATTATCCCTGTGCACCTGATTCATCAGTCGGATGGCTTCTTGAACCTTGGACAAAGCTGAAACATGCTCCTAAGCACAAGTGGTTTCACTCTCACACATGTTTTGCACTTTACGCAGAATTATATACTGCTGCTTCACTTTGGCACTTTACATATCCCCTGAGCAGAAACATGGCACAGCAGCTGCTGGGCGCCGGACCAGACGAATCGGGAACACTTGCTTGTCTGCGGAGGTAACCTGCACATAAATGGTTGCTGCCCCCCCCCACCCCCTCCACCCTCCCCCCATTCCACCCTCCCCCCCTGCCCCCCCCCCCCCCTCCCTGGTAACCCCCGGACCCCCCCCCCCTCCCCCCCCCCCCCCTCGCCCCTCCCCCTCCCCCCCCGCCCCCCCCCCCATCCCCCCGCCCGCCTCTCCCCCCCCCCCCCCCCCCACCCCCCCAAAACCCTCCATCAAGGCTGTTCAAGCTTGGTTTTGGGCCCCCCCCCCAAACCCTCCCAGCAGGCTGTAGCTTGGTTTTGGGCTTTCGGAATATAGGGTTTATATGGGGTTTAGGGTTTCAGGTTGAAGGCTTTACGGTTTAGGATCTATGTAGGGTTTAGGCCTTTATAGGGTTACAGGGTCAGGGATTAAGGTTTAGGGGGTTTATGGGGGGGGGGGGGCATAGACAATGAGGGGGTGCATGGATAGAGAGCAGACAACGTTTTGGATAGAATATTCATGCAGCTTCACAACCTTTGTACATATATATATACATATATGTATATATAAATATGTCTTTGCAGATAATGACAAGAAGGTGGGCGTTTAGATACCATTCATGCAGCTTCACAACATGGAAAGGCTCCATCACATGTGCAGCAGCAACAGGCCTGCTTCATCATCACATACACCACGCAGAAGGCGCTTGTTGCCACGGGGCATACAGGCCTCGAGTTGCACCAGGAAGCACTGCATATACCAGCTGTTTTAAATGCAGCACCAAAGCAGTCGAAGCAGAACACATTACCAATTTCACACTTTGCGCACAGTCTGACGGGGAAGAGCCTTTGGCACCTAAAGCTTGCAATGCAAACTCCCATGAACCAGTCAGCAGCACTTGGCGACTGGCTCTATAGCAGCAGGATACCTAAAGAGCCTTGTCGGCGACTGGCATGTGCAGCCAAAATTGACATGGCTCCCACCCACTGCCCCACACGCCACAGCAAACGCAAGCTACAGCCACACATCTATAGTGCGCAACACCTCCCCTGGATCCACAGTTCTTGCAGACTGACGATCATGTCTACACAGCTTGCACAGACCAAGATGTGTATATATATATGTACATATGTATATATATATATATGAACTAAAATATTTACACATGGGTGCGTCTCGGTACAATTGTACACATCTACACATGAATTTCCATCATATACCACCACGCAGGCATGTAGATCCCAGGCACATGTAAACAACAGTCACACATATGGATGATCAAAGATGCAAAATGCATCATCTACCAGCCAGCCATGTCTCCAACTCACGGCCAATGAGCGCCATGCCGCTCATACAGCTCATCACGGACACCGAAGATCCTGTTGCGATACGTTTCCTGCTGCACAGGCACTCCACGGTCGCAGGCTTCTGCCTGAGAGAAGCATATGCATTCACAAAACCAGCCCTCAAGGACACAAGCCCCTGGCAATTCCAGCAATCAGCCGAGACGCAACTTCATTGGCAACCATGATGCCAACCCTCATGTTGGTGAAGTGCATGGACCATACCATCGGGCCATTCTTGCGACGCACACTGACAATGTCACGGGTCCAGTAGACCTCAATCCTGTGATCAACTCCATGCTCAATCAGCCTCAAGATCTTCTCTGCAGTTGCAATCCACACAACCACACAGCATACATGTACTGCGCCACGCACGGGAACAATCACCATTTTTTCATACGATACAGGCATATACATATATATATATACATATATACATCGAGTATCATGATACTTTTTGAAATACATATCATTTTCTTTCGTAAGCATGTGCACATTTAGGCGCAGATATTTATAGTAGAAACAAGAATGTATCTGTAAGTGCATATGTACATATGCATGTATGTATGTGTGTATGTATGTATGTATTTGTACGTATGTGTGTGCGCATGTTTCTGTGTATAGATCAAATTCACCACATATTTATGTACACAGAAGGGCATCTTCTAGACAACAAATCTCGAATGAGCTGACATATGTCTATAATATATATATATATACATGGTTGTGTAGTTCTCCAACACACCTGCCCAATGTCTATGCTTCCGCCCCAGCACAGCCACATTTCCCCCATTCCCCCCCCCCCCCCCCCCCCCCCCCCCCCCCCCCCCCCCCCCCCCCCCCCCCCCTCCCCTCTGTGTGGTGGTGTGGGCATGGGTTGGCTTCATAGGGTTTGCAGTTGTAAGGCTTTGGGTTTTCCAGGGTTCTATAAAAGGGGTGAAGGGGGTAAAGGGGCAGGGAGAAACCAAGGGGGTGGGGGGGAGGGGTGGGGGTGACACGGTTACAAATAGATATAGATAGATATATATATATATATACATATGTATATATACATTTATACACATACTTGTATGTGTATAGCTGATGCAGCTTTTGTGCTTACTGTGCGATAGATACTCCTGTCTGATCATCATATATGTACTATATATACATATACAAGGTACACATGTATCTAAAGAGTCTAAGTAAGGCCTGAAAT
Source organism: Symbiodinium natans (assembly GCA_905221605.1). Lineage (NCBI taxonomy): Eukaryota > Dinophyceae > Suessiales > Symbiodiniaceae > Symbiodinium > Symbiodinium natans. The sequence continues at coordinate 1,409,983 of CAJNDS010002745.1, read as the reverse complement.
GCTCATGGCTCATGATATATATATATATATGCATTATTTGACAACATATATATTTGTATGCACACAAAAACAATCTAAAAGCTCAACTCACAAAGCACACACACACACACTTTCTCAGTCAAATCACAGGAAGCAAGCAGTTCACACAGTTCTGCCAAGTCACTCCTTGCAAAGCTTGCGGTCATGAGGGCCCAGGCCTCGGGCAATCTGCGGATTCGCCTTTGCCTTCGCCACAGGCGCTGTGGCAGCCTCACTGGCCACAGAGATAGGCAGCGCAGCCACAGGCTCAGAGCCCACATCAGCCATAACATCTTCACTCTCATGGGCCACACTGGCCTCACTGGCACCAGCCCCAACAGCTTCACCGATCAGCTCAGCTGCTGCTGCTGCTGCTTTGGCTTTGGCCTTTCCACGTGCCTTTGCCTTGGCTTTGGCCTTCCCTTTTGGCAGGGCATCTGTGTTGATCCGGGCTTTCTTTGCTGGGCGGGGAACAGTGGCCTCCTCACCATCACTGGCCCCAGGCTCCCCACGATTGGGGTTCGAAGCCTTTGCATAGGCCACCTCCACCGGGGTCTCTTCAGGCCTCACAGCCGTACTTGGTTGCGGGGTTGTGCATTCAGCGCCCACCTCTGGGGCTTGCTTGGCAGCCTGACCTCTCCCCCGCCCTCGGCCCCGGCCCCTGCCGCCACGCTTCTCCTTTTCCTCCGCCTGCTTCACTGCACGCAGATTCACCTGCTCTCTGTGGGAAAACGCTGGGCCTTCATCCTCATCAACCAACAAATCGCCGGCACCTGAGGCCACACCCTCCATGGAGGCCACTCGATCTGGAGCAGCACCTGATGCAAGGGCAACATTCGAGGCCACCTCGACTGAGGCCATTGGTCCAACCATTGGCTCCAGGGCAACACCTGAGGCCACACACTCCACTGGCACCAGAGGCTTTGTCGCCACAACATCAGGATGAAGTCCCTGAAGATCAGCAGACTCAGAGTCAGCAGCAGCCATGGCCATGCATTCGATTTCAGGCCTGGCACCATCTGGGCCTTCCACCTGCTTGGCATTGCACTGCATCAAATCGAACTCAGCATCAAAGCAGCCACGCAGCGAGCGGCAGGCTGAACTCATTGGAACAGGCGACAGATCCTTGCCCCCAGCTTTCATGACCATGTCCTCATCCCAGAACTCTGTGCGGTCCCCCCCACTTGGCTGCTCAACTTGCGTGTCAGCCCAGGCCAGGTGAGCACAGTCATCACCATTTGCTGCAGCGTGGGCATCCTCAGAACAGTCCGACCCATTCCACCGCGATCCATTCCATCGCGACGGGGTGGTTGGCAGCCTAAGCTGACAACCGAAAGCACTGAATTTGTTCGGCCAAACAAATCAACGACAATCGTGCAGCCATGAATCTCAGATTTCTCTGGGGAATCTGGGATGACGACACAGCTTGGAAATGCCTGCTACAAACCAACACACACAGTACACACACACACACACACACGAGAGAGAGAGAGAGAGAGAGAGAGAGCAGGATACACAAAAACAAGAAAACACAAATCGAACAGACTATATCGACATGGGCCCTGCAGCCCTACCTCACTTTCGGATCCATCCAGCAGACGGCTGCGCGCCAACACCTCCTTTTCACCATGGAAGCACACGACATCTCTCTCCAGAGTTCTCCAGAACAGAAGCAACATAAAACACCAACAATCTACAATACAACCTGATAGTTTGGACATGACACCTCAGCTTGGTCTGCACTCATCGGACACGTGTCCACATTGTCTGCGCATCCCCAAAGCAGCCTGCGACACAGCACTTCAGCACAGAACCCCCTGCATGGCTAATGATATATGCGTATATACACAGCGGAGCAAAAGCCTTTGTTGACTCTCCCTGATCTTGTTGAGCAAGAGCTGCTTCACCTCCTCCACTCTCGAGCTTCCTCAAATGAATTCATGAACTATTAAGAGAGGACATATACTGTCTACAGATACAATCTCTCTCTCTGTATATATGTATATGCAGTCGTTCTTATATAGATTATATACATATATAGTATTTCAACACATATATAATTAAGCTGCGATGGCACTTTTCACACTCAGACGTATGTATAATATAAATAAATATATATATATATATCTATCTATTGGAGAGAGAATACACACACACACACGCAAACGCGCACACACACACACACACACACACACACACGCAGACACATATTTCCACAAACATGTGCATGTCTGGGTACCTGGCACCTGCACATGTGTGTCTATACACCTGCACACATGTCGTTTTGTTTGCTGTGGGCTCCTGCACTCGCACGACGACTCTTATGCCACTGCACAGCAGGGTGTATCCCACCTGTCACACACACATGTGTGTATATATATATATATACATATATATGATTTATATTTATAGATACACCTGCCTGAGAAACATGTGTTTGTGTATGTATATATATATATATGTATGTATGCACATTGTTTTACCTGTAAGTAGCACACGCTGCAAGACACCAACCTGTTTGCACACATGAATGATGCATGCATGTGTATAGAGAGAGAGAGAGATGTGTAAGGTTTGACATCATGTACTGCAATGTATACATGTCACACACTGGAATGCAGTGTACATATGTGTGTCTGTGCATGTCTGCACACTTCTGACCTATCGGTTTTTTCAACAACATGCAGTGAATATGGGTCATGCACATGCCACTCAACATCAACCATGCACCGACAAGTCTGCGCAATGCAAACATGACACCTGCAGCAACACTGGGAGGCACAGCTGGACTTGCATCTTCTTGGATGCACTTTGGTGGGCAAAGTTGTCCCTCATGTTGTTGCCACACACCGACTTCCAGGTCATAGTAGTGGCCTTCCCGCGCAGCACACATGAGACTCTCACCTGCAGGTCGGCCATAGTCACGCGAGAGAGGCCCAAAGCGATCACCTTCACTTTCGTGCGCAAGGCAAGCAACCTCAACGGCAGGCCCCACATCACCAACCAGCCCAGCCTGAGGCCCCACCTCAGGATGGCCTGCATCAGCAACAACCAAAGGCCCCACTTCAGGAAAAGGCCCTGCACGAGCAAGAGAAGGCTGGCCCTCACACTCGGACTCCTCACCATCCACATAGGTGGAGTCCGACTCCTCATCGCTGAAAGCATCGTGGTTGGACTCATGATCCAAAGGAAGCCCTCTGTGCAGCTCAGGCTTCCAGCCAGCAGGCCACTCATTTGGCGGTGGCGGGAGGGCTGGCTCACTGACCACAGGCCCTGCTTCGTGAGCAACCAACCCAGCCGAAGGCACCAACTCTGGAACAGGCCCAACCACATTCACAGGAGGCCCACCCTCCACCACTGCATCATGCAGAGGGGCAAGATCTCCATCCAAGCCATCCTCACCTGCTCGCTCTGCCACACCATCCTCCCCAGCACCGACAGGCACTGGCAGAGCCATATGCTCCTCCCTCCGGACTGGGGGCAGATACAGCCTGTGAGTGCGGAGGGCAGATGGTACACTGGGCTTTTTGGTCATCTTCTTGACAAACGCAACTGCTTCATCTTCAATCAGCTTGGCAACATTGCGCATGCGAACCTTAGCACTCCTATGATTTAAGAAGAAGTTCCACCACATGCATATATGCAACACATACAGGACCATGCCAAAGAGGTGCCGTGAGTTGCTGCACATCTGCATCCCTCTGCGCATCGGACCGATCAGCCAAACCTTGAGAGACGAGGCAAATCTTCAACAACATTGTCCAGTCAAGAAGTGCACACAAAACGACCCTTCCGATTCAGAAATAAATATGCATAGAGAAAAACAAGTATACGTATAATTGCGAATATGTATATATCTATATTAATGTAATTCAATATATAAATATTTTGATACATATTTGTTTATTTATGCTTGCACACACACACCCAGACACACATACACTGGGCAACAACTCTCCTTGCACACAAATCTGCTACTCTTAGCATGAAAGCTGGACTGAACTCTCCAGACAACACCAAGCAGCGCCGGTGGCAAAACACTAAGGCTTTCATAGCATGGGCATCAGGATTGATGGTGGCGCAATTGATCTTCACCTGTGGCAGTACTATATATACATTGTATATAGATGCATAGATGGATAGAGTATCCTCTCCACCCACCACCCACTGAACGAACATATTGGCCTCTTTGATTCCTTGCTCATCCTCAATCCGGTTGACCTTTGCCTAGCAACAGACACATTTGCGTGTAAACAAAAGCCTTGAACAGCCTGGAGCAAAACAAACAAACACACATCCCAGCCTTGACTGCCTTTCGAAATCTGGTGAGCATGAGCTCCAACGAGCTGACATAAAGCAGCCCATGGTGCTGCAAACTCCGGCCCACCAGAGGGCTGAGCAAGTTCTTAGTTCATGGTCACATGTTGCTATATAAATAAATAAATAAATATATATATATATATATGCACATGTCCATATACATATACATATATATATAGAGAGAGACATATTTTATAGATATACATGCATGACAAGACATGTTTTTCCCCGAAATGATGGCAGTACATGAGCATCGCATCCTGAGCAAAGAACCTTGTTCAGCTTCACTGCCAAAGCATTTGGCTGGCGCTTTCGTCCCTTTTCATCTGCCGGCCATTGGATGAAGCATGAATCAGTCACGCAGAGGGACTTCAGGTCCGGAAAGTCCGTCCACTCCTATACAATTTCATGTGTGCCTTCTGCAATCCTGCCCAACCAAGAAACCACCTACAGCAGTCCTTCACGACTTCTTCACTCAGGAGAGTGAGCAGCTTGCTTGACTGCTGCTCATCCATCTCACTGATCGGCCCAGGATCCATGGTGGGCTGAAGAAACAAAGCTGGATTCAAAACCAAACAGGGCTGCACAAACATAGCATGTTGCAGCGTTGCAGCTTTCACATGCACAAACCCAGGCCAACCAGCATCTCATACCTCCCTTCCCCCCCTCCCCCTCGCCACACTGGGCGCCCGACAGGCGTCGGCTTGAGCTACCAGAGAGCCCATCATGCTGCATGTCTCTCATACATTTTGGTTACTCTGCCATGTGCATGACGATCATATGCACAGGGCCACATGGAGCTGCTTTCTGTTGAATCAACTGCCAGGCCACAACTCCATACAATGGCAATTAACATTCCATGCATTTGACAATCAACTGACAAGCCTGAACTCCGAAGGCAACAATCCATGCGATCCACATATATATATATATACGTGGACAGAACATAAGATAAACTGATGTATGACAGTTCATGAGATACATATTTTTCAAGAATGGTTTTGCACCCATAGCATTTTTAGCACTTTTGGAATTTGTGGTTTTCCGTTCCTTGGATCATACATACATTTTTCTTTAGAATGGTTTTCTGTTCTCGGCTCATCCAAGAACATCCAAAACAAAACTAGAATAGCATCAAAACTAGAAGTTGAGCCAAAAATGCATACAACCACAAAAAGGAACTACATACCCATGTCCAGGTAAACCCTAAACCCTAAACCCTAACCACCCTAACCACCCTAACCACCCTAACCACCAAAACCCTAAACCCTAAACCCTAAACGAGGTGCAGTCGCAGAGTGGTACGGGGAAGACCTGCGTCTTCTGCCTGGGTGCGCTCCAGACGGCGCCTCCGCCAAGCACCAGTGGGTGACAGCTTGTGGTTTTTGGGGTTTGTAAGGGCTTAGGATTCAGGGTTTAGGGTTTAGGGTTTAGGGTTTAGGGTTTAGGGTTTAGGGTGGGGTTGTAAGGGTGGCAGTTTGGGATTTTCCCCCTTTGCTAACAGTCCTTCATAGGGATCATAAGAGGGGGCGCGATAATCCCTATTGAGGACTGGTAGAAAAAAGGGGGAACATCCCAAGTAGTAGTCCTAAACCCTACCTAAACCTGCCAAGGGGCTAAACCCTTCTCATGGGTGATTCTGCTCGTCCTTGATGACGACGATGATAACGACCAGGATTTGGTCCCAAATCCTGGACCCTAAACCCTAAACCCTAAATCCTAAACCCTAAATCCTAAATCCTAAACCCTAAACCCTAAACCCTAAACCCTGTTCCGGAAGTCAGGGCTGGGCTAGCTAGAGAGCTCATTGATGGCTCTGCCTTCATGGGGCACCTGTTTTCTTCCCGAGGCCTAAGCCCGAAACCGCCTAGTATAGGGTTCAGGGTTTAGGGTTTAGGGTTTAGGGTAATTAGAATAGGTTTTTGGGGGGTATTATAATCATAAAGGGACCGTAAGGGAATGCTATTAGTAATTATTCCGACCCCGAAATTAGACCCTAAACAACCCCTAAGCGCAACCCATGGCAAACTCGCCCTCGCACAAGGTATCATCCTTACAGCAATCCTGGTCCCCCAAACCCTAAACCCAAATCCCTTAACCCCACAACCCTAACACCCTGGCACGCTAACATCCTAAACCCTAAACCCTAAACTCTAAGCCCTGATACCCTAAAACCCCAAAACCCTAAACCCTAAACTCTAAGCCCTAATACCCTAAAACCCTAAACCCTAAACCCTAAACTCTAAGCCCTAATACCCCAACACTCTAAACCCTAAACCCCAATCTTTAAGCCCTAATACCCTAAAACCCTAAAACCCTAAAACCCTAAAACCCTAAACCCTAAGCCCTAATACCCTAAAACCCTAAACCGTCAACGAATGGGATCGGCTCCTGAGTCCTGCCTCCGGTTTCAGCTCTTGTCCACAGAAGCCGCCGCCCACACTCGACGATGGGCAGGGCGTTCCGGGATGACCCGAAACTTCCGGGTGAGGGTTTAGGGTTTAGGGTTTAGGGCTAGGGTTTAGGGTTCAGGGTTTAAGGTTAGGGATTAGGGTTGAGGGTTGAGGGTTGAGGGTTTATCGGGTTTAGGGTTTACCCTGGTAGGGATTAGCGGTTTACGGGTTTAGGGGTTGATAGGGTTTTCGGGTTCAGGGTGTAGGGCATAGGGTTTGCCTTAGTAGGGGGTTTAAGGGTTAGGGGGGTTCGAGTTTAGAGAGCTTGGGGTTTAAGGGTTTAGAGGGTTCGGGGCTGAGGTGCGACAATAATTCTCAGCTCCCTGCCCCTATACACACTCCGGAGACGACGTTGAGGGTGGTAGCGCTTTGGGCTTCGGGCCCTTCGACCCAGAAACTTTTCAACCCCATAAACCCTAGGCTGTCAAAGTACAACGAGCCCTGAACTTGTGAATGTTCCCCCTTACACTAACAGCTCCTTAGAAGGAATTCTAGTACCCCCTATTTATAATCCCTATGTTAAGGAGCTGTTGGTATAAGGGGGAACATCCCAATCCTAAACCCTGAACAAGCCCAAATGGGCCTCTTGGGCTGGATTGCCTGTCCCAGTGAGGTCGACACAACATCACGGGAGCCACAGGCTCGGAAACCCTAAACCCTAAACCCCAAACCCTAAACCCTAAACCCTCCTAGAGCCCAAGCTCCATGCGCATGCCCCCCTGGCCCAGCGGTGCAGCATCCTTCTGTCCCTTCTTGAAATCTTTTTTGCTACAAGTTACCAAAAGCATTCGAAATTGACTAGAGTTGTGCCTTGTTGCAGGGAACACCAGCCTTTCGTGTTTTGTTTGCTTTGTTGTTGGCACTTGGCATTTCGTGCACCCAAGCCCACGCCATAGACCAAAAGGGGTGTAGGGTTTAGGGTTTAAGGTTCAGGTTCTTGGGGGGGGGGGGGCAGGTATGTCGTTCTTCTTTCCTTTCGGGCTACATCATAAGATATGTTTGAGAGCAGGTCCCCATGCTAGGCGACACTAAATCGAAAAGCACCCCAAAGAGAGACCAAGTGCCTTAAGACAAGTGCCATTCCTCAAAAGAATCCCTTGAAAAGTAAGTCAGTACTCCAAACCCTAACCCGAAACCCCAACCCCCAAAAGCCCCAAAAGCCCCAAAAGCCCAAAAGCCCAAAAGCCCAAAAGCCCAAAAGCCCAAAAGCCCAAAAGCCCAAAAGCCCAAAAGCCCAAAAGCCCAAAAGCCCAAAAGCCCAAAAGCCCAAAAAGCCCAAAAGCCCAAAAGCCCAAAAGCCCAAAAGCCCAAAAGCCCAAAAGCCCAAAAGCCCAAAAGCCCAAAAGCCCCAAGCCCATTCTAATTGAACAGCCCCCTCCCCCGCCAACCTAAACCCTAAACCCTAAGCCCTAAACCCTAAACCCTAAACCCCAAACCCTAAACCCTAAACCTCCCCCCTTACATGCGAGTGGCATCTCCTGCCCCGGTTGTGTCGAAGGAGCCTGTCAACTGAACCCTAAAGTTTAGGGTTTAGGGTTTGGGTTTTGGGGTTTAGGGTTTTTCCTCTACAGGGTCGAGGGCTCAGGAAAGTTTGCGGCACCAGCCGCCCGAGTATCCCTGCTCAAGTTCGGGGTGCGGTGCTAAGTAGAACCCTTAGGGTTCAGGGTTTAGGGTTTAGGGTTTAGGGTTTAGGGTTTAGGGTTTAGGGTTTAGGGTTTAGGGCCTTCTGGTTAGGGTTTTCATCCCTTACAAATCTAGCGAAGCAACAAGGCCCCACACCCAAAAAACTCACTGATTCTAGGTTGCAGAGGACTTAGATTTTGTTTCTCCCCACCCCTAAACCCGAAACCCTAAACCCTAAACCCCAAACCCCAAACCCCAAACCCTAAGCCCTAAACCCTAAACCCTAAACCCTAAACCCTAAACCCCCCTCATCTCCCAGAAACACAGGCAAAATGCTTCATAAGCGGCCCATACCCTCCGGCAACCTTACATGCAGCCAACTAAAGCAGCCCAAGCCCGAACCCTAAACCCTAAACCCTAAACCCTAAACCCTAAACCCTAAACCCTAAACCCTAAACCCTAAACCCTAAACCCTAAACCCTAAACCCTAAACCCTAAACCCTAAACCCTACAACCTAAACCCTAAACCCTAAACCCTAAACCCTAAACCCTAAACCCTAAACCCTAAACCCTAAACCCTAAACCCTAAACCCTAAACCCTAAACCCTAAACCCTAAACCCTAGCCCTAAACCCCAAATTAAACCCTAACACGCCTAAAGACGCAAAATCTCTTGAAAGGCGCTCTTCTTGAGCCCCACAAGGGAGTTGGCAGAGCAGAGTCAAAAGGTGAGATCCTCAAGGGGCCTTCGAAGGGTTTAGGGTTTAGGGTTCAGGGTTTGGGGTTTAGGGTTTGGGGTTTGGGGTTTAGGGTTTAGGGTTGTAGGGTTGTAGGGTTCAGGGTTTGGGGGGTTTAGGGTTTAGAGGGCGGAGTTCGTCTTTGCCCTGCGCGTTAGAAAGGAAGCTTTGTGCGTTGTTTGGCACATCCGGGGCTGCTTTAGGAAGTAAAAGCCCCAAGCCCTCAACCCTAGCCCGAAACCCTAGACCCTAAACCCCAAACCCTGAACCCTGAACCCTGAACCCTAAACCCTAAACCCTAAACCCTAAACCCAAGTGACTGGAGGAGGTCAGGCTCCTTGGCTTGTGCACTTCGTGTGGACTCTGGAATTCGGTGTAGGGTTTAGGGTTTAGGGATGTTTAGGGTTCAGGGTTTAGGGTTTAGGGTTTAGGGTTTAGGGTTTAGGGTTTAGGGTTTAGGGTTTAGGGCTAGGGGTTTAGGGTTTAGGCCACGGGACCCCACAGACGGTAGGTACAACCTGGGGTTTAGGAGTCAGGGCCTCAGGGTTTAGGGTTCTGGGTTTAGGGTTTAGGGTTTAGGGTTTAGGGTTTTGGTCAGGTTTCAGGGTTCAGGGTTAAGGGTTAAGGGTTTAGGGTTTAGGGTTCAGGAGCCCAGTCACCTAAACCCCCCATTAAGACCCTCAGCACAGCAACTCCCTCGACGTCTTGGGGGAGAGGCAAGAAGAGCCTCCGTCAGCTTGCGTTTCTAGGGTTGATGGGTCTGTTTGGGTCTTGGGTCGATAAAGTAACCCTAAACCCTAAACCCTAAACCCTAAACCCTAAACCCTAAACCCTAACCCTAAACCCTAAACCCTAAACCTTGAGGGGTCCGACGTGTCTTCCGGCCAGGTGTGCCTTGCCTTGGGCGACTACCTGAACGTGCAGGCTGGGCCCAGCTATATCCCCCTTAAGATTATTTTAAATCTTGGTTTATATTTGAAAACAAGATTTGTTTATTTTTGTTTCCATAAAACCCAAGAGGATAGTAAGCATAGTATTTTTTTCCAGGGGGCTCACGGGGCCCTGGCGTGTTTTGGGCTGTGTTGGGGATTGGGGTCCAGCGCTTCTCTCCTTTCAGCTCATCATTCTTAAGTAGTGTTCTTGCTGTTTTGTTTGATTTTCTTCCTTTTGGTATTTGGTATTGGTAGAGACTAGCCTGTATAGACCCTCAATGAAAACAATGTGTTTCGGCAAACACAACTGCAATTCATCCAACCCTAAACCCTAAAGCCTAAACCCGAAACTAGAAAACCCTAAACCCGAAACCCTAAACCCTAAACCCTAGGCTCTAAGCCCTAAACCGGGACACAGACTCAGGCCAAGACGGGGTCCATCCTTTGCCACTTCTGGGTGGTCGTCCCCATGCGGTCCTGAAGCATAATATAGACGACCGTCATACTTGGTCACAGTTGGGTATCATGTTACAATGTTAAGGGTACTAAAACCCAATAAGGAGTGTAAATTACATTGCTAGTACGACCCCAACCCTAAACCCTAAACCCTAAACCCTAAACCCTAAACCCTAAACCCTAAACCCTAAACCCTAAACCCTAAACCCTATATCTGAGCTATGGCAAACACTACACCGGTACGGTCGGCTCATTGGCTGGCACGTCGGAGAGCGCCTTCTCTTTGGTGGCCACATGCGAGGGTTTAGGGTTTAGGGTTTAGGGTTTAGGGTTTAGGGTTTAGGGTTTAGGGTTTAGGGTTTAGGGTCAGATTCCAGCTGCCATGTAATGAAATGATAGCAGCGCAAAGAAGAGCCATGGATACACAACTAATTGACAGATGTGCTAGCTTGCACTGACACAGAGGCAAAGCGTACAGCACTGGATTTTGTGGAGCTTGATCTAACTTGTGAAGTTGAGGCTTTCCGTTGCCAAAACAGGGCAGAGCGCCATGGACTTGCTTCTTGCTTTGATCGTCTTTGCTCTCTGCTTCGGAGCCTGTTTGATACTGCTGCTGCTGATCGTCATGAATCCTTGTCGCTTCCGCTTGCGGGAGAGATCAGCGTCCGCAAGCTGGCCTGCAAAGGCTGAAGGGCTAGAGCAGAGCAATGACTACAATGCACTGCTTCAGATGCACCTCCGCCGCGAGCTGTCGAAGGGAACGGCGGCAACGCGACTTGTGGAATCGATCGCCGAGGCCGTCGCCGAGATCCGCACTGGGCAACGTGTGCCAGTTCCGGAAGATGTGGAGGAGGTCATGGTAGCCCAGTAGTACCTTTTCCCCTGTTTTTTTTTGAGTTCTGGGTTCTCTTAGAAAATACCCAACCCAAAAAAGGGTGCCCTTATCATAAGATGGTTACTGGTCTACCAAGAGGCCATACCCGAGTTACCTGGAATCGTCAGCACGGACTTTTCGACTCTCCGGGCCCGCGGCTGCGTTGGCATCCTGGATCTGACCGACATGAGGATTGACCTCGTGGAGCACCCGGATGGCCCGGAGAAAACGCGGCTGTGCACCTGGAAGACCGTGTCGAAAGCAAGACTCGTCAAGGAAAGCAAAGTCCAAACTGTGGCAGAGGAGCGCCTTGTGCTTGCAGCCACGTGGGCTTTCCCGTCCCCTTTCATCATCGCCTACCACGGTTGTTGTCAGACGCCGAGATATCTCCGTTTCCGGATGGAAGGCATTGGTGCGAGCCTGCACTATGTGTATCAGGGCTCTATGGCAGCGAAGCGCATGCAAGGTACTACATGGCCAGCGTTGTGTGTGCCTTGCAGCATTTGCACAGCCTGCAGGTCGTCTTCCGGAGCTTGAATCCGGAGTCTTGCCTCCTCGATTGCCAAGGCCAGCTCAAGCTGTTTGACTTCAGCTGCGCCAAGATCATCGTGAATAAGACCTGGACCATGTGTGGGACACCGGAATACTTCGCACCCGAGGTCGCCGCAAACGTGGGCCACACATTCGATTACGACTGGTGGATAGTGGGCATCATGACATACGAGCTTTGTGCAGAAGTCTCGCCCTTTGCGGAGGCCAATATGATGGACACCTTAACTAGGATCCAGGAGTGCCAGTTCACAATCCCAAAATCTGTACCCTCGTCAGCAAGGAATGTTATCCGAAAGCTTTTGGTGAAGGATCCTTCGAAACGAGCACCGGGTGGAGCGAAGTCGCTTGCAAAGCACAGCTTCTTCCGGCCCGTGTCTGAGCCCAAAGGGTCGTGGAACTGCTATCAGATGGCACCTCCCTTTACGCCATCCTTTGCAGACGGGCCTTTCTCCAACATCAAGAAAGCAGGCGACGAAGAGATTGCGGAGTCTTGGGGTGCGCAGACAGCGACAGAAGAGGACCCGGCCCCCATGCGGGTTGAGTGGGAGCAGTTCGGGCCTGTGGGGCCCTGTGATGAGTTTCCCTAAGCCCAAATCGCGAAGCGTTGGGTTGAGAGCTGTGCATTTTCACTCTTTTTGATGTTGAGATTTCTTGTCTCGGACGGGCTGCAGCTCCGCTTGCGGTCACTTGGCTCACACAGGTGGGCTTTCGATTGGCGACTTTGGCATTTTCAGAAGATCAGTCCCAGCTAATGCCTTATCTCATCGATCCTAGCTTTTTGATTTTGACAAGCGATGCAGCGCCATGATGTTGACCCCGGCCGGTTTAGGCTTGGTGCCTTTCCGTACGTTCGCAGCACCGTTTCACCCAACTTTAGGATGCCAGGCACAAACGCTACAGCAAGCAAAGGTCCGAGGATTTGCGTCGGCTTGATAGATGGCTTACTTCAGCCTTGCAATAACTCGGCTGGAGCATGAGGATTGCCTGTCCTCGTCGTGAACCCTTCAGCCCGAAACCCTGCTGGTATGTACTCTGGTGGTGGTTTAGTTGAATCAGCACATTGCTGGTTCGTGAAGTCATATTATACGGTCACAATGACTTTGAGCTTCTTTTGCATGTACTTATGTTTTTGCGTGGCCTAAGCCTCGGCGAGCAGTTGGTTTACCAGGCACGCCTGCTTGCGTGTTTTCGTGCATGCCAGGCTGGATAGTTTGGGTCGTATCCTTTTCCCCTGAATTCTTCACTATGAGCCTCCTGGACCTTATGAGGGCAGACGACTGTGCTCTCCCAGAGATTCCAAAACCCCTTAATTAAGGAACATCCCTTAAATTGTAAAAGGAACCCGAATATGATTCCAGGTCTATTCCTTAATTCAGGGGTTTGGGAGTCTCGGCTCTGTTCCAATCGGTACATAGCGCCTTATTTCGGGGGCCCGCAACAGGCGGCTGATATCCAGGCAAGCACAGGATAGGCGATAATCTTCATCAGGGGTGTTAAACCCTAAACCCTAAACCCTAAACCCTAAACCCTAAACCCTAAACCCTAAACCCTAAACCCTAAACCCCCTACAAGGTGAGGGTCGAGTTCAAGACCTCCAGGTGCATGTCTGCATTGGCGGCAAGCGCGTCTCCGATGACATCCACACCTTCGAAGCCGGCGTGCAGATTGTGTGCGCAGCCTGGGAGTGGGTTTGGGGTTTGGGGTTTAGGGTTTTAGGGTTTAGGGTTTGGGGTTTAGGGTCCAGGGTTTCGGGTTGAAGGTTGTTTTTTTTTTTTTTTTTTTGGGGGGGGGGGGGGGGGGGGCAAGGGAGGGCGGCGGCGGTTGCCTTGCATTCCATGCATTTCTGGTAGAATCGAATTCAAGAACGGAGGTAGACGCACCCAAAAGTCATGTTATCCAGGGCATAGACACGTCTCAACACGTTGGCGGTTAAATAGATTTGTGTCACTTCACTTTTGTGGTTCCATGCTTCTCCTAACCGGCCATTGTGTTTTGGCATCCTTCCTCCGACTTCCTTACCGCGGAGAACCAACGCACTGTTACTTCCGCAGCCCTTGCTTTGTTTTGCAGCACTGTAGTACCCCCAACGGCAGAAATCATGTGTACCCTATCTACGTGCATTGGCCCTTGAGGCCCGGAGACTGCGGTACGTATCTCCCTATCTTACGCACCAACTAGGGCCTACAGAATGGCGGTGGCACAGAGTGTACTTACGACGCGATAGCGACGCGAAAACCCCCTAAGCCCGAAATAGCCGCCAGGCATTGTTGTACGGAGGCCTCAAGACCTCAAACCCTGAGATTCAATCCCTACCTACGCAGCCGACTGACTACCAGACCCGACCAACCCCTAAACCCGAATCCCTAAACCCTATACCCTAATTAAACCCTAAACCCTAAACCCTAAGCTTGTAGAGTGGGCCCAGGTCCGGCACGCCAGGGCGGGTGTTCCACATGATCCAGCAGCGACACTTCAGCACTCGGCACGCCTCGAGCCAAGAGGGTCACCGTATCTGTTCGGAGGGCTCAAGGCCTGGGGGTCTTAGGGGTTTAGGGTGTAGGGGTTGGGGGTTTTAGGTTTTAGGGTTCAGGGTTTAGGGTTTTACGGTTTTAGGGTTTAGGGTTTAAGGGTTTAGGGTTCAGGGTTGGAGGGTTAGGGGATAGGGGTTTAATTAGGGTTTAGGATGTTAAAGTTTAGGATTTCGGGCCTTAGGTTTGTTTTTGGCTTTTGGTGCATGCCCTTCGTAGAGCCAGAGCACGCAACACCCGGAACGTTCAACCTCAGATTTTTTGGTCCGTCAGCAAGTGTGGCTTGGGTTTAGGGTTTGGGGTCTAGGTTGAGGGTTTAGGGTTTAGGGTTTAGGGTTTAGGGTTTAGGGTTTAGGGTTTAGGGCTTCGGGTTGAACGCTTTTTCGATATAGGGTTTAAGGGTTTAGGGGAAGATCTGGCAAGTCAAGTGTCCGGCATTACGGGCTTCTGCTTGGAAGTTGTTTTGGCTGCCTTGGGATCCCAGGGTTTAGGGTTTAGGGTTTAGGGTTTAGGGTTTAGGGTTTAGGGTTTAGGGTTTAGGGTTTAGGGTTGCTGCTCGGGAAGTCGTTGCTTATCTACTACTTGCTTAAGAGCCTATGTTGTCCTTCTAAGGAGGGCCATGTTTTATTTTGTTTTTTTGGGGGGGGTTCTTGAGCAATTAGTTTCCTGGATTGTTATAGAACCCGAATTCAGCCCGAAACCCTAATCCTAAGAGGGCTGTTTGGGATCCACGGAGATCTCGGGTGCAACATGTCACAGAAGATTCTACGCACGCCACGGGTAAGGCTCCGGTTGAATGAGTTTAGGGTTTAAGGTTTGGGGTTTGGAGTGTGTCGGGTTGAGGGATTGTGGAGTCAGAAGCTTCTGATGCTGGCCATTGCTCATTGTTACTGGAGGATCGTTTGATGCCACACCATTGTGAGACCCAAGCCTGTTCAAAAACCCTACACGCCGCCCTAAACCCTACACGCCCTAAACTCTAAACCCTAAACCCGAAACCCTAAACCCTAAACCCTCAACCTAAGCACAAGTATCCCTAGCAAGCCTGAGTCACCCCTAGCCAGCATGTGCACGCCCAGGGCCTCACGGAAGCACCATCCCCATCGTCCTCTGAACTTTTTGGGCCTTTGTTGGGCAATGCCGGGGCCAGACCCTAAGCCCTAAACCCTAAACTCTAAACCGCCCAAACCATACTCCCTGCATAGCTGTAATATAAGACTACCTGATAGCACTGCACCATCTTGCCCATGATGCGGATACTGGCCCGCCTGGGCGGGCGCGGACGGAAGCCGCCTGTTCAGCTGGCGTTGGTGGGGCTTTGTGGCGACTGGGCCTGGGTTCGTTGGGGTTTAGGGTTTAGGGTTTAGGGTTTAGGGTTCAGGGTTCAGGGTTCAGGGTTTAGGGTTTAGGGTTTAGGGTTTAGGCCATAGTCCATGAACCCGAAGCCCTACTTCCCTATTTACTAGTAGGGTTTCGGGTTGAGGGTTAGGGCTATTTCTTAGTGCCTAGGTACTGATCAGCCCTGCTTAAGGCTTGTCAACAACATTCTTTGAGGGCTTCAGGGGTTTAGGGCTTTAGGGCGGTTTAGGGTTTTGGGGTTTTGGAGCTTTAGGGTTTAGAGGTTTCAGGGCTATAGGGCCCTCAGGGTTAATCCCACCACACTTGCACACATCCTGTCGCCGTTTCCAATGTCACGAAAAGCCTGAAACACCAAAGCGTATAGCAAAAGCCAGACCAAATCACAAGAAG
Organism: Symbiodinium natans; assembly: GCA_905221605.1. NCBI lineage: Eukaryota > Dinophyceae > Suessiales > Symbiodiniaceae > Symbiodinium > Symbiodinium natans. The sequence goes on along the minus strand of CAJNDS010002745.1, from coordinate 1,393,742 downwards.
CCTGTCCTACTCACCGGGGTGAGGGGGGAGTGGTCAAACTGCTGGGCCCTTGTTTCTGGTACCCCCAAGCTACATGAGGAATGTGGGAATGCTCGTAAGAAAAGGAGGCAATATTCAACCCTGAAACCCTCCTAAACCCTAAACCCTAAACCGCCTCCCTCTCGACTCGAGATCTGGTATATGTCCTCGACTAGGTGGCATCTCACACGCCTTCTTCTCTGCCTACGCTGCCGAAGCCCCTTTGCTTAGCTCAATCAAAATGGGTTCCTCAACCCAACACCCTACAGACCCTAGACCCTATCCCTTAACCTAAGTCCTCAGCCTTAAACGGGTTTCAAGCTGAGGGCCTTAGGGCACGTGGAGTGGTTCCAGGGTTTGGGGCTATGCAGCATCCCGTTTTTCTTGGGTCGTGCTAGAAGGACATTTCCAGCATACATGTACCCTCAGCTGTCCATGCGCAGCCATGTTCAGACAGTCAGGGCCGGGGCTTTAGGGTTGAGGGTTCAGGCTTTCAGGGTGTAGGGTTTAGGGTTTAGGGTTTAGGGTTCAGGGTTCAGGGGTTCAGGGGTTCAGGGTTTAGCGAGGACAGCGCGGCTAAACAAAGGTGCAAGCCCCGAGGCTACATGTTGGGGGCCGGCCGGCCCCGGAATCTTCATAAGTCCCAGTCCTATAAACGCACGCTAACAGCCCTGCGAGTTCAAATGTCGTAAACCAACCCGTAAGGCCAACAAGCAAGCTCACACGCACACACCAAGACCACAAGGATGAGACAACGAGATATGTGGAAGAATTGTCCGTGTGCTCTATATCAGACGTCTTCCCCGTTTAGGGTTCAGGGTTTTGGGTTTATAGGGTTTATAGGGTTTATAGGGTTTATAGGGTTTATAGGGTTTATAGGGTTTATAGGGTTTATAGGGTTTATAGGGTTTGGATGTGTAGTGGCCGCGCCGCATGGCTATGCTAGGCGCCTCTGCCTGTCGTCGAGCTCTCGGCGCTCCATCGGCGCTTCGGTGGGACCGTCTGGGGGGGGGGGGGGGGGGCGATTTTAGGGTATAGGGTTTAGGGCCGTTTAGGGTTTAGGGTTTAGGGTTTAGGGTTTGAGGGTTTAGGGTTTAGGGTTTAGGGTCTAGGGTTTAGGGTTTAGGGGGTTGAAGGGCTCGAGGGCTCTGGGGGGTTCTCAGAGGGTCTGCTTATTGTATAGCTAGGGAGTTTTCGGCACAAATTCCCAGAATACATAGGGGTTTGGGAGTTGTGGGGTGCCTCCTCAGTTCGGAATAGGACTTGCATCAGTGCACCCCCTTGGCTTTGCAGGGTTTGGGGACGTGGGGTTGGGGTCGCCGCGGGTTCTTGAGAATGTTTAGGCTTTAGGGTTTAGGGTTCAGGGTTGAGGGTTTAGGGTTTTAGGGTTTAGGGTTTGAGAACTTGTTCAGTAAGTTGTGCGTGGGCCGGTGAGTCTGTGAGGGTTTGGGGTATCGGGTGCAGGGCAGAGGGAGCTTGAAGAAGCTCACCTGTGTGTGTGTGTCTAAGTCGAACAAACCACACTGTGATGCTCCCCCAGTGCGCAGAGGGTGTTTAGACGACGAACTAAACGAGCGACTTTGTGTTAGGCCTGTTGGGTTGTTCGGAGTGGACATGCTCCTGGGCCGCTTACCTCCTTTCTCTGAGAAACGACATGAGGGCCGGAAGAAAGACAACAAAACAAAGTAGCAAACAGAGCGAGATGTCCCGCAAAGCATGAATTTCTGAGACCATGCGCCGGTTAAGCCCAACAGTACCACAGAAAGGGTTTAGGGTCTAGGGCTTAGGGTTTAGGGTTTAGAGTTTAGGGTTTAGGCTGCCGGCTCCTCAATTCGAACACGAGCCAGAGTTGTTTGCTATGATGGAGCGCTGACCGTAAAGCCTTAAACATGCACATCCCCACGGCCCAAAAAGGTTGGAACTAGATTGCAAGCCGCATTCCGTGCTGCCATGATGCCTTGAAGCCGACATCGATGGGCTCCAGAATCTGTTTTTGCCGTGCCTGGGTTCCTTTCGGCTTCATTTCTCTCGTACCCCGGGATGATTCGTGTGGTCGGAGTCTCTGGAGAGGAGCTGATCTCGACACAGCTCCGGGCTTTAGCAGATCCCAAAGTGAAGGCTCTGAAACAGCAGCTCGAAAGCATCTGCGGGGCCTCTAGATTCCGGCAGCGGCTTCTACACGGCGGCAGGATCTTGGAGGATAGCGCGAACTTAACGCCACAAGGTGCTGAGATCGTAGAGTTGCAGCATGTCGTTTTACCCTTCTCCCCGACTTCGGATCAGCACGTGGAGGAACTCCTTGGGGCCATACGATGCAAGAACCTGCGCATGGTGGAGGAGATTCTGCAGCGTCCCCAAGATCCAAACCAGAATGAGCCATCTATTGAAGGTACTGAAGCTGACGCAGATGCTTTGGGCTATGAGGAACATGCCTTTGAAAAACTTACCTTCCTCGGTGCGGCATGCCGCGCAGGAGACAGTGATATTGTCCGGATACTGATCGAAGCACGCGCGAACGTGGATCGTTGCTTTGGAAACGAAGACGCCCCGCAGACGCCCCTCGGAATTGCCTGCACGCATGGATACCCTGAGATCGTCCGCGTTCTCCTTGAAGCTGGAGCTTACACATCTTTGAGAATCGATGGGCAAAGCCTGCTGGTTGTGGCCGCTGAGTATGGTCACTGCAAAATCGTGCGGCTGCTTGTGCAGGCCGGGCTTCTGCCTAAAGAGCTGCTTGAAAGGATGGCGCTCGTCAGACATTGTCCGGAGCTTGAGCAGCTACTCCCTGCTTTAGTGTGAGGCTGTGTGGGGCTCGTCTATCATGTCTTGCAAAAGGGCGCTTAAGCATGACGATGTACCCTCTTAAACCTCTTTGCTGGTTGTAGGACACCCGCTTGTGTCCTGTGGTGTAAATATTCCGCGAACAGACTTCAGAGCATGAGTGATGTTCTTGATGGACTGAACCGTGCACAACCTTCTTACACTGGTCCAAATGGCAGTAGATTCTTCATTCGGGGTAGTGCAGGACGAATCTCACCAGTCGTTTTCTTTCCTGGCACTCGAGACACCAATGACCGCAGGTCAACCGGGCTTCTCTCACTACACCCCTTAGGATCCGACCCGGGGACCCGAAACCCTAAGCCCTATAAGCCCTAAACCCCAAGCCGCAAGCCCTAAGCCCTAAGCCCTAAGCCCTAAACCCTAAACCCTATTCCCTATACCCTATACCCTACACCCGCCTTAAATCGCCTACTTGCGAGCCCTTGGTCAGGTGGGGATGCTTCCGCTCCGCGGCCCAAGGGCTTGGGGGAATTCCTACATAGAAGCTATATATGTTTTCTTTTGTACATACATATATATATATATACATACATATATATATATATATACATAAAATATGTACATACATATGTGTATGTACATGGTCTTCCTCGTACAGGTTTTCCTATTTCCCTTTGAGTTCGGTTTATGGTCTGGCTTGCATCTTAGGGTGCGGGCTCGGTGCAGGATGAGGCTTCTGGGGCTCTAGTTTCAATAGCGTGCCACCTCAGCCATGCTCAAAGAGACTGAAACTTATATGTTTGTGTATATATATATATACACATACACATGCACATACACATATACATATACATATGCATATGCATATACATATACATATCCCCCCCTCCCCCTTCCCCGCCCCACCGACTTTCCGTAGTAGTATTTTTGAGGGCTGGGAGGGGCGCCTCCAAGTCGAGGGGCGACGTGGGGACTGCCAGTATCAACGTGGTTGAGCCGAGAGGGCTTAGGGTTGAGGGTTTAGGGTTTAGGGCTTAGGGTTTAGGGTTTAGGGTTTAGGGCTTAGGGTTTAGGGTTTAGGGTTTAGGATCTGCCAAAACTCCAAGCCCCATCCGGGTTCAGGGGCTCATAGGGTGTAAGAGTCAGTTCGACGGGTTGTGGTTTAACTCGGAAAGTCAATGACCCTGCTGATGCCAAGAGCCGAGGACCTAAACTGAAGCCCCTAACTTCTCAGCCCTAAGCCTGTTCACCTCCTCACAACAACCCCGAAACCCTAAACCCTAGACCCTAGACCCTAAACCCTAAACCCAAAACCCTAAGCCCTGAACCCTAAGCCCTAAACCCTAAACCCAAGGTGTGGGACAATCGCCCGATGCTGCAGAGCGCTCCATCGGGTGGGACCATCTCGGCGCTGATTCCTTGGCTGCAGGCTGCTCCGGGTTTAGGGTTTAGGGTTTAGGGTTTAGGGTTTAGGGTTTAGGGTTTAGGGTTTAGGGTTTAGGGTTCAGGGTTCAGGGTTCAGGGTTTAGGGTTTAGGGTTCAGGGTTTGGGTTCAGGGTTCAGGATTTTTGGTCCTCAGGGACCGAAGGGTTTCAAGCTTATGAGGCTTTTTGGGGCTTCGGTTTTCGGGGGTTTAGGGCTTCATATGGGTTAGGGTTTGATTTTCAGGGTTTAGGGTGACTGCAGGTCGCTGTTTTTTGGGGTCTTAGGGCCCTAACCCCCTTAGCCCTGGCGCTTCGGAATTCGGGTTTAGGGTTTAGGGTTTAGGGTTTAGGGTTTAGGGTTTTGGGCAGTCGGCTACCCGGCTCGCCGCCTTCGGTCCCGATATCGTGGGGCCTGAGGTTGAGCGCGTCTTGGTCTTGGCTTGAGGGTTTCAAGCATACTCATATGCAACGTGTACTGTCATAATGTCGCAATGTAGTAATGTAATCATGAAATAATGCCAGAGTGTAATAATGCAATAGTAATGTAATTATGCAATCATGTAATGGTGCAATGGTGCACTAATGTCATAGCTAAATTTACGAACATGAACCCTAATTATTGGGTTTCGGGAGTAGTGGCTTCAAGGGCTTAGGGCGGCCAAGGAGTGTGCAGATCCCTGCCCTGGAGAAGCTGCTTCCTTACCTCAGGCCGGGGCCGTTGGGCTTGGGGCTTAGGGCTTAGGGGCTTGGGGCTTAGGGCTTGGGGCTTAGGGCTGAGGGCTTAGGGCTTAGGGTTTAGGGTTTAGGGTTTAGGGTTTAGGGTTTAGAGCCCTCGACCCCCAGAGCCCAAGTAAGCCTCAAGCCCTAGCCTGAAGAAGCCCTTGTACCCCTAAACTGAGCCCTGAAGCCGAAGTAAGTTCTAGGCTGTATAGGTGTTCAGAGCTTTTGGGTTTCGGATGTGGGGGAGGGTTGGGGTTTTTTAGGGACAGGTTGCATGGGTGTTCGGGAGTTGAGGAGCAAGGTTGCAGTGCTATGCGGCCAAGGCTTCTCCGCGGCCCTGAAGGTTTTTAGAGCACAAGCTCCGAATCCTCGAACATCCAAACCCCAGACCCCAGACCCCAAGCTTACATTGAGCCTCACGTCCGAAACCCAAAACCTCGATTGAATTAACCTAACCAAAGCGCGGCAAGCCCTGTTGCCACAAGAGGCGTCCGGGAGCCGAGATCTTTGACCTCGGTTTCGGAAGCGGCCCCTTGGCCTTGTAAGACGCAACCTCTTACGATGGTCCTAAACTTTTAGTCCCTTCAGAGGTTTAGGGTTTAGGGTTTAGGGTTTAGGGTGTAGGGTTTCGGGTTCAGGGTTCAGGGTTTTAGGAGTGTCACCTAAGGTCTATTTACCCTACAAACCCTAGACCCGATCTCTTGTGAGCCTCATGAACTCTGACCCCCCACCTACAAAAGGAAGGCACGTAAACGCTGAAGGCTCATCCTGAATCTCAAGCCCTTCCAGCCCGTGAACCCTAAAAGGGTTCAATGGTTCATATCCCTTCATAGAAATTCTAGCGGTATAGGGGTATGCGACCCAATCATAAGGCTCATTGGGGCCTCAAGGCTACGAAAGCCGAAATGTATTCCTCTGCGCGTTTGGGCAGAAGTGTTTTGCTCCTTGGAACCCTAAACCCTAAACCCTAAACCCTAAACCCTAAACCCTAAACCCTAAACCCTAAACCCTAAACTTGGGGCTCTGGGCTGCAGTGTGGGGACTCCACACCTCGCCGCCCAACTTTTCAGCCTCGAAACACAGCGAGCTTCTGGGAGCCCAAGACCCACTCCCCCGAAACCCTAAGCCCCCTAAACCCTAAGCCCTAAACCCTAAACGCCTAAACCCTAAACCCTAAACCCTAACCCCTAAACCCTAAACCCTAAACCCTAAACCCTAAGCCCTAAACCCTAAACCCTAAACCCTAAGCGAGGTTTACATACCAACTTTCGGAGGGGGCCGAAGCCTCCGCCTCATAGGGCTGCATGCCCAGGCGTGATGACGGCGATGATGCTGGCCGTCGCAGATGACGCTGCCACTGCTGTGGGCGTGGACTTAGCAGACAAGGTGCCCAGAACGTAGGGGTCGGAATAAATTACTAATCATGTTTTGTGAGGGTCCCTTTGTAACTTTACTAGAATAACCCACCCAAAAAAACTTTTAAAAACAAATATATTTTTTAGGCCCCTATGTAGCTGCGACAGGAAGCCCAAAGCCTGAAACCCTGACCACATCAAGGTTCAGACTCGCGAGGTTGAGGGATCATAAGTTTGAGTTTGTTTTGGCTGGGCCATTGCTCCTGCACCCAGCACCCTGAACAACCACAATGCGGGGCTTAGGTTCCAGGGCCTTGGGGCCCTAAACCCTAAACCCTAAACCCTAAACCCTAAAAATCCCTGAGGCTCTAGATCCTAAGCCCCGAGGCCCCCCAAAAAACCCCGAAAGCCGCAACCCCCTCACCAAAGCTCCTTCAGGTGCCTGTGGCAACGGAGCGCCTGCCCTGAAAGTGGGTTTAGGGTTTAGGGTTTAGGGTTTAGGGTTTAGGGTTTAGGGTTTAGGGTTTAGGGTTTAGGGTTTGGGCAATCTGGGCTTTGAGGGGCTCCAGGGATCTTGGGGGTTTTCCTGGACATTGGCATTTCGGAGGTCGACCTTTATCGTTGAGTGGGTCCGTCCGGGCTTGGGGAGGATGATGACTTCGTGAAGGCTTTGTGGTGCTTTACTGTAACTCCCTGCTAAGAGCAGCCAAGAAGGTTGCTGGTTTCTTTGCAATTTATTTCAGTTTCGTGCCCGGCTCCCTGAGATGGGTGCTACGCCACCTTCCTGACAAAACTGCAGGCACATTATGCATACACATATGTTACACATATATCCCTCCCTCGCTCTGACTCTTTGTCTCTCTTCTTGCGCTTTCTGTGTATATACGAATACACAAGATTGTTCTTGTCTTGTCTCCTCCTATGTGTCGCCCAGGCTGCTCTCGCTCCCTCTCACTAGCTAAGTCCTGCCCACTCGTGCTCTCACTCTCTCTCTCTCTCTCCCTTTTTGTTCTCACTCTCTCTCTCTCTCTCTCGTCTCTCTCGTCTCCCTCTCTCTCTCTCTCGTGTCTCGCGCGTCTCTCGTTCTCTATTTCTCCCTCTCTCTTTCTCTCTCCTCTCTCTCTCTCTCCCTCTCGCTCTGTCGCTTGTAGTCCCTCTCCAGGTTCTCTGGAACGTCATCCTTTCCTCAGACCAGCATGAGTTGATTGCGTAGGGAAGTCTGCAGGAGATCCGACCCCACACGTTACCGCAGCTTTACGCCTGTAGGGATCAGGAACACCCTGAACCCTAAACCCCCAGACCTGTCTAAGCCCTAAATCCATATGGGGGTTCCCACAAATAGGGGTACCCTTTCTGGGGGTCCCTTTAAGGGGATTCTCTTCTATTTGGGGTATAAAATAAGGGGTACCCCTACCTTGGGGAAAATACCCATATCAACCCCCTTAAGCCCCGACGCCTGAAAGGAATATGGAGTCAAGCGATCCGAGCTGCCCCTTCTCCCCTTTTGACAAGCAGCGTTTCAAGCTAGTGGCCTGGCGTGCAGCAGGGAGGGGGGGGGGGGGTTGGGATATCCAGATATGCACTTTCTGTTCCATGAGTAGATTTAGGCTGCGAGGGCGGCAGAAGCTCCTAAAAAAAGACCCTACCAGTAAGGCACAGCATCAGACCAAGACCCTCAACCCTAACTCGGCCCTGCAAGATAGACTTGACCTTGTGGTCTTGATGTTTCGGAGTTGACGGCAGGACCGGCTGAGGTTCACTCAGGGCCAAGGGGATTTCCGTGTTTTTTTTTTTGGCCGTCTGCTCCTGAAAGCTCCATGACCCCAGACACTACCTGGCCAGAAGCCGGAGTTGTTACCTATGTTGTGTATGGAAACCCTTAGCCGTAAATAAAATCTAACCCCTAAGACGTATAAAACCCTAAACCTTGAGCAGAAAAGTTGGCCCAATTCGCGGCGCCCACGTCTGCCAGGCTGGCGGGGACGCCTTCGCCTACCTGTCGCAGTGGACCCTCAGCAATGAAAGTGGAGCGTTGTTTACATATGGGTGCAGAAAAGAAAGCTTATGAGGAGTTTGCGGGGGAGCTTAACTATCCCAAAATGTCGCTGTGGGGAAATGCGGGGTTGGGGGGGGGGGGGGGGGGGGCGGGATGGCGACCCTTTGCATCTCTCCTTCAAGACAAACCCTCCAGTCGACTTGAAGCCCCCATACCCTAAGCATCCCCTAGCGACCCCAAGGTACCCGACACCCTAAACCCTAAACCCTAAACCCTAAACCCTAAACCCTAAACCCTAAACCCTAAACCCAGTCTAACTCCTTTCTAAACCCTGACGTCACATTCAGCAGCCAGTAGGTTGGCCCTTGGGGACTTCGGGGCTTTGGGGGGGTGGGGGTGGATCATAGACCCCAAGCCCTAAGGGTTTAGGGTTTTAGGGTTTAGGGTTTCTTAAAACCTGAATCTTGGGATGTTCCCCCGTTATGCCTTTATACTAACCAGTCCTTAATACGGACTGTACTAGGAAGGGTACGATGATCCCGATTAAGGACCAGTTAGTATAAGGGGGAACATCCCAACTTGAATCCTCAACCCCAAGCCCTAAACCCTAAACCCTAAACCCTCAACCTCCAGGGCTTCGCCCTAGTAGGCGTTGGATTTGCGCTGGGCTGCTGGGAGTCGTTTTTTCGGTGCCAGCCCAGGTCTCCAACACCTTTCAGCCAACCTCAAACCCATGCACAATCTCATGGCTTAGGTTTTTTTTGGGGTTTAGGGTTAAGTAGGGGTTAATTAGGGTTTAGGGTTTAGGTTTAGGGTTTAGGTGTGATTGAGAGCAGAGACAGCAGGAACAAAGATGGCAAACGATTCGATGTCGTGGCCTGGCGTGTGCACTGTGATTTCCTTGTTCGCCTAGGTAGATATTAGTGTCACTTCTCTAAGTATGGTCCCTTTTGCGGGTCCTTACCAAAAGGCGGCCCTTCTTGTTTAGGGTACCCGAAAAGGGACCCTAGTTTAGCAAACTGACAGTATAGGTGTGTTGAAATGCTGATTGCTGGATTGAGAGAGTTTGGGTTCAGGGCTCGAGGTTCAGGTCTTTTTTAAACATCGCAACGAATAATATGAGCATCAGGTTCAAAAGAAGGGCTTCAGAGAAGCTATGGGAGTGCGAGCAACGCGTACCTTTTGCAGTTTTCGTGCCCTTCACCATAGCTGGACGCAGCTTCGCATGAGTAGTGTTGTTGGCAGAATGGCCCATGATGCAAAAGTTGCGTTTTTTTAAGTTGACAGGGCGAGTCTTCCTCTCTTCCCCTCTTCTGGGCTAGTCGGGCTTTGTGGGTTAGATGGTTGAGAGCTTCTCACAATTGTGCTTGATGCAGTCCTCAGCACCCTGACATTGAAGCTGAAGCAGAACCACTCCCAAATATGTCCCATTCTTCACGACACGGCTTAATTAGGTCTAAAGGAACTTACTCGAAATCTGGTGTTGACTTTTGGGACCCTAAACCCCAAACCCCAAACCCCAAACCCTAAAGCCTAAACCCTAAACCCTAAGCGCGTCGCTAGACTTTAGAGGTTGCAGGGTCTCGAGGAGAGAGTCAGGTTTACTCTGGCTGCTCGATGGATCCGCGCACTGAGCAGCTGAAGCTGTTGAGCCTCGCCCGGGGTTTAGGGTTTAGGGTGTTTAGGGTTTAGGGTGTTTAGGGTTTGGGGTTTAGGGTTTAGGGTATTTAGGGTTTAGGGTTTCATTAGGGTTTGGAGGTTGGGATGTTCCCACTTTTCACGAACAGCTTAGCCTGGTTATAGGGTTCAGGGGGTTTAGGGTTTAGGGTTTAGGGTTTGAGTAGGGTCTGGAGGTTGGAATGTTCCCCCTTGTACTAGCAGTCCTCAATAGGGAGTATAGTACCCCCTATCATAATCCCTACTAAGTACTGTTAGTATAAGGTGGAACATCCCAATCTGGAGGGTTCATAATTGGGAGATACTGGGAGATACCGCGAGGATGATCGCTATTTCACAAAGTGGATTGGATGAATGTTTTCGCGGAATGCCTGCACATGCGGTTTAGGGCCCCGGGGCCATAGTGATTGCAAGGACCCTAAACACGCAACCCCAAACCCTAAACCTAAATCCCACACCCTACATTCTAAGCTGGTTCACTCAGCGCATGCCGGTCCGTTTGGATAGAGTCAGGTGGCCCACTGCTTGAAGCCTTCAGGGATTCCGATATTCTAGGGGTCCCGAAACCCCAAACCCTCAACCCCAAGCCCTAAACCGTAAACCCTGCTTGAAAGATTTGAGCTGAAGGCTATCCTCGAAGGCCCAAAGCCACAGACCGAAACAAGCAGGCCCCTGAAGTGGCCCGCGTAAAGATGCCCCCAAAATAAGCCTCAAGCCCCCGACCCTGGACCCTGAACCTGCTTCTTCTCTTGTCAGGCTCTATAAACCCCCTAAGCCCGAAACCCGAAACCCTAAACCCAAAACCCGACGACTCATGATCAGCCTTAAACTCACCCGGGTGTTCGGGGCCCCTAAACCCAAAACCCTAAACCCTAAACCCTAAAGCCTACGACTCAGCCTTCAGCTCGCCAGTCTTGGTGCCTTGAAGCCTGGCGGCGCAGCCGTCTTCAACTTGGGCAATCCGGGTCGGCAAGGCCCGGCCCGATGGGTATAGGATTTCGAGGGTTTAGGGTGTAGGGTTTAGGGCTTAAGGGTTTCGGGTTTAGGGTTTAGGCAGGGGATTCCGTGAACCGTCAAATCCTGAACCCAACTTCTGGATGGATTTAGGGGTTTAAGGCTCCGGCTTGTGCTGTGGCGCTTGGACTGTTTTCAATATTCATTCTATTGGCTTGGGGGGGGGTCTTGCTGCATGATGCCCCTCAGTTTTACTTTACCAACCGGAGACCTCAAATCATCCCCCTCCCCCAAACATCTTCCCTGTAAGCCCCTCGCCAAGAGGCTTTACTTACTGAGCCACTTTTGTTGTTTTCGGGGGAAGAGAGAAGTTCAAGCTTGTGTTTACACTTCCCCTTGTTATTGCAGGAGCAATGGTGCTTAAGTCGGGAATTAGGGCATAGACCAGCCAGTGTCTGAATCATGGGCTTCCCTACTACCCGCCCTCTATACTCCCCCCCCTAGGTTCCCCCCCTGAAATAACCTTGATTGGGTTTAATTGGCCCTGAGTACCCTTTATTCTGGGGGAACCAAGGGGGGGTAGTATAGAGGGGGGTAGTGGGGGAACCCCTGACTGAAGGGTGCTGGTCGATCTACGTCATATGGCATTTAGATTTGGGTTGTCAATGCGCGAAGTAAGTCGGGCTTTTCAGATTCTGCGAAGCTGAGAGTTTGTTCGATCCACGAGGCTCTGAGGTTTAGGGCAGGGACAGTGGGGCTGAGGGGAGGAGGGAGGGGGGTCCCTCCGCTACACAGCTGTCGCGGCGCAGGGTCATGCAACCTCTTGAAACCAGGGTCGGTAGTGGAGTTGGGTCGGGAATGCTGGAAGCCCGTCAGGAGTTCTGCTTGCGGCCTGAACTCTAACCCCCAAAAGCCCTAAGCCACTAAACGCCATACCGTAGCGATCCCGTTGAAGATGCAGGTCCCGAACCCTAAACCCAAAACCCTAAACCCTAAACCCTAAACCGTGAAGGAATGTACTTCGTCGCAGATGGTGGCAAAGTTTGCCATCTACTGATGAGAGTGCGCCTCGGCCCTCGTTTGCGGTATGCAGCGCACCCCCAAAAGACCCCCTGAGGTTTGGGGTTTAGGGTTTAGGGTGTAGGGTTGAGGGTTTGCACACCCTGCCCAGACCCTGAGTTGGAGTTCCTTTTCTTGCGGCGGGTCGATGGGGGGGGGATACTTTTGGTTAGTGTAAGAAAGCAAGCCAGACGCCTCTTGAACAGGAGCTACAAGTATATAAGGGTGCGCGTAGGCTCTCTCGATCCGATCCCGTCAAGCTCATATAAACTTCGTAGACCCTTTAGACAGGGTTTTCACGCCAATCCAAAAACACAACGAGACAATGTTATTCTCCTGTTATACAGACATAATTTTACAGTGCCACAATCATAAACACGCAGCGTTCTGATCTTGATGGTGACGGCAGGCAGCGCAAGCTCCCTGAACCCTAAAACCCTCAAGCGTTGTAGGGCTATCGTTTAGGGGGTTTGGGGTTTTAGGGTTTAGGATTTAGGGTTTAGGGTTTAGGGTTCACACCGAGAGCCTCCTTTGAGGAACTTTATGATGGCCGAGAGCACGGTGACACCCCCGATGCCAACCCAGGAGATCCCACTGGACCCGGAGAAGCTACCCTCCTGCACCGTATTTATAGTCTTAAATCGGTGGTTATGCTTTTATATATATATATGTGTATATATATATATGTATATGTCTTGATATATGACACAATTCTGCATGTTTATATGTGTTTTTGAAATCTATATTTAGCTATGTATGCAAAATCCGGGCTTCAGGGGTTTGGGGTTTAGCGTAGTTTGAGGTCTGGGGTGCCGGAGAGCAGCAGAAGAGCTCATGCTCACACAGAGCCGAAAGCGTGGTCTTCGGGTAGTTGCATGCGATCCCTCAATTCGGGAACCGTATACACCCGTTTTTTCCCTGTAAACCCCGGGGGCCCATACTTCAGAACCGTTCAATAAGGTCAAGGGGCCACCGCAACCCAAATTACAACACCCTTCTGTCGAACGAATATAGCGCGAAAATGGGGGGGGGGGGGGTGCCCACCATATTCTCGTAAGTACTAGAGCCGTTAATAGGAACCTTATTCTAGGAACCCCTTATGGAAAGCTGAGCACTTGCGTAACTACCAGCGTCTACCCAACCTTGGCCCAAGCATCCCCAGCTTCTCCACCCCAAGCCACCCTGCTCCGAACAATAGCACAATGAAGCCGGGATTCCCGTGAGCCACCCCCCAAAACCCTAGTGGCCTACATGCCCTCGAGCCCTGTAGCTCTTTACCCCAAGCCCTCCCCCAGGCTGGGTGTATGGATTCGCAAGAATGTCTTTGGCTCGCCGCCTCCAGAGCTCTGAGAAGCTCCAAAACTCCACAGACATAGCAGGGCCTGCGGGGTTAGGGAGGAATTTTCCCCAAACTAAAGGTTTTCCGGCATGTTTCGGGATGTAGGCATTTAGGGGAGTATGGGATCCTTTGAGGCTGTAGCCCTATGGTTTCTGATCCATCTGTACAACCCCCGCCCCCCCCCCCCCCCCCCCCCTACCAGATTCCTTCTGCAACGCCTGCTCAAGAGGATCCCAGAGGGTCCTCCCCGCGGCACGAGCTATCGAGTTTGGGTTTAGGGTATAGGGTTTAGGGTTTAGGGTTTACGGTTTAGGGTTTAGGGTTTAGGGTTTCGGGTTTAGGGTTTAGGGTTTAGGGTTTAGGGCTTAGGGTTTAATTAGGGTTTAGGGTTTATAGGGTATAGGGTTTAGGGTTTAGGGTTTAGGGTTTAGGTGAAGCAATGCCTAAACACTAAACCCGTGCTCTTGCATCGGGCTTCTCACCAGCCACTTGGCTCAACCTAGCATGACGAACCGACCCTCATAGCCCTTAAGCCGCCAACCCTACCCAACTGAACCAACAAGCCCCTGCCTCCAAGCCCTGGGTGGTTTAGGGCTTAGAGGGCTTATAGGGCTTAGGGTTTAGGGTTTGGGGTTTCGGGAGGGGCTTAAGGTACTTAACTCTCCTAACAGAATCAGCTCCGTTCCGCAGTCTCTGGCTCTGGGCGGTTACAGATCTTGCCCTGCCTCAAGAGTGCCCCCAGCTTGCGTCCGCGGTATGGATTTTGAGGCTGTGAGATTGGCTTGGTTGCTTCGGAACTTGTTTTGAAGGAACAGGGTTCAGGTTTGGGGGGTTTAGGGCTTAGGGGTTTAAGGGCGTCAGGGTTTGGGCGCCCTGCAGGCGGGCACCCATGACGGATTTTTTCACCTTAGCGGCCCAACCTCACCCCCACTGATTTGAAAGCTCCCAGAACAGCCCCGAATATGGAATGTCCAGCCCAATTTTCTTTGCACATTGTTTTGAGAATCACCTTCTGTAAGAAGCTGGTCCGTGGACATTGGTCTCCTACCGTACCCCCAAACCCAAACCTAATTGTTGTAGGCTGCCTCGCGAACAGATGCGGAGTATTAATCTCAGAACCTACACAAAGCTGGTTTTGGGGTTCCTGAGGAGGTTTAGGGTTGAGGGTTTAGGGTCTAGGGTCTAGGGTCTAGGGTTTACGGCTTTTCGGACCCACAGTGGTCCCTGTTTCCTGCAATTAGGTTCCCTGATAAGCTCCTTTTGAAACCAAGAAGCATACCTTTCTTTCATCCCTAGGTTGCTGTTGAGTCTAGGCTGCTTAGGTCTCCTAAGGAAGTGGTTTAACGGCTTAGGGACCCTCTACCTGGGGGGTTCATGGTACTTAGTAACTCAATTTTTAACTGCACTTGTAACCCAAGTATAACCCTCTTGGGGTACTTAAGGGGCTTCTAGACGGGGTATAAGCCCATTAGGGTACCTAAGGGGCTTCTAAGTGGGTTAGAACTACACTTCTAATTCGGTTGCCAAGAACCCCAAACCCCAAACCCCAAACCCCAAACCCCAAACCCCAAACCCCAAACCCCAAACCGAAACCCTAAACCCTAAACCCTAAACCCTAAACCTCCAAGTAGGCTCTGGATGGCCACAGCGACGCGACACGCGACATTGGGAGAGCGGCTGCCCAGTTGGGACTCCCAGCTTTCTGCAACCGTACACCCGAAACCCTAAACCCTAAATCCTAAACCCTAAACCCTAGGGTTTAGGGTTTAGGGTTTAGGGTTTAGGGTGTAGGGTTTAGGGTTTAGGGTAAATGAGGATCCCCAAGCCTACTGATTATACAGTAGGAATCGGACCGATTTTGGAGCAAAGCTTGCGAGGTCTTTCAACTGGAAGTTCAAGCAAACCAAGATGCCTACCTGAGGGTTGTTTGTGCCAATGTCAGGCCCGTCCTACTACACCCACCAAAAACCCAAAAGCCCTGTAAACCACAGGGTTTAGGGTTTGGGGTTTAGGGTTTAGGGTTTAGGGCTTCTCTTACTCTCTGAAATCGAAGCGTCCAGGGTTTGCGTGTCTGATGGGTCCAATACTTGGAGGTTCATGGTACTTATAGTAGCACAATTCTAGCTGCACTTATATACAACCCAATTGTAACCCTATGAGGGTACTTAAGGGGCTTCGGTTTTTTTGGATGGCCGCTATAGAGGATCCTATAGACATGACTGCCGCGTGCCGAGGTATTTCGGGGTTTAAGGTTTAGGGTTTAGGGTTCAGGGTTTAGGGTGCTGGTCTGGCATGCAGCCGAAGGATCAAAGAGAGAAATAGAGAGCCTGCTGTAGGCCGTAGGGCTTGTCTTGCAGGGTCGCTATGCATCTCTCTCCGGCAGTTCCAGCCGCAGCGACGACCGCTTCCTTCTGTGCCTGGGTCTGTCAGCAACCCTTTTTCTGTTTTCGGCTACTTTCATGAAGAGGTGTTTCTCCAATAGGCCAATAGAAGGATAAGCCCACAGGTGAGCCATGGGCATCCGCACCCTCCATGCTCATGCAGGAGGCCGACATCTCAGGCCATACGAGGACCCCGGTGCCAGAAGCAGTCTACCGTATCCCGCATGGCGGCTCAAGCGCCTCCGGGCGCTTCCGGCCTCCACCTGGCTTGGAGGAGGTTGGGGCTTCCGGCTCCAGTCAACTCGCCCAAGCGCGCCCGGCGGATACGCCTGTCGTGCCGTTCTGGTGCAGCAAGGGAAGCTTCGGGCATCCGCAATTGTGTGGCCGGCCTTGCGTGCACGTCGCCAAAGGTGGCGTGTGCCCATCGGGGTTGGCGTGCACCTACTGCCACTTCCTTCCACACGCTGCAGTTGTCAAGCCAGGTGGCTCGATGCGGCGAACTCTCCTAGCGGCCACGGATCAAGAGCTTCTTGCGACCTTCCTCCCGTTCATTCGCAAAAAGGCAGGCAAAGAAGGACTCCTCCCCCTCGCGAACGACCTTATCAACCTCCTCGAAGCCGAAATGCACGAACCACCCCCCACAAGCATCTCGTTGGTGAGCTTCCGGCCGATGAAGATGACTTTCATGCGCCTCGGTTTTCCCGAAGTCAACCGCAGCACATCGATAGAATCATTCTTTGCCTCCAGCTGCAGTCGCAAGCGCTACCGTAATCCTAACACACAAGAGCAAGGGCAAAAAAGAAAGGTGACTTTGTTTGTATTGATTCTTCTGTTCAAACCTACAGTGACAAGCTTTCTCTGGTATCATGGTCGCCAATAGACCTTTTCTCCATGAAAGGCATCTCGTGGCCAGCAGCATGCGACGCCTGCCCCTCCACATCCAGGTGGAGGTGCAGCGTCTCAAGGCGAATTTGCCGCCACCGGCCCTCACGCCCCTGAGCTTCAGGGTAGGATTTGGGATTTAGGGTTTAGGGTGTAGGGTTGAGGGTGTGGAGCTTAGGGTTTAGGGTTTAGGGGTCTAGAGTCTAGAGCGTTGGGAGCTAGAAGGGTTCAGGTCCAGCTTCCCCCTCCCTTGCCAGACATGAATAGTCTGCAGGTGCTCATCAAGGAGCCTAAGCCTCCAAATTAAACTCAGCGACCCCCGACCCCCCTGCCATTCCTTTGACTCTCGGATCCAACCCCGAACATCATGAAACTGAATACGTTTTTAGAAGTGGACTGTTGCCTTGAGTTCAGGCCTCAACCCTAAAGAGAATAGGTTTGGGTGGCGTTGCCGCCTCGGACGGCGTGGGGTGGGAGAAAAGTGTTAGATGGCCCTCCACAATCGGGCCAAAGCTGCTCTTCGCACCTCACGAAGCTTTCGAGCTTGTTCCGAAACCTAGCCTTCACAGCACCTACGCCCTGTTACAACAAACCCTAAACCCTGAACCCTAAATCCTAACAAAAGAACTACACCCAAGATCATCAATGAGGGGTCACTCCAATAGACGGGTCCTGTGGCCGATGGGCCCACTGCTGCAATGCTAAGGCCGGGTTCTTGGGGAATGTCTCTCGTGCTGTAGATGACTTGAGCCACTGGGCACGCGCTGTGATGTCTTGGCAGGCCGGTAGGCCCATTCAGCCTTATACGAGGGGTCCAGGGTTGTAAAAGTTTGGGGCCGAGAGCGTGTTGCTCCGAGCTCTGGACTTAGCGAACTCTGGGAACCCTCACAGTATCAACCATATTTGGGGGGTCGTCATGTCGGGAAGTTCTCACAGTTCATGTTTGGGATTCTAGGGCCATTTGCAGTCCCGGGAGGTAAAGCAGTTGCAACAGTAGCAACACGTTGGCTGCTAGGGGGGCTGCGGGCAGGCAAGCTTGCGGCTATTTTGGGGTTTAGGCTGAAAAAGGCTTAATTAGGGATAGGGAGCATTGCGGGGGGGGGGGGAGGGAAGCGATTAGTTTAGAGTTGCGTTCAGAGTCGCAGGTCATACTGCCCGCGGCCAAAGCGAATAGCTGAAAGATACAGCTTCTGTCTCACCACTCCGTCTAGAGATGTGTGTTGGGTCTTTCTGCCCAGCGCCTGCGTCTTCCGTGCTACTTTGGTGTAGAAGAGCGCCGTTGGAGCGATGTGCTCTCGGCACGATTGATCGTGCCAGCTTGACGCACCGTGGTGTGAGGGCTTTTCCTTGAAGCCGGAGCGAATACCACACTGGCTTCCAAGGGTCAGGTGGTGGATTATGTTGGTGCCTCCAAGCCTTATATTCCATGTCGTAAGATGATGTAGGTTAAGCGAGTCGACAGACTATCCCGCACGGGCACGCCCGTGCTTCTTGCTTGCTGAACACTGCAACCGCTGTGCAGGCGGACAGTGTTTGCCCAGTGGCGAGCGGCACTCATGCAAGACTTTATGAGCGTGCAGCTCAGCAGCTTGAGTAGCAGAGCCACGCGTCTGTAGGCTGTGCATTCCATGAGCCACACTTCTGTAGTCGTGGAGGACAGCATGCTTCACTTTGTCAACATATTTCAGAATTCGGTCTTGTTGCTGGCGACCTTCGCGAATGCGCGGCAAGCAGCCCTGAGTTCAAGCTAGATGCAGGTTCGTACGAACACGTTGACACTGACCGATCGTCTCGCTGGATGCTTCAAGCTCTTTAGCCATGCCTGCTTAAAGGAGATGGCATACATAGTTAGACATGCACTTGCTCATGTCATGGTTGCAGCAAAGCCTGTTTATGCATTTTTAGGGTGAAGGCATTATGAGGTCTAGTAAAGTTTAATTAACGATACACATGCGTAGCAATGCTGGTCGGTGTCCGTGGCGGGATTGCAACCCCAAGCTCCAAGTTTGTCTCTTGCAAGTTGGCCAGACGAGAGGTCAGTGTCCAATTCGGCTTCTGCTTGCCATCGAGCACTTTGAGTTTTGCCAGATGGCGTCCTGGAACCGCTGCTTTTTTGCACGGCCGGGCAAATGTCCTCAGACGCCACATCTACTTTGTCAGAATACCAGCGGAAAGAGTTGGGGGTTTCCGAAAATAGGGGTACCCTTTTGGGGATTCCTATAATGAGAATTGCACTACTTTGGGGTATATTAAGGGTACCGCTACTTGGTGAAATGCCCAGCTGTCCCACCACGAAGTCCCATCAGCGCCTTGGTATTTTGCAGGATTTGGGGGTTTTGCGGCTTCAAAACAGTGTTTTGTTGAAGCTGGGGCTTCTTTCAGCCCTAAGACCTAAACCCTAAGCCCTGAACCCTGAACCGCGAACCCTAAGCCCCAAACCCTAAACCCTGAACCCTAAACCCTAAACCCTAAACCCTAAACCCTAAACCCTAAACCCTAAATGAGGGTCTCAGAGTCGCCAAGTACCAATCCACGCTCAGGTTATCCTCGACACCGCTCGCTCGAGCCACCTCCTGGCCCAATTCCCAAGCTGGGTTCAGGGTTCAGGGTTGAGGGTTGAGGGTTCAGGGTTTAGGGTTTAGGGTTTAGGGTTGAGGGTTGAGGGTTGAGGGTTTAGGGTTCAGGGTTCAGGGTTGAGGGTTGAGGGTTCAGGGTTCAGGGTTTAGGGTTTAGGGTTTAGGGTAGGCTAGGAGGTTTAGGGTTTAGGGTTTAGGGTTTAGGGTTTCGGGTTTTGGGTTTCGGGTTGAGGGTTCAGGGTTTAGGGTTTAGGGGTTCAGGGTTTTGGGTTTAGGATTGAGGGTTTGGGGTTTAGGGGTTCAGGGTTTAGGTTTTCGGCTTCAGGGTTCAGGGTTTAGCGTCTAGGGTTGAGGGTACAGGGTTCATGGTTTAGCGTTTTGGGCTCTGGGTTCAGGGTTTAGGATTTCTAGGTGGGTGCTTTAGGTTATTCGCGTTTCGGGCTGAGGAATATTTAGGTGTATTTGGAGTTTACGACGATGCGGAACCCCAATATACACCGCCATATAGTAGGATCCCCTTAAAAACAGGACCCCAACCCTAAACCCTAAACCCTAAACCCTAAACCCTAAACCCTAAACCCTAAACCCTAAACCCTAAACCCTAAACCCCTGTTATTGTATAAACCACCATTTGGAGTTTGCGGGGTTGAGGTTGCGGGCTTCTTTACAGTTCGTGGAGCTGCCAGTCCACACGCACCAGCCTGAGGGTTTAGGGTTTAGGGGTTAGGGTTTAGGGTTTAGGGTTTAGGGTTTAGGGTTTAGGGCTAGGGTTTAGGGTTTCGCCAGGAAGTCCGGACGTCTCTACCCATAGCTCAGAGCATTCAGAGGCACCTGGAGGGCCTGGCGACCTCCACACTTCAGCTGTTCGGTGGCATGGGATAAACCTTAATCCCAACACAAACGCTAAAGCCCAATAAACCCAGTAAGCCTTATAAACCCCTGTTCCCGAGACAAACCCTAAAACCCAGGAAAGCCATAACATGAACCCTATGACGTACAAAACCTCATAAAACACTATGAAAACCCCATAAAACCCTTTAAAACCCGATGAAATGAAACCCCTATAAACGCTAGAAAGCCCCATAAACCTAAAACCCCGAACTGGGTTTTAGGGTGTAGGGTGCAGGCATGGACAAGAGACTGGCGAGGCAACGGCATCGGACATCGCGCAGCCAGGCGGGGTAGTTGCATATTCCAGACTTCAGGGGCCTGTAAAGACTAGCAAGCCTCTAGACCCCTACAAACCCTGCAAATCCTGTAAACCCTGCACACCAAACCTTATCAACCCTATAAACCCTATAAGCCCTATAAGCCCTATACACCCTATAAACGCTATATAAACCAGCCCTTGGGGGTCAAATTTTGGGGTCACGCCTTCGGTCAATCCTGAAACCTGATCCACCATCAACCCCAAAGCTTCTTTTGCTGAGCTTGTGCAACCTGCCCCCCCCCCCGTGTGCAGCTTAAATAGGGTTTATTTGGAAGCTGGCACTCGTGTTCACAAGAGGAAAAAAGGCCCCAAAACGTATACTTATTTACAAGAGCCAACTTCCAAATAGACCCTATTTTAGGTCCTAGGGGGGGTCCCAGGCCTGAATTAAATATGAAGGCCCCGATTTAAATATGAATATTTAATTCTGGAGCTTCATATTTAAATTATTTAATTCGGGCCCGGGAATTAAATAATTTAAATAATTTAAATAATTTAAATAATTTAAATCCTGGAGGGGGGGGGGCGGGCCTCCTCCCGCAGGAGGAATTAAATAATTTAAATATGAAGGCCCCGAATTAAATATTAATATTTAATTCGGAGCCTTCATATTTAAATTATTTAATTCTTCCTGCGGGAGGAGGCCCGCCCCCCCTCCCTCCAGGATTTAAAATATTTAAATTATTTAAATTATTTAAATTATTTAAATTATTTAATTCCCGGGCCCGATTTAAATAATTTAAATATGAAGGCCACGATTTAAATATGAATATTTAATTCGGGAGCTTCATATTTAAATTATTTAATTCGGGCCCGGGAAATTTAAAATAATTTAAATCCTGGAGTGGGGGGGGCGGGCCTCCTCCCGCAGGAAGAATTAAATAATTTAAATATGAAGGCCCCGAATTAAATATTAATATTTAATTCGGGGCCTTCATATTTAAATTTTTTAATTCCTCCTGCGGGAGGAGGCCCGGCCCCCCCCCCTCCAGGATTTAAAATATTTAAATTTTTAAATTATTGTAAATTTAAATTATTTAAATTATTTAAACTATTTAATTCCCGGGCCCGATTTAAATAATTTAAATATGAAGGCCACGATTTAAATATGAATATTTAATTCGGGAGCTTCATATTTAAATTATTTAAATCGGGCCCGGGAATTAAATAATTTAAAAAATTTAAATAATTTTTAAATAATTAAAATAATTTAAATAATTTAAATCCTGGAGGGGGGGGGGCCGGGCCTCCTCCCGCAGGAGGAATTAAATAATTTAAATATGAAGGCCCCGAATTAAATATTCATATTTAATTCGGGGCCTTCATATTTAAATTATTTAATTCTTCCTGCGGG
Organism: Symbiodinium natans; assembly: GCA_905221605.1. Taxonomy (NCBI): domain Eukaryota; class Dinophyceae; order Suessiales; family Symbiodiniaceae; genus Symbiodinium; species Symbiodinium natans. The sequence goes on along the minus strand of CAJNDS010002745.1, from coordinate 1,372,016 downwards.
AGGAGGCCCGCCCCCCCCCCTCCAGGATTTAAATTATTTAAATTATTTAAATTATTTAAATTATTTAAATTATTTAAATTATTTAAATTATTTAAATTATTTAATTCCCGGGCCCGATTTAAATATCTTAAATATGAAGCTCCCGAATTAAATGTTCATATTTAAATCGTGGCCTTCATATTTAAATTATTTAAATCGGGCCCGGGAATTAAATAATTTAAATAATTTAAATAATTTAAATAATTTAAATAATTTAAATAATTTAAATCCGGGAGGGGGGGGGTTCCGGGCCTCCTTTTGCAGGAGGAATTAAATAATTTAAATATGAAGGCCCCGAATTAAATATTCATATTTAAATCGAGGCCTTCATATTTAAATTATTTAATTCCTCCTGGGGGAGGAGGCCCCCCCTCCCCTCCAGGATTTAAAGTATTTAAATTATTTAATTCCCGGGCCCGATTTAAATAATTTAAATATGAAGGCCACGGTTTAAATATGAATTATTGATTCGGGAGCTCATATTTAAATTATTTAAATCGGGCCCGGGAATTAAATAATTTAAATGATTTAAATAATTTAAATAATTTAAATAATTTAAATAATTTAAATCCTGGAGGGGGGGGGGGGCGGGCCTCCTCCCGCAGGAGGAATTAAATAATTTAAATATGAAGGCCCCGAATTAAATATTAATATTTAATTCGGGGCCTTCATATTTAAATATTAATTCCTCCTGCGGGAGGAGGCCCGGCCCCCCCCCCTCCAGGATATAAATTATTTAAATTATTTAAATTATTTAAATTATTTAATTCCCGGGCCCTATTTAAATAATTTAAATATGAAGGCCACGATTTAAATATGAATATTTAATTCGGGAGCTTCATATTTAAAATATTTAATTCGGGCCCGGGAATTAAATAATTTAAATAATTTAAGTAATTTAAATAATTTAAATCTGGGAGGGGGGGGGGGGGCGGGCCTCCTCCCGCAGGAGGAATTAAATAAATTAAATATGAAGGCCCCGAATTAAATATTCATATTTAAATCGAGGCCTTCATATTTAAATTATTTAATTCCTCCTGGGGAAGGAGCCCCCCCCCCCTCCAGGATTTAAATTATTTAAATTATTTAAATTATTTAAATTATTGAATTCCCGGGCCCGATTTAAATAATTTAAATATGAAGGCCACGGTTTAAATATGAATATTTAATTCGGGAGCTTCATATTTAAATTATTTAATTCGGGCCCGGGAATTAAATAATTTAAATAATTTAAATAATTTAAATAATTTAAATAATTTAAATAATTTAAATAATTTAAATCCGGGAGGGGGGGGGGCCGGGCCTCCTTTTGCAGGAGGAATTAAATAATTTAAATATGAAGGCCCCGAATTAAATATTCATATTTAAATCGAGGCCTTCATATTTAAATTATTTAATTCCTCCTGGGGGAGGAGGCCCGCCCCCCCCCCTCCAGGATTTACATTATTTAAATTATTTAAATTATTTAATTCCCGGGCCCGATTTAAATAATTTAAATATGAAGGCCACGATTTAAATATGAATATTTAATTCGGGAGCTTCATATTTAAATTATCTAAATCGGGCCCGGGAATTAAATAATTTAAATAATTTAAATCCTGGAGGGGGGGGGCCGGGCTTCCTCCCGCAGGAGGAAGTAAATAATTTAAATATGAAGGCCCCGAATTAAATATTAATATTTAATTCGGGGCCTTCATATTTAGATTATTTAATTCCTCCTGCGGGAGGGCCCCCTCAATCAGCTTCATCATCATCATCCTCATCCTCATCCGCATCATCATCATCATCATCTTCATTATCGTCATCATCTTCATCATCTATCATCATCATCTTCATCATCTTCATCATCTTTTTTCATCATCCCCATCATCTCTCTCATCTCCACGGTTGTTCCAATATGTTTCATGTGCATCCTTGACATCAATGATCCCAATCAGCTTCATCATCATCTTCATCATCTTCATCATCTTCATCATCTTCATCATTTTCATCATCATCTTCATCATCTTCATCATCTTCATCATCTCCATCATCTTCATCATCTTCATGATCTGCTTCATCTGCTTCATCCTTCATCTGTTTCTTATGTTTCATTGCTTCTTGGGGCCCAGGAGGGCCTGGGGCAGGAGCAACTTTGCCGGTCAAAACTTGCCGGGATCCCCTTGGCACCCTGGAAAAGTGATGCAAATACCACACAAAACGGGAAAGGGTAGGAACAACTTTGTCGGTCAAAATTTGCCGGGATCCCCTTGGCACCCTGGAAAAGTCCTGCAAATACCACACAAAACGGGAAAGGGTAGGAACAACTTTGCCGGTCAAAATTTGCCGGGATCCCCTTGGCACCCTGGAAAAGTCCTGCAAATACCACACAAAACGGGAAAGGGTAGGAACAACATTTGCCGGTCAAAATTTGCCGGGATTCCCTTGGCACCCCGGAAAAGTGATGCAAATACCACACAAAACGGGAAAGGGTAGGAACAACTTTGCGGGTCAAAATTTGCCGGGATCCCCTTGGCACCCTGGAAAAGTCCTGCAAATACCACACAAAACGGGAAAGGGTAGGAACAACTTTGCCGGTCAAAATTTGCCGGGATTCCCTTGGCACCCCGGAAAAGTCATGCAAATACCACACAAAACGGGAAAGGGTAGGAACAACTTTGCGGGTCAAAATTTGCCGGGATTCCCTTGGCACCCTAGAAAAGTCCTGCAAATACCACACAAAACGGGAAAGGGTAGGAACAACTTTGCCGGTCAAAATTTGCCGGTATTCCCTTGGCACCCTGGAAAAGTCCTGCAAATACCACACAAAACGGGAAAGGGTAGGAACAACTTTGCCGGTCAAAATTTGCCGGGATTCCCTTGGCACCCTGGAAAAGTGATGCAAATACCACACAAAACGGGAACGGGTAGGAACAACTTTGCGGGTCAAAATTTGCCGGGATTCCCTTGGCACCCGGGAAAAGTGATGCAAATACCACACAAAACGGGAAAGGGTAGGAACAACTTTGCCGGTCAAAATTTGCCGGGATCCCCTTGGCACTCGGGAAAAGTGATGCAAATACCACACAAAACGGGAACGGGTAGGAACAACTTTGCGGGTCAAAATTTGCCGGGACCCCCTTGGCACCCGGGAAAAGTGATGCAAATACCACACAAAACGGGAAAGGGTAGGAACAACTTTGCCGGTCAAAATTTGCCGGGATCCCCTTGGCACCCTTGAAAAGTGATGCAAATACCACACAAAACGGGAACGGGTAGGAACAACTTTGCCGGTCAAAATTTGCCGGGATTCCCTTGGCACCCTGGAAAAGTCCTGCAAATACCACACAAAACGGGAAAGGGTAGGAACAACTTTGCCGGTCAAAATTTGCCGGGATTCCCTTGGCACGAAAAGTGATGCAAATCCACACAAAACGGGAACGGGTAGGAACAACTTTGCGGTCAAAATTTGCCGGGATCCCTTGGCACCAAAAGTCCTGCAAATACCACACAAAACGGGAAAGGGTAGGAACAACTTTGCCGGTCAAAATTTGCCGGGATTCCCTTGGCACCTGGAAAAGTGATGCAAATACCACACAAAACGGGAAAGGGTAGGAACAACTTTGCGGGTCAAAATTTGCCGGGATTCCCTTGGCACCCTGGAAAAGTCCTGCAAATACCACACAAAACGGGACAGGGTAGGAACAACTTTGCGGGTCGAAATTTGCCGGGCCCGCAGTGGCGCTCTGGAAAAGTCCCGCAAAAACCACACAAGACGAGAAAGGGAGGAGTGAGAGGTCAAAATCTGCCGACGAAAAGCATGAGTTTACGAAGGCAAAAATGTTGATGAACGCGGGCTCCTGAAACATAAACATCTTCAATTCACTGAGCCAAAAGCCCGAACAAACCTTACCCATTGAAGCCTCACACGTCTGGTAGGTGCAGCGCCTTGTGGGTGAGACGTCCGCTTACACGTTACCCCATTAACTCACTAAGTGCGTTGGCCCGCAGCGTGGGCTTTTGGTTCGAAATGGCCTGCCCAGTGTGAATATTAGCTATCGACAAAATGCCATACAAGGATCAGTCACAGCAACGGGCTGCGGACAGAACTCGAAAGTCAAAGTCGCAGAGGCTTCGTTCCAGCAAGGGCCGCATGAAGGTACTGGCAGACATTCTTCAATCATACACCAAAATACGGAGACTGGTCCGGCTCGCTCGCGCAGCCCGGGAACGTGGCGATCAACTTGCTAGAAAATTGATGGCTTGCTGTTCTTCCAAGGACGAAGTGGTGATGCAGGAGATTTGCCAGCGGTTGAATCAAAAAAAACGGCAGCTGCAACCTTGGGGGAACACCAACAAGAAGGATGACCGGTTGTTCCGAAGTTTGACCGAATCAGTTTCGATCAAGCGCAACACGGATCATGCAGGCATTAACTCTTTCGTGAGGGAGTCATTTCGTTGCCGAGCAATATGCGTGATCTCTGCTCGTTTCAAAAGACGTGGTTTTCTGCCATCAACACCTGTGCCTGGACACAAGTTGCCTTACCGCGTGTATGGCTACGTTTCCCACGAGAAACAGCGCTTGAAGCACAAGAAGTGGTGCGACGAGTACAAGCAATGGTCAGCTCTGCCGAGGTTGGCGCCATGCAAAAAAAGACTGACTGAAAAACTCCTCAAAGAAAGATGTTCTGCAGGAGCCTTCGTGAGACTGCAAATTTTGACGGACTTGTTTCACAAACTGGGGGCTGCTTTTGTGGAGTTGCCGACAAGATCTCTAGGGACGGGTGTCCACTGCGGCTCTGGCATCATGGACATTGCCCAGCTAGACAAGTTGAGAACAGAGCTCAATGGCCGATCATTTTTAGAGATCTATGGGGGTCATCTATTGCTCTGCACGAACTGGGCCATCTCGTTTGCGAAGCCCGTCAGCACTGCTGGAAGCACAAGCGTCAAGCTGGAATCGACCACTTCATGAGAATGTTTGAAACAGCTACAAGCGGTACGAAAAGCGTGAATACGTCTCACTCAAATTCTCGCAAGCGAAGCCTTGCCATGCAGATTGCCGAATATGCTTGCTGAAAAACGATTCAATCGTCCCCACGCACAATCACGCGCTGCTGGCCCAATCATTCCTTTTGCTAAGCCAAACATGTGCTTCTATGAGAATTTTTGCACAGAGAAGCGGCGGGATTTTGGGGGGACTGTGCTTCTATGAGATTTTTCGCACAGAGAAGCAGCGGGGTTTTGGGGGGACTGTGCTTCTATGAGAATTTTCGCACAGAGAAGCAGCGGGTTTTGGGGGGACTGTGCTTCTATGAGAATTTTCGCACAGAGAAGCGGCGGGATTTTGGGGGGACTGTGCTTCTATGAGAATTTTCGCACAGAGAAGCGGCGGGATTTTGGGGGGACTGTGCTTCCATGAGAATTTTCGCACAGAGAAGCAGCGGGGTTTTGGGGGGACTGTGCTTCTATGAGAATTTTCGCACAGAGAAGCAGCGAGGTTTTGGGGGGGGACTGTGCTTCTATGAGAATTTTCGCACAGAGAAGCAGCGGGGTTTTGGGGGGACTGTGCTTCTATGAGAATTTTCGCACAGAGAAGCAGCGGGGTTTTGGGGGGATTGTGATTGTGCTTTTATGAAATAGCAGCAGCGGGGCTTAAGGGGAGGCCTAGGGGGGGGGGCTTCAGGGGGGCGTCAGAAGAGGGCTTAAAGGGGGGCTTAAAAGGAGGCTTTAAAGGGGTCTTTAAAGAGGGCTTAAGGGGGGCTTAAAGGAGGAGGGCTTAAGGGGGGCTTTAAGGGGGGGTTCCAAATTAACCCAGTTTAAGACAAGACACTATAACGGTTTTACGGTGTAGGCATTTTTGCGGCTCCCGCAGTGCCAACAACAACAACAACAACAACGACAACAACAACAGCAACAACAGCAACAACAACAACAACAACAACAACAACAACGAACAACAACAACAACAACAACAACAACAACAACAACGACGACGACGACAACGACAACGACAACGACAGCGACAGCGACAACGACAACGGGAGAGGAAATTGTTTAAATTATTCAAAATATTTAGATTATTTAATCCCTGGGCCGGAAGTAAATATTTTAAATGTGAAGCCCCGAGTTAAATCTTCATGATTAAATCGGTGTTTAATTCCCGGGTTGTCGTGGCTCGAGGCTGGAGAGTCTCCTTAGCGAGCATGGTGGTGAACGTGCTATGGTCCGCCTGGCTTGTATTGCTTTGCCTTAGAGGGTGTGCACACATGTCTGATATGCACAGGGCGTGGGGTTGATCCATGGCAGACAAGGGGCAACGGCGATGTTTGCTCATATGATGGTGGACAAACAAACGTGAATTACTGCGTGCGTACGCGCCTGAGCCTTTTCTTTACTTTCAAGCTCGCCCATCTTCTTTCCTTCCTTTGACCATGCCTCGTGTGGCACCATCGACAGTGGCCGCTCAAAAACGGTCCTTGCGTGTCCTTCGCGCAGAATTCTTCAAGCGCAAGGGCGACCTCAGGGACATGGTTGATAAGAAGCGAGCCATTCTCAATGAAGTTCGCGAGAAGATCAGGAAGCTCGAGGCAGAGGTCAAGGAGGCACAGGAGGAGGTGTCGGAGGAGTTTGACTCCGGGTCGAGTCTCTTCCCAGGCTCGAGTTCCGAGTCAGACTCCTCTGACAGTCCTCCTCCTGTGCCCAAGAAGGCGGCAGCTCCATCCCCTAAGGGGAAGTCAGGTCCTCCGAAAAAGAGTCCTGATGGCAAGGGGGCACCAGCCAAGAAGAAGAAGGATGAGAGCGAGGTGAAGGAAAGAAAGGCCCGTACGTGTCGGCCTCGTATCCCTCCAGGCGAAGAAGCCCCCAACCACCGTGGCTCGCCAAACGCGGAGGGCTTGCTTTACCCCGGCTTCGACGAGGATGACCGGCGGTACTGCCCTGCCTGCGAGCAGCTACGTCGGGGTTTTCCCAATGCTACCAGGGCGCATCGTCCAAAGGAGATGCCATGCCCTTGGGCGCCGGTCGCGGGGAAGAGCTAAGCGTGGGCCTTCTGCGTAGAGAAAAAGGTGTTGCGGACGGGAGATGCATGCCGAGGGCTTGATGGTTCCCTCTGACGTGGTCGCTTGCGGGCATGTGTGTGTGTGTGTGCGTGACTATGGCAGGAGGATGGATGCAGATCCTGGCAGCAACGTGGCGTGAAAGGTGGAGTGTTGGTTGGACTATTGCAGGTAGAAGGTTCTCTTTCGAGAGCTGGAAATGACTAGGTGGAGAAACCAATGTGGAAAATGGGAAAGATCTCATGATGCAGCTGATACTCATGTTGCCATCTGCGCTTTGCTTTATTGCTTGGGCACATGCATTGTAATGGTATGGCGTAATGTTTTTGTTTTTTTTGAAGACAGTGACGTCGTCCACGTGGCCCGCTTTGTTTTGCTTCTAGGGCACAGGCAACGCAAATGCGTGGCGTCATGCTGTGGTCTTTGTTCCAGAGAGGGATGTAGACCGCGTGGCCTTCTTTGTTGTGCTTCCCGAGCACAGGCAGCGTACTGGCGTGGCTAGAGGCATTCAGGGCATCTCTGCCGCATGTCAGGTAACATCATGCTGTGGTCAGTGCGCGGAACAGGGACAGAAGGAGGAAGGGTTCAATATGTAATCTTCGGTTATGAGCCTTTAGTAATCATCATCCGACCGCGCGGAGGATGTGGAACTAGCTAGGGTCTGGCAGCTGGCCTTGCTGTGCTTGTCCGGATCTGCTCTCATCACGCGTTTGCAGAAGCATGCCTTGTTTCCGGAGCACAGGCGCCGGAATGGCGTGGCGTCATGTTGTGGTTTTTGTTCCAGAGAGGGGCGTAGTCCGCGTGGCCTTCTTTGTTGTGCTTCCCGAGCACAGGCAGCGTAGGCATTGAGGGCATCTCTGCGAAGTGTCGAGTAACATCATGCCGTGGTCAGTGGGAGGAAGGGTTCAATATGTGCTCTTCGGCTATGTGAGCCTTTAGCAATCATCATCCGACCGTTCGGATGATGTGAACTAGCTAGGGTCCGGCGGCTGGCCTTCCTGTGCTTGTCAGGGTCTGCTCGCATCATGCGTTTGCAGGCGGAACAGAAAGCATGCTTTGCTTCCAGGGCACAGGCGCCGTAGTGGCGTGGCGTCATGTTGTGGTTTTTGTTCCAGAGAGGGACGTAGTCCGCGTGGCCTTCTTTGTTTTGCTTCCCAGGCAGCGTACTGGCGTGGCTAGAGGCATTGAGGGCATCTCTGCTAAGTGTCGAGAACCATCATGCCGTGGTCAGTGGGAGGAAGGGTTCAATATGTGCTCTTCGGTGGTCAGGGTCTGCTCTCATCATGCGTTTGCAGGCGGAACAGAAAGCCTGCTTTGCTTCGAGGGCACAGGCGCCGTGGTGGCGTGGCGTCATGTTGTGGTTTTTGTTGCAGAGAGGGACGTAGTCCGCGCGGCCTTCTTTGTTGTGCTTCCCGAGCACTGGCAGCGTACTGGCGTGGCTAGAGGCATTGAGGGCATGTCGGCCAAGTGTCAGGTAGCATCATGCTGTGGTCAGTGCACGGAACAGGGACAGAAGGAGGAAGGGTTCAAGCTGTAATCTTCGGTTATGAGCCTTTCTCATCATGCGTTTGCAGAAGCATGCTTTGCTTCCAGGGCACAGGCACCGTAATGGCGTGGCGTCATGTTGTGGTTTTTGTTCCAGAGAGGGGCGTAGTCCGCGTGGCCTTCTTTGTTGTGCTTCCCGAGCACAGGCAGCGTAGGTGTTGAGGGCATCTCTGCTAAGGGTCGAGTAACATCATGCCGTGGTCAGTGGGAGGAAGGGTTCAATATGTGCTCTTCGGTTATATGAGCCTTTAGCAATCATCATCCGACCGTTCGGATGATGTAGAACTAGCTAGGGTCCGGCGGCTGGCCTTGCTGTGCTTGTCAGGGTCTGCTCTCATCATGCGTTTGCAGGCGGAACAGAAAGCATGCTTTGCTTCCAGTGCAAAGGCGCCGTAGTGGCGTGGCGTCATGTTGTGGTTTTTGTTCCAGAGAGGGACGTAGTCCGCGCGGCCTTCTTTGTTGTGCTTCCCGAGCACTGGCAGCGTACTGGCGTGGCTAGAGGCATTGAGGGCATCTCTGCCAAGTGTCAGGTAACATCATGCTGTGGTCAGTGCACGGAACAGGGACAGAAGGAGGAAGGGTACAAGCTGTAATCTTCGGTTATGAGCCTTTCTCATCATGCGTTTGCAGAAGCATGCTTTGCTTCCAGGGCACAGGCGCCGTAGTGGCGTGGCGTCATGTTGTGGTTTTTGTTCCAGAGAGGGACGTAGTCCGCGCGGCCTTCTTTGTTGTGCTTCCCGAGCACTGGCAGCGTACTGGCGTGGCTAGAGGCATTGAGGGCATCGCTGCCAAGTGTCAGGCAACATCATGCTGTGGTCAGTGCACGGAACAGGGACAGAAGGAGGAAGGGCTCAAGCTGTAATCTTCGGTTATGAGCCTTTCTCATCATGCGTTTGCAGAAGCATACTTTGCTTTCAGGGCACAGGCGCCGTAGTGGCGTGGCGTCATGTTGTGGTTTTTGTTCCAGAGAGGGACGTAGTCCGCGTGGCCTTCTTTGTTGTGCTTCCCGAGCACTGGCAGCGTACTGGCGTGGCTAGAGGCATTGAGGGCATCTCTGCCAAGTGTCAGGTAACATCATGCTGTGGTCAGTGCACGGAACAGGGACAGAAGGAGGAAGGGTTCAAGCTGTAATCTTCGGTTATGAGCCTTTCTCATCATGCGTTTGCAGAAGCATGCTTTGCTTCCAGGGCACAGGCGCCGTAGTGGCGTGGCGTCATGTTGTGGTTTTTGTTCCAGAGAGGGACGTAGTCCGCGTGGCCTTCTTTGTTGTGCTTCCTGAGCACAGGTAGCATACTGGCGTGGCTAGAGGCAGTGAGGGCACTACCGCCAAGTGCCAGGTAACATCATGTTGTGGTCAGTGCGCGGAGCAGGGACAGAAGAATGAATGCTGTATTGAGCAGTCTTCGGGTCTGAGGCTTTCGTAGTCCGAACGCTCGGATGATGTGTTTGTTGCCAGCGGCCGGGTGGCTTGCCTTGCTATGCCCGCCAGGATCTGATTTCCTTGCGGATGTGTGGGCGGGAGAAAAGGAAACCTTGGTAGGCATAGAGTAAAACTTGTCTTTGTTCGGATGGTGTTTATCAAGGGAGCCGGGGGAAGTGCACACGTGTCCATGTGTCGACAGTAAGCGAAAGGCCTGAAACGAGAATCAGCCCTTACCTTTATGCAAGCTGTGTGTCGCGGAGGTCGTGAGCATCGCGGTTGTGGTGGAGGCGCACCTTCCTACGAGGCCGGCCAGACGTGCAGTCTGTGGATCATTGAAGACTAAGCATCAACGACGTGGGTTGTCTAGAGAGGCGTTGCACCGTCGGGAAAGGGACTGTGTTTTGATGTATCCATTTTGTCTCCAGTAGCGGCAGCATGTCTGCAGGAGCAGGTCATCCCACTGCCGTCTAAGAAGAAGACCGAGGCGCAGTGTGTTGCAGACAAGTTGAGACGCAGGAACACGACATGCGTCGGTTGCAGCACTGTGCTGCAGAACCTTGACTGCCTTGTGAAACACCAGAGAAAACTTCCGTCGTTCGTCACGGCTCAAGTTTGCTTGAGCCTTCAAACTTATCGCAACCGCGTTGCAGCTTTCATGCACATATCATGAAATTTACTAGCGGTGCTGTGCTGCATACCAGTTTGTTAGCTGAGCAAACTCGGTGAGTAGCTGCCTGTGTGAGAGCTGACGCAAGCCAAGGTGCTATCTAATCGCCTTCAGGCTTTCCGAATCCCAGCAGTCTCTAGGCAGAGCAAGAGGTAGCGATTGCAAGGAGATGGAAGGTCGTTTGCGGCGAAGGCAAAGATTCAGGCAAGGAAGGAGCCCACTCAGGACCATGATGCGCTTCTCGAAGTGTCAGTGGTTCGCGGATGATGACGTCGAGTTACTTGGGCAGGAGATGGGTAGGACGCAATGGCGACATACGCGTTGCGGCATGTGTCAGCCCCACGTAGAAGCAGAGGCTGGGGCCGATCGTGGAGAAGGACGCAGGTGAGTATCGTGCGTCCCGCAGACGCTCTCGATGGAAACAGACATGTAGGTGAGTCAACGTGATCGGGATTCAGTGAGGCATCATCGACCAGGGGTGGCGGGTCGTGAGGCTCTGGCGAATCCATCAGTATGCTTGTGAGCTGGCGTGTGTGTGAGTGTGTGCAGATGAGGAACCTTGAGCAAGAGTGTGTTATTGTGCTCAGCACTGTGACACAGTAGGGCGACAACGAGATTCCCTGTGACGTCGTCTCCGACAGCAGGACTGTTGTAGGAAGAGGAAGTGTGTGCAGAATCAGTTTCATTCGAAAGCAGAATCGATGCCAATGTACAGAAGTTGCACATTTGCCCACGAGGCTCCAAGGAGAAGCAGCGGACCTGTTGCCGCTCGACGCTGCAGTAGCAGCGAGTGGGTGGAGACAGCTCTAGAAAGATATAGGTAGAAGCTGGGTCACGATGCAGCGGTATGTCGAGTAAATTTGCTCTGCAGGGATGCTGAACGGTAATGGCCAATGGCAAAAGACCGCGTAGGACACCCAGGCTATGATGTGCCATGCGAGTGTTGAACCGCAGTCATCTTGAGGGGTTTCCGTCTGCAAGGTCCCAAGTCGCCCCGGGCTTCGAGCGCGTTATCCCGTCGATGCAGCTCGGCTTGCAGGGGAAGCCACCGAAGCTCGACCTCCCAGGTTTCAAGGTACGCGCGTAGGCTAGGAGTTGGCGCAAGTGTTGCAGAGACTGTGATGCGCGTAAGGCAGTCGGGCTCACTACGCATGAAGCCGATTCTCGATTTAACGAAGGAGACATTGTGTGTTAGCGTGGCAATTCAAAATTTTGTAGCGAGTCGAGGCAAGGGGACGCAATGTCCCCTCATGTCTGCGTGGACGAGTTTTTAAGGAGCACGCAAAGCGCTCGGTGGTAGCCGCATTGCGGACTGTCTCTCGCGGCAATGCACGTGCAAGGTCGGAGGCCGCCAGTCCGGCCGCCGTCGTCGCAAGCGAAATGATGTGGCGAGTCAGCAGCAAGACATGTCAGAGAAAGGTTAGCCGGGTAATGTCTATGTTTAGCCAGGGGCGGGTGCTTCATGGTGGGAAAGAGCTTCTTGTTTGCTGTCGTCGTTGCTGTTCAGGAACGGGATGGAGGAGGCAGACGATGCAGATCGCGTTCCGGAGGATATTGCAGATGCAATTCTGTATCTTGTCCATTACAAGCAAGAATGACAGGCAGCACACACTAACGATGCGCCAACGTCGCGAGATGGAAAGATAGACTGAGGTCATTCTTGCTCTGCTTCGAGCCAACCGCCACCCAGGAGAAGCTGAAGTCTCAGCACGCTTTATCGATTAGATGTTTTCTGTGTATAGCAGTGCACGAGGTCGGAGGCCGCTAGTCCGGCCGACGACCGTGCCGGCGCAGGTTTGCCTCCCGTCTGAGACCGCAGCAAGGGAAGGGCCTTACAGACAGCGGCAACCCGCATGCATAAAGTCGGATACGCCGTCGCGGTTGCTGTTCAGGAACGGTGTCGACAAGGAAGAAGATGCAGATCGCGTCCCGGATGACATCGCGGATGCACTCCTGTGTCCTGTCTAGTAGAAGAAAGACGGACAGGTAGCGCACACAACGATGCTGCAGCATCGCGACATGGAAAAGTCGTCTCACAGCTACGGAGGTCATTCTTGCTGTGCTTCGAGCCGACTGCCGCCCAGGAGAAGCCGCTGCCTCAGAATGTTGCGTGGACTAGATGTCGTATTTGTTGAAGTAGATGTCAAAGGTCGATGTACGCGTGTGGCTGATCTAAAACACGCGGAACCGCGTATGGGCGCAGTCAGACATGGAATATTTCGGACAGTGGTGCGGAGCGAGTCGGAGGACCGTTTTCGAGATGGAGAGTATGGAGGAATCGCAGGCAGCCACCAGGACGACGATTTGCTCCTGGGCAAGATATAGCGAGCAGCATCTTGTCTATGGTGGTACAAAAGAAACAGCATGCTTGTCTAGGGAGACACAACGGCTTCTGCAAGGCAGAGGCCGGGCGTGGTTTGTTAGTGGCAAGGCAATTTGGTTGGTGTGGCGTCACTACGCAGGTGCCCGGAACAGGGCACCGGTGGAGTCTCTGGGACCTCTTGGCCAAGAGCATCTACTTGCGCCATGTGCCACGCACACGCGGTGGACCTGTCGCCACAGTGGCAGAGACTGCACCAAGGGTCTTATTACGTGACAGGCTTCACAGGAAGTAAAAGATAATACGTGGCGAGTGTGGCTGACTCAGGCGACTTCGCGGTGGGCCCGGATCACGAGACAGGCCTGGAGTCGGCGCTGCAATCGGATGAGGCAGCGTTCCAGAATCTTGGATTGCAAGATTGGGCTGTTTTTTTCTGGAAGGCTCAACATAGTCTAGTCTGCAGGCATGTTCTTCTACAAGAAGTCGTATCAGTACGACTTCCCGGATCGTGCCTAAGCGGCATGCAGTGCTGCGGCGCAAGAAGTAAAGGGTGAAAGTCGTTGTATTCTGTCCACCGCAAGGGGCCGAGAGGAACTATGCGGATGTGTGCCTCGTGGACGTGCTACGCGCCCACGGCTACAAGGTTGACTATGAGGCAGATGGCCCGTTCTGGGCCATGCAGGACGGAAACCGCTTCCTGGAAGCGCAGGGGCCTCTTGGACCGCACCCGGTGCATGTGAATGTGCGGCCGCCCAGTGGAGACTAGTGATGTCTTTGCATGAGGAAAATGGTCAGCCGCACGACCTGGAGCCGTCTCTCTGCCATGCTCAACGGCGAGTTCATATTGACTGTGGGCAACCATTTCATCGCGCTGCGGAAGAATGATGGCTGTCTAGAGGTGAACTTTGGGCGCCGGACGCACGAGTGGCAAAGCGCGTGCCGCTGGCAGACGAGTGTGCCCATTGGTTTCGCAGAGGATATCGGCCAGTGGCTGATTGACCCGGTAGCGTGCTCTGGACTGTTTATCATTCAGGACCCCGTGCATGTCGGAAAGTGTAGACACTTTGTGTTCGAGAAAGTATTCCTGCAGAGCGGTTTCTTCTCTCATACCGAAGTTATGTGGAGCATATGTGTAATTTGCACACGTTTTCCTTGAAGGACATTGATGCTGCGCAGGATGGTGGGCGAGATCTCGTCGGCGGCAGTGTCGCTGATGTCCCCAGCCAGGTGAGTAAGGAGATCGTCCGCAACATCGGGGACTTGCGGTCCGTGGCGCAAATGGAACGTGTGTGCAGAGACTTTCGGGATCTAGTCACGCAGCCTGACGTGTGGTCCGGGCGCAACGCTGGCGCACTCCCCGCAGATGTGTTGCAGGCCAAGTGGCTGACTGGCGGCGTGTCCTCTCTTGGCAGCGCAGTCGCCACGTCTCGCGTGCTGGCATTAGAGTGGCCGGTCCGAGCCACATGCACGAATCTGTGTGGATCCTCTTACCGTTCTTGGCGGACAAAGCAAGCGGCAGTGTCGCCTGTGTACTTCGAGCTCTGTGCCGTGGACGAGATCGACCGGTGTGTCATCTCCGTCGGCAGCCCTAGGGCGGCAGACAGCGACGCCTCCCAGGACCGCTGCTGGTGTCACATCTTGCGCCCGTTCGAAGACACAATGGCGATTGAGATGGGTCACAATCACCGAGGTGAACCCAATGCCGCGCACTTTGCTTGGGTGCCATCCGTAGCTCCGGAAAGATTACTGCAGGTGCAGTGGTGGAATCAGGCTCTAGAGGTCTTGCTGGATGGCCACACGATTGGATCGGTCTCTCTTGGAGAGTGCAGTATTCCGCAATGGTCTGAGGTGGTAGTGTCCACTTTCGGTCCAATGCAGTTGCCTGGGATGTCAGGTGGAAGCAGAAGCCGCTTTCTTCGCACAGAGGTCGGGACCCAGTCGCTCATCCGCCGAGAGGATGCGCGTGCTGGGAGCCCCGACTTCTGTACGTGCGCTCATCTGCAAACTTCTTTTCTGCAGGACCTGGCAGATTTCCTGGCAGTTGGGTCGTGCAACCATTTCCTCCGACAGTCCATACAAGAGAGCCATTTCTGGCAAGGAGTGGACCTGGACTTGACAGACCATCTCAGTGTTCCTTTTCGACGCAGGAGTTTTTTTGTGCATCTTCTTGGAGCGTGGTCGAGGGGTATCAGAAGTTTATCGTGTCCGCACAACTTCTTGCACTACCTCTCCGCGCTGGACGGAAAATTATTTCTGCGGGGGAAAGGCGAATACCTTCCCTGCGTAGTCGGACCGCGCCAAGTCCCAGCCTCCAACAGAATTATCTACTGGAGATCGGAGAGGCAGACCTGTGGCTCTGTCGCCTTGGAGTGCTCCGTCCCTGCAGGAGCTTTGTTCCTGGTACTGGCTCTGCGCCGTGCCGAACATGGGAGCACACCGGACAACAGCACGTGCGTCGTGCTGCGGAAGCCACTAGATCCTGCAGGAGGAATACAGTTCCGATTGTCCGATGGACTGCGCGTCCCAGTTCCGATTCCCAGTTTCATGTCCTCGACCCGAGCCAGCACACACAAGTTCGAGTTCCGGTGGCAAACTGGGTTTTTGGAATTCCTCTTTGAGGGCCAGCTCGTCAGCACAGTGCCCCTGACACAGCAGCAGGATGTGGAGCCGTGGGTCCGTGCAGCGGCTATGTGCGTGGCATCTCCCGCGCGCACACGCACTGATTTTCAAATACATTTATTGCCTTTCCAATACTGCGCCTCCTTCGGTCATCCGACATGCGCCTACTGCCCGATGACGAGCCTTGCCTGCTGTCAGGCTTGCCAGCACTGGTTTTGTCAAGAACATGGCCTCAGTGGCAGCGACATGTGCCTCTCCTGCATGCCAGAATCCTTTCTAGAGGATCGCTTGGCCGGGACCTCGCTCCCAGAGCCGGCTGGCTGGAGAGCGGCGGTAGAAGGACGTCGGCTGGTCGCTCTTCGACGTCAATATTTACGTTTTTCAGGCGATGCAGCAGCCTTCGACCTCCTGTGCGAGCGAATACAAAGTGTGGAAGAACAGATGTGCGCTGCCGAGACAGACGATTTCTGCGCAAGAGAGGAGCTTCGCACGCAACTGGACGATGTTGCCTTCCAAAGACTTGCGCGAGCTATCAACAGTCTGGAGACGGGCGGTTTCTTCACAGTGAGCAGAAGCTGCCGAAGCATGGCTGGACAGAATAGTCTGATCGATTTCGGCTTGCAGACTTGTCTGCCAGAGTGCTTGCGAACAGGTCGGTGGCCACGGTCAGTGTGCGTGGCAACGCCGCAGTCTCTCAATGTGGAGAAACTGGCAGGGATTGATGTGCTGGATGTTCTTGCAATCTTGCATCCACACGGCCGAGACGCACACCTCCAGTTTCGCGATCTGGATCACTCGTACACCTGGCAAGGTCGCAGGGTTTCTACGTCGGTAACGGGGCTGATTCATTCTTTGGCTGCACGGTTCCATGCACCTGAAGCATTGCGCGCGATGCGCAGCGGCAGGAACTGGCCCAGACCGGAATACGTCGCATCTGACATGGTACAGCAGCTACGAGCCGTTCTACGGACGGACGGGCCGGCTGAATCCGAACTGCTGCGCCTTTTGGCAGAGCCTCGGGTTGATGTGGAGGCTGTCTGCAGGCGGCTGCGCGATCTGATCTGGACTCACCCAGGGTACGAATATCTTGCCACCGTGGCGAGCTTGACAGATGCGGACATTCTCCAGCAGTGGGAGGGCAATCGCAGAGTCGCGGCAGCCGCCGGAACCTGGATGCATGCCAAATGTGAGTGCTTACTCAATGGAGGCCAGGTCCCGACAAACTCACCCGAGATGTGCATGTTCCTCAAATTCCTTCGCGAGTTCCAAGCAGAGGGCTGGATATTCAGGAGGACAGAGTGGACCATCTACGCAGACGCGGAGGATCTAGCCGGCTCCATCGATGCCGTTGCTGCGCGCGGCGCGGACATCTGCCTCTTAGATTGGAAGAGAACAAAGCAGCTGGCTTCGAAAGATGCTAGTTTCGGCCGCTGCCTTCAGCATCCTCTGGAAGCTCTCCCGGACACCGTCCTATGGCACTACCGGGTTCAGTTAAACATATATGCTTGGATTCTCCGGACATATTACGAGGTGAATGTCACGGACCTGCGTGTCGTCTGTCTCCATCCAGACAACGGCTTCTCTGCTCTGGTCATTGAAGTTCCGCTTTTGTTCGACTGCATAGATCATCTCATGTCTTGGCGACGAGACGACTTGCAGTCGCAAATGCTTTTGACCGCGGAGCCAGTGGATGATCTGCGGGCAGGAAGCCAGGAAAGTGACATGTCCTTCTCGCGGAGAGTGGAACTGGAGCTCGAAGCTGGCCTGCTGGACGAGACGCCGCCTGCGGCAGCGCCTGTGCCGAAGAGAGCGCGAACTGACCTTGCTGGGAAGCAGTCTGACGTGGATACGGCAGTCTCGGACTTCATGCGGATAGATATCGACGACCTGATGCTAGGACCCACAGAGGACGGCGACATTCTTCTGGAAGTTCAACGAAATCGCCTGGCCGTTGAGAGTTTCCCAGGGAGCGGACCGTGGACGACGGACTTCCAGCACATTGTCCAAGGTGCCTTGGCCGTCCAAAACCTTCGTCTGCTGGACATAAGCAGAAGAGAAGAAGTGCTGTTCCTGGAGCTCATTGAGGGGTGCGGGCGCCACGTTCGTGCTCATGACGGTCAGTGTTTTTTCTACTCTGCGCATGGATACTGGGCGGCGTACAATGGTGTTATCCCGCAAGGCACCCTGGCCCGGTGCAAGAGTTTCTTAATGCATCTGGAAGGCCTGTACTCCATGTTTGGAGCACAGGTTCTTCGGCGCACTGACAGCATCCTGGCAGAGGCCCAACGGCTGCTGGAACAACACAACCAATCTTGCTCGGCTCTGTTGGCAGAATGTCTACGCGCAGCCATCTGCAGAGTTCCCACGCGCGCCAAGAAGCCAGGCCAGGAGGAAGACGAGGAGGCATGCGAAGGCCGTGGCGGCGGTGCCACTTCGTGGACCCAGGCCATGGCCAACACAATCGGGAAGCTCTACGTGAAGCTGCGTCTTGGCATAATGTAGAAGCAAGTCTCCTTCGGTGTGCTCATCCACGAAGTCTCCCCTGAAACTTTGTGCATAGGCAGACCTCCCTGCTGAACGACACTGTCATAAAGTACTATGTGGCGTGGTGCTCCAGGGACGTTCGCAGGCGAGCTGGCTTCTGCACGACAGATGGCTGCTTCATCTTCCAGAAAGCGGACGGTCTGGTGGCGGCTCGGAAGTCGCCTGAAACCAATCTTTATGTCCTCCTGCCGCATCGAATCCTGGATCCGGTTTCGTCAGAGATCAAGGACAGGGTCGAAAAATTCTGGAAGACAACATATTGGAACAATGCCGACGCCTTCCGAGTCTGCATGGCTTCCTTGACTTTGGCCTTGCATGGGGAGAACGTTGACCGCGCGTTCTGGGGAATAGGATCTGGAGGGGTCGGGCAGAGTCTACAGACTGCTCACTTGGAAGCCTTACTGGGCAACTACCACGCCTGTCTCGACATGAATATCTACTACGTCGACGAGGCAAGGCACGTTCTCCTAATCTCACGATGAAGAGGTCTTGAGGTTTCGTCAGTGGCATGTGTTCGCAGCAGTCGATACTCCCTGTCGAACGATTGGCAGGAAATGCGAAAGCAAGCCGCTCGTCTCGTCGGCAAGATTGTCGTCACCGGGCAGGAGACTGTGCAAGGATCTCGCAAGTCCATGCGGGAAGACATCTACAAAAAGCACATCTCCGCGGACAAGGTGCCCGAACGACTTCCGTACGCCATCGACACAGCCCTCGTGGAGCTGCGTGGATGGAAGCGTTTCGAGATGAACGCTTATCCCAGGCTTCTCGTCAAATCGGCTTTCCATCTGTAACTGTTATTTGCCTCCTGGGCTTTCTTCTGAGCTTCTTATATGTTGTTTCTTCCCTGGTTCCTCGTTCCTGGAGGTTTGTCGGCGTGACGGAAGAGAACCTGCCGTCCATTTTCCGCAGGACGGCCGTGTGCCGTTACAAGGCCACCTTCGTTGAGCCAAGCAAAATTCTTGCTCGAGAAGAGGCAGCGGCAGAGAGGGGCATTTTTGCAAGGGACCCAACTCTCAAGGACGCCTTGCGAGATAATCCAGCTTGCGTGGTGACGCTCCGTTCTGTCTGCAACTATGCGCGACAGAACTCTGCGGCTGCGTGCCGTGAGACGCTGGAAAATTATGCCGTGCATGGTGGTGATGGAGGCCTGACGCGGCTTGCTGTGCGCACGAGCTGTGGTCTAGCCGTGGAGGAAAAAGATGCGGCAGATCACGTGGAGGATGTTTTGGCCGCTCCAGAGCCACCGGTACCCGTGGACGAGGTGCAACGTGCGAAGGAGGCGCGTTTACGCGAGCACAATCAATACGTGAAGGACATCAAGGAGTGGCTGGTGCAGGAACACAAGGACTTCTTCACTGCGGCCCAAGTGCGATCTGCCAAAGCAAGCGCTTCTTTCAGTTTCAGTCGGAAGGATGCAGACACCGTCCTCGAAAAACTCGCTGAGGATGGGCATCTCCTCTCCGAGTCCACTGTCTTGCCGAAGGCTGGACTTACCACCATTTATCTGCCTCGTATTCCGGCGAAGAAAGCCCTGGGGGACGTCATCACTTTGGATCCAGATGACAGGTTGATCTTTCCAGAGGAGTACAACGTCGGTCGCATGCGCAAACGCATGGGTCCCGAGTCCTCTCGGATGCTGAACCTCCATACGCTGGCCAAGAGTTACAAGCAAAGGCAAGGCGGCAGGAAGAGGGGAGCTCCCAAGAGAAAGCTGACGGAAAACGGAAGCGACGGGAAGCTTGGTGAGGACTTGGCGCGCAGAGCGGAACAGGAAGGCGAGCTATTCGAGGAAATCAAGAGCTTGGCGGAATCAGGAGAAGTAGATGCAGACGGGTTGGTGACTGTGCAAAGGCAGTACTTCTATCCTAGACAGGTGAGATCGCGTAGGATCGCGAAACAAAGAGGAGCCCAGACATGCTCGCGCCTTGCACGCGCCATCTGCTGTCCCCACGGCAGGGACGTCGACGTGCATGCAAGCATGTTCACCGTGGTTGTGCAACTTGTGGAAGCACTCAGTGTGCCGGATATGGATATTTCTGCATGGCGTGCCGTGGCTGCTGACCGCCAGAAAGTCTGCGTGGAAAGATTGAGCTGCTCCGAAGCAGAGGGCAAGCAACTCTTGCTGGAGATTGCGAATGGAGCAGCTGTGAGTCAGGCGTCGCGGCTGCAAGGGGGTGCCGCGACTTTCCTCCAGCAACTTTCAGATGAAAGTCGGGAACTGCGATGGCTGGCATGCTCTCAGCTGCCAGCCTTGTACAAGGAGCAAAGGAACCAAAAGTCCAACTGGCCAGAATCCACAGTCTTCGCGTACTGGTGGACAGCAGCGGAGGACTACGTTCTTCAGCACATACTCCACGGTGTGCAAAGACATTATTTGCCAGGCCACATCTCCTGCCACTTCGACGGTGTTCTCCTATCACAATCCCTCATGCGAGCAGTTGAGGAGAAGGTCGAAGAAGACATCCTCAAGTACCTCCAGGAACAGGTGTCGCGCGGCACTCCCTTTCAGATCAAGCTGAAAGACAAGACGGTTTCGTCTTTTCAGGATGCTTTGAAAAAAGCGTTCCAGAACATCTCCGACATCGCTTGCTTCGGAGAATTCACAGATCTCTTGAAAGCAATTCCCAACTCCATCCCCGCGGCCTTGGTGTTTGTGGGCTTTGATCTGCGCCGTGTGGTCTCCGTCTTGCAAGCGGAGTCGCCAGCTAACACGGCTGCGGACAGACGCAAGGTTCGGCAGTATTCGGATTGGCATGGCGTCGACACCAAGTACTTGCTTCCTGCTGGCAAACTGGGAGAGCTCCGGCAGAAAAATTGCATTCTGCACATAGAGCTCCCAGATGAATCCCATTGTATGGGCATCCAGGTGTTTGCGGACAATGCCATTACAGTTTGCTGCCAAGGCAAAAGCTTTCAGACAACGTGGCGTGCCCTTATACAGGTGACCGAAGCTTTCGTGGGGAGCACAGAGACTATGCTTTTCGAGGTAGTCGACAAAGATCCGGAGCTAGACGATGCGGATGTGGGCCTACTAGATCTCCTTGCAGGGTCGTCCTCGACTCCGTCTGCGCCGCTAAGCAGAGCCAGTCGGAAGCGGCCATCGGCAAGCGTGAGTGCAGAGCCAGCAGAGGCTCCCCAGAACGAGGGAGAGGTAGCTGTCGGCGACGAACTGAAGACGCTGATGCGGCAGGAAGTGGAAGAAGCCCTGGGGCTTGTGGAGTCCCAAGGGAACAGCACTTTCACTGTCGCCGTTTGCCCTTGCTGTCCGTGGAGACGCTTCAACAAAAGAGCTCATTTGCGGCAGCATCTGGTTTCGCAGCACACTGCAGCCAAGCGCTATTGTCCATCTGGTACAAAACAGCTTCGCATTGCTGCTGCCCTTTACGACCATGATGCGGTCGCAGGCACGACTATCCAGACAGGCTTTCTTTCCCGCTCTGCAGCAATCATGCGAGCTGATGTGAAACCTCCTGTGCCTACGACCATTGTCTCCATCGACAAGACAGTCAGGTACGTCTTCGATGCCGACGGTCCTATAATCATGGCTCTGCATTCCGTGAAGAAGAGAAACGACTTGCGACGTGTTGGAAATCTCTACTACACCTATGCCTTTGCGTGCGCTTTCCTACAGGCCGCAGCTACAGGGAATGCCTCTCTGCAGCGAATTTACTCTGTAATGGTGGGCGCCTGCACGCGACATCGAGGTCAGCTTTCGTCCTTGCTGCCTCGCGCCACAAACGGATTTTGGACAAATGTTCTGGAAGATCTCATGCAGGCGCCGCCTGTTCAACAGTTCCGCGACGGTCTCCTGGATGAGTGCAGAGAGCATAACGAGTTTCGGTACCTGAGCGTCGACGCAACTTTCAAGATTAACTTGAAGGTCATCGGTCAGGCGGACTTCCACTCGTCCCAGTCTTCCCGGGACAATGCTCCTATTCCGGAAGCCGAGGCAGGGTACCGGACACTGACCTGTCGCGGCCGGACAGGCGCTGCTGTGCTCATCCGGGTCGTGCGCTCAGAGAAAGCCGTGGTGTTGGCGGAGACTCTAGCAAAAACACTTCCCCTACAGCAGCGGTCGCAAGTACTCCATGTAGCTTCCGATTCTCCGTCTGCGGAAATGTTCCGCGTTCTGCAAGGAGTTCTGCCGCGCCTTGCCAGCATTGCCCTGGATGCCATGCATATCGTCATGGTATATCAACAAAACATGAACAATAAGAAGACACAGGGCTCCCGCTGGCTCGCTGTCCTCATGGACAAGTTTCGGAAAAGAGACCCAGTGCGCTCAGCGGCTTCTTGGGGAAGACTCTACACAGGGGACTCGCTGCCGCCATCGCGTGCCGACGTCAGATCCATGCGGGAGCGCTTAGAGAATCCGGACATGTCTGCCCAGGAGGCGTACGACCATCTCAAAGGCGTGGACCCAGATCAGCCGTGGCTGACTGAGGTGGATTTCCTCCAAGCACTGCTTGCTCTTCTTTCAATCTTCTACGACGAGGTGCAGAAGGTTACATTTTCCGGAGTCACACTGCATCGTCTCATCATCAATGTTGCGTCGCCGGCAAAAGTCCAGTGGCTCTTGAATGACACACGATATCGCCACTCAGTCGACCGGGAGTCCTTGGTTCTGTTGCCAAGTGGCACCACTTCCAACGAGAGCCTCCATCATGAACTGAATCACTGGTTCCGCGAAACCGAGACTTGGCTGCAGTGGCCACGTGCAACTTGGTCAATCGGTGTCTGCGTGTGAGACTTGCGCGTCAATCTCAGGCCGCGCTGCACAAGGCAACGTTGATCATGAAGCTTGATTTCTTTCAGTTCGTGAAACTATTCTCTCACAATCAGGCCATGTACAGACCTATGCAAAGGCAGGCGGGCCAGTCGGAAGTGATTAGACGAGCCGTCAAGGCTAACGTCAAGGTGATGCTGCCTCGTCGTGCATGGACAGCGTGGTGTAAGGACCTAACTGTTGTCGGAGCTGCGCCGGCTAGAGCTCCACTGCAGGTCCTGAAAGAGGGACAGGCGGTGCGTCGAGCTATCCGGGAAAAGGAGAATACGTCTGGATCCAGGCCTGCTGCCAAGCGAAGGAAAGCGGCAGCGCCTCCTTTACCCAAAAGCCTTCCCACAAGGCGAACCCCTTTCCGGCTGCGGAATAGCAGCCCAGTAATCCGGCCGGGAAGGAAGTTCAAGAAGATTTAGAGTTTCGTCTTTTCATTGACAACGCCCCGTACTCTATCCAGCCGATGACTGCCCGACAATTTCAGACTTGCTGCTGCTGCTCGCGAGACCGTCCTGGAAAAAGTGGCGCGGGAAACTCGCCGTGGTCAGACGTGTCACGCTGGCAGAAAAGTTGTCTGTGCCGCCTGCGCCCACGTACGTCCACACGTGGCCGAGTCACGCTTGTCTCTGATCCGGACAGGCTGTCGGTGGCTGGCGTCCTGCATCTCGGCTGCAGGAAGAACAAATTAACCCCAGCTGCAACAAATCGATGTTGTCTCAGTGGCTTGCTAAAGGTACGGGGCCCAATGTGTGCTTTTCTTTCTGAAGTATCAGCAACACCTTTTGGCCAGCCGTGTCAGGTGGTTGCGGAGTTATTACAGCTTAAGCTGGATCAGCTAGCGCAGTTTGACTCCCGATATGGCCACATGGAAGACCTTGGGTCAAGTTTGACTCGTGACAAAGACATAAGCTCACACATAAGCAAGTCTGGCAAGGCCAAGCCTCCATCCCCTTTAGACTGCTAGCGCAGGAGGACTCCACGCCTTTCGAATTATTGTGCTTCATTTATGGTCGGGTGGATTAATTGCTCCGCTGCGCAGGCCATGCTACGTCCAAATGTTCGCGACTTCGCGACTTCGCGACTTCGCAACATGTTCATGTACGTCTCGGTACGTGGAAACTCTACTCCTACCCATGCAGACATAAGACGGGCATACATGGGCAGGAGTAGCGTTTCCTCCTACCAAGACATGAACATGTTGCGGAGTCGCGGACTCACGAACGCGTGGACTAAACATAGCCTGCGCAGCGGAGCAATTACTCCACCTGGCCAGAAATGACGCACTATAGTTCAAAAGCTGCGGAGTGCTAGGAGTCTATAAAGTCTAAAGGGGATGACGGCTTGGCCTTCCCATACTTGCTTACGTGTGAGCATTTCTATGTGATCCGAATTCGTTCTTCTAGCGCAGTTGTGGTTTCCACTTCTGCTTGCCAGGGTCTCCTGTCATCATGCGTTTGCAAGCGGGACAGAAAGCATGCTTTGCTTCCAGGGCACAGGCACCGTAATGGCGTGGCGTCGTGTTATGGTCTTTGTTCCAGACAGGGACGTCGTCCGCGTGGCCTCATTTGTCTTGCTTCCGGGACACAGGCAGCGTCATGGCGTGGCTAGAGGCATTGATGGCATCTCTGCCAAGTGTCAGGTAGCAGTGTGCTGTGGTCAGTGTGCTTTGAGGAGTCGCGCAGTCACGAACATGTGGACTTGACATAGCCTGCGGAGCGAAGCAATTACTTCACCCGGCCAGAAATGAAGCACTAAAGTTCGAAAGCTGTGGAGTTCTCCTGTGCCAGGACTCTAAAGAGGATGAGGGCTTAGCCTTCCCATACTTGCCTAGGTGTGAGCGTATGTGTATGTGGTCGGAAAGAGAACTTGCGCAATTCGCCCTTTTAGCGCAGTTGTGATTTCCACTGCCGCTTGCCAGGGTTTGCTCTCATCACACGTTTGCAAAGGGGACAGAAAGCATGCTTGGCTTCCGAGGCACAGGCACCGTATTGGCGTGGCGTCATGCTGTGGTCTTTGTTCCAGACAGGGACGTCGTCCGCGTGGCTTGCTTCCCTAGCATAGCCTGCGCAGCGGAGCAACTACTCCACCCGGCCAGAAATGAAGCACTATAGTTCGACAGGTGCGGAGTTCTCCTGCGCTAGGAGTCTAAAGGGGATGTCTTTGTCGTGTGTCAAACTTGACCAAAGTCCTGAACGTGCAGTTTGCAGGTAATGGTCCGGACATTATTAATTGGGAGTAAGACACTACCTTTGGCAGTTCTTGCGACAAGTGGCATTTATTTCGGATAATGGTGCAAGGCAAGAAGTTCGTGAGACTTGCTGATGGAAACGCTTCTGGCGTTGTTTTCTTTGTTTTTCCAGAAACCTGGCGATAAAGAAAAAGAGACAGAGATAGAGACGGGAAGAGAGAAAGAGAGATGGAGAGAGAGAGAGAGAGAGAGAGAGAGAGACAGAGAGAGACAGAGAGAGACAGAGAGAGAGAGAGCGAGAGAGAGAGAGAGAGAGAGAGAGAGAGAGAGACTTGGCGTGGGCGCGCGGGCTCTCCGGGGTTCCTCCAGCCCCGAGAGAGAGAGAGAGTGAGAGAGAATGAGAGAGAGTGAGAGAGAGTGAGAGATAGTGAGAGAGAGTGAGACAGAGTGAGAGAGAGTGAGAGAGAGAGCAGAGGCGATAGAGATATAGAGAGATTTAGAGGGGTTTGAAACAAAAGTTAAATAAAGAACGTAAAGTTGGAAGATGAAGAGAAGGTTAAAGGAATAAACGGAAGAACTACAAAGAAAGATGCTTCATGAGGCAGAAAGGGATTGACATTACTGAAAGATACAGAGAAGAGAGCAGAGGATCTTACATGTTCGTCTTATCTGGTTCTTATCCCTGAGGCCACCATAGTACGACTGACGTGACATCAGTACAGACGTGTTTGGCAAGAAGAAAACCCGAGTGCCAGCTTCCAAATAAACCCTATTTAAGCCACCCACCCCCCCCCCCCCCGTGTGGGACCCCCCCCAATCGCTTGGAGGAGCTGCAAACCGACGCTGTGGAGGGTCCTGCCTCTCGGTGGCTCCTACAGGGAAATTCCTCAAAAACCCCCCCCACCCCCCCCCCCCCACCCCCCCCCCCACCCCCCCCCCCCAACCCCCCCCCCCCACCCCCCCCCCCCACCCCCCCCCCACCCCTCTGCCCCTTTTTGCGAAACCCTCTTTCCTCCTTTCCTGTCCTGGGGCCGGCCCGGCTGCCGAGGCGGTGCGCGCAAGCGTTTACAATTAGGGCCTAGGTTTTAGGGTTTGGGGTTTAGGGATTTATGCTTTTAGGGTTCGGGTTCAAGGAGCAGGCTTCAGATCTTGGGGTTTGGGGTTCAGCGCGCTTGTGCCTCGGTTTAGGGAAGAAGTAGCAGACCCCACCTTGACCACCCCCGAGATTCGGCCTAACCAAAACCTGGGATGTTCCCCCTTATACTAAGAGTCCTTACTAGGGATTATAATAGGGGGTGCTAGAATCCCTATTAAGGACTGTTTGTAGAAGGGGGAACATACCAACCTAAACCACACCTCAAAACGTGCCAATTGAAACCAAGAGGTAAGCAAACCATGATCATTCAGCAAACAAACCTCCCCCTTCCCCTGCCCAAACCAGACAACTGCATAAACCTCACCCCTCACGGCCCTACAAAGCCCAAAGTCCTTAGCCCTTAAACCCTGCCAGGCATCTCTAGAGTACATGGAACCCTGTTAACACTGAAACAAAAATGTAGTAGATTCTCAGGATGACAAACAAGAACACGGAACACTATCTTCGAGAAACCCAAAACCCACATCCTCAAACAAAGCAAAAATTTTACACCCTGAGCCCTAAAGCCTAAACCCCAGAACCCAAGAACCCCAGAACCCTCAGCCCTAAACCCCAGAGCCCTAAACCCTAAACCCTAAACAACCCAAAACCCTAAACCCGAAACCCTAAACCCTAAACCCTAAACCCGAAACCCAGCTCAAGCTGGAGGCGCCCGTGCCCGCCGACGCCAGGCAAAGCACTGCATCGCTGTGGCCGTCGTATCGCCGGCGGCACCTAAAACTCGCAAAAGGGTACAGGGTTTAGGGTTTAGGGTTTAGGGTTTGGGGTTTGGGGTTTGGGGTTTGGGGTTTGGGGTTTGGGGTTTGGGGTTTAGGGTTTAGGGTTTACGGTTTAGGGTTTCCGGGTACCAGGGTCCTAATTGTCCGGGGCTTCTGAGATTTTTTCGGCCTTTTGGGCTGTGAAAACATGGGCCTGAAGACGGGTCCTTAGTCTTCGATCCTGGGACCCTCCACCCTAAACCCTAAACCCTAAACCTTAAACCCTGAACTCCCTAATCAAGGGGCCTGAATAATTAGAATCGGATTTCAGGGGGGTCTTATCGTATACTTATACAGGGACCATCAGGGGATACTATGAGCATCTATTCCGACCCGTACAGTGTGTAGCTGCAAGGGTTCCAGGATTCTCCTGGTACAGGTGTCGAAGAGTAGGCTTCCGCAAGGCAGCAGAGTCGAGACCAGACGATTCGTTCAGAACACCTTAAGCCTAAACCTAAACCCAGAACCCCAGCACTGGGCGAAACCACAGAAGCATGCCAGCGTCTCTGCTTGCATGGGCCACAATCGACAACGAACTCTACCTCGGCTTCCTTCGGCGGTTCCCTGGATGTCTTAGAGGGCATCTTCCAAACTATGCCTGAGAATATCCAGCCCCCCCCCCCCCCCAGAATGCGCGATTCGCCAGGAAAGCAACGTGAAACATGCCATTCGAGCTCGGTGTGCAGCCCTTTAAGAACAAAGTGCGACCTAACAAATAAAGATAATAGTCATCAAGAATCATCACTCTGATATCAGAACTTTGGTGACAGCGAGCTTCTTTATCGTAGTAGTCATCATACTGGAAGTAGCAATAGCAAAAGCAAGAGCAAGAGCAAAAGCAACAGCAATACGAATAACGAGACTAAGAACCGTAGTGATCAGAAGGATGGTAGTGCTGAGAAGACGAATGACGACAGTAGTCATCATTTTCAATATCAAGCAACAATCACGTGAAATAACCCCAAACCCTAAACCCTAAACCCCAAACCCCAAACCCCAAACCCTAGACCCTAAACCCTAAACCCTAAACCCTAAAACACTAACCCTAAACCTAGATCCAAGCGTCACTCCATCAGCCAGGCTCCAGACGTGGATGGCGTGGTCGCGTGCCCCCAAGGCCAGCTCCCCTTGTTGGAGTTTAGGGTTTAGGGCTTAGGAGTTTGGGGTTTAGGGTTTAAGGCTTTCAGGGTTCAGGGTTAGGGCTTAGGGGTTTCAGGGTCTAGGGGTGTTTTCGGGTCGTAGGGTTTCAGGTGAGGCTAGGGTTTAAGGTTTAGGGTTTCAGGATTTCAGGGTTTCAGGGTTCAGGGTTCAGGGTTCAGGGTTTAGGGTTTTCGGGTTTAGGGGTTGCGGGGTTTAGGGGTTCAGGAAATTGGAGTTGTTTTCGACTTGCAAACAGCGCACCTCCGCTAAGCGTCACTGAGAGCGCGACTGCCCCTTCCACAAGGATATTCGAGATCAGAACCTCTTATGTGTTGCTCGACATCCAAAACCAATCATTGTACCAATAAAAATTTGGAGCAGGAATAAAAATCGAGAAGAGCACAACGCAGGACGGATGAAGCCACCAGCCTCTGACCCAGACCGTAATGCATCTTTCCAAAGCAATGAAGAGCTCAAGCTTCAAGAGAATGGCAGTGAAGCAAAGCAGCCCCAAATTTTACTGGGTGGAAAGCTTCGATTCGGGGCAGGAGAAGGTGGACGAGATCAACACTCTGAACATACATAGCTTCCCCCGTAGGGTTTGCTGCCACTGGCTTGGAGCCATGCCCAGCGCAACACGCGGCCCTAAACCTGAACCCCTAAACCCTAAACCCCAAAAACCCTGAACCCCTCAACCTGAACCCCTAAACCCTAAACCCTAAACCCTGAACCCTAAACCCTAAACCCTAAACCCTAAACCCTAAACCCTAAACCTGAACCCCTACACCCGAAACCCGAAACCCCAAAAGACATCCACCCAAGTGAGCATCCAAGTCTCTGGTTATCTCAACCTTGGGATGGTTAACAGCTCCTGAGCAGGGATTATCGTACCCCCCCCCTATGATAGTCCCACTATTAAGGACTGCTGAGATAAGGGGAAACACCCCGACCCTAACCCCAAACCCAGAAAACCTCTTGAACCCTAAACCCCAAATACTCCCCTAAGCCCTAACCCCATACACCCCACAACCGCAAATACCAAACCCTAAACCCTAAATCCTCAAACCATCCAATCAAACACGAAACCCTAAAATAACTCCAAACCCGAAAACCCTAAGCCGTAAACCCTTAAAAACAGCCCTCCGCCTTACAAGCCCCAGTCCCATGGACAATAGCCTTAAACCCAAAACCCTAAACCCTAATTAAACCCTAAACCCTAAACCCTAAACAAGGGCATGCCAAGCACCCGGCCGCCGGCCAGCAGAGCTGCAGAGGTCAGTCCGCGTGGAAGGCCTCTTGGAGGGTTTAGGGTTTCGGGTTCCGGGTTTGGGGTTTAGGGTTTAGGGTTTAGGGTTTAGGGTTTAGGGTTTAGGGTTTCGAGAGCCGAATTAGAGGTTCGGGGTTGGGGCTGTACGGGCTTTGGGTTCAGGGCTTATGGAGCTTAGGGTTTTGAGAAGTCGAGCTGCGCGCACCAAACCCGAAGCCCCAAATCCTCCAAACGCTCAACCCCAAACCTTATCACCATAAACCCTGCCTAAACCCGAAACCCAAACACCCTATCAGCCATCAGGATTCAAGGTTTTGAGCTTAGGGTTTAGGGCTTAGGGTTTAAGGTTTAGGATTCAGGGTTTGGGGTTTAGGCTTTAGGCTTTAGGCTTTTTGGCTTTAGGCTTCAGGCTTTCGGCTTTAGGCTTTAGGCTTTAGGGTTTAGGGTTTAGGGCTTGGGTGTAAGGTTTAAGGTTTCTAGTTTATGGGGTTTGGCGTGTGGTGTTTAATCTCGGGTATAGGGTTCACGGTCTTGGGCTGCGCGCAACATGCTTCCTGAACCCTAACCCTAAACCCTAAACCCTCAAACCCCTAAACCCTAAACCCAAACTGTAGCTAGGGTATGAAGCCCCTCGTGCTCCTACACCCTTAAACCAGCAAAAACCCTAAACCTGGAAGCCTCCTAACCCCAAAGCGAAACCGCCAAACCGCAAACCCCAGAATTTGGGTAGGGTTTAGGGCGTAGGGTTACCCTCAACCCTAAGCCCTAAACCCTAAACCCTAAACCCTAAACCCTAAACCCCAAAACCCAAAACCCAACCCTCAGAATCAAGCTAGGGCCTCCCACTGTTCGCTCGCAGGTGCCGAGGCCACGCCAAATTTTCCTGAGGCCCCCCCCTTCGAAGGGGGTTTAGGGTTTAGGGTTTCGGGTTTAGCGTGTAGGGTTGAGGGTGGAATTTAGGGTTTCGGGTTTCGGGGTTGAGGGCTTAGTACACTCTCGGTGCTCAAAAATTGTTCAGGGTGCCGGCCTTGTTTGGGTTTAGGGTTTAGGGCTAACCCTAAACCCTAAACCCTAAGCCCTAAACCCTAAACACCCCCAAACCCGAGATCTCCAACTGCAGCCCCCAGGGGCAGCGTCCGGTCCCGCGAGACGGAGGCGAAGCTCTCGGAATCCAACTCGAAGCCTCAGAATGAACTCAGGAGGGTTTAGGGTTTTAGGGTTTTAGGGTTTTAGGGTTTTAGGGTTTTAGGGTTTTAGGGTTTTAGGGTTTTAGGGTTTTAGGGTTTTAGGGTTTAGGGTTTAGGGTTTAGGGTTTTTGGGTTTTTGGGCCCCGGGAGCCCCCTCAACTCGAAACCCAAATCACTTGAAACCTGATGCTGGCTAAGCCTCAACGCCTGCCACCTACGCGCAAAAGGAGCTTCGCGGTGTAGGGCTGAGGGATTTTTTATGGCTGTGGGGGGTTTTGTAGAGGTTACCCTAAACCCTAAACCCTAAACCCTATACCCTAAACCCTAAACCCTAAACCCTACACCCAGAGGCAGCCCAGAGGCAGCCCAGAATGTCGTCCTCATGGCCCTGGACCTCGCCCACGCATTGGCCGGTCACAAGGTCCCACTGCTTCAAGCAGCCTGCCAAGTTGAGGGTTAAACTTTAGGGTTTAGGGTTTAGGGTTTAGGGTTTAGGGTTTAGGGTTTAGGGTTTAGGGTTTAGGGTGAAGGTCCTCTTGCCTTTAGGTGTCAGCCATCGGCTTTCGCGAAAGGGCTGGGCTTTTGGATACAGGGCTTCGCATGTCATTATGGGGTTTAGGGATTAGGGTTTAGGGTTTAGGGTTCAGGGTTCAGGGTTTAGGGTTTAGGGTTTGGGGTTTGGGGTTTACAGGGTTAACGGGCTTTGAGGATAGGATTGGCAGAGGCCCTGGCAGGCTTTGGGTTCTGTGCTTGTGGGGCCGCCTCCTTCCGATCCACTCTGCAAGTGCTTCCCGTTGGCCGCAAGGGCGCAAACCGACTGCTTGTGCGCCGCAATGCTGGAGAGAAAGCTGGTGCCTCTTCTCGGGCGGTTTACAGAAGGTAAACGCTAAACCCTGGCACCCCACAAGCCCAAACCAAACAGAATCTTGTAACCTCGACTTGCAGAGAATAGCCCTGAATCCCCGAAAAAGCTGCTGACCCGCACAGATGCTTCAAAGCCCAGAGAGGCAGCTCAAACCTTACAACCCCAAAACCTAAAGACTTGCAAGGCCGCCTAAAGGCTAAGCCCTCAACCCTAAACCCCTAACCCCTAAACCCTAAACCCGAAATCCTAAACCCTAAACCCTAAACCCTAAACCCTAAACCCAAGCTCGAAGCTGAGCTTGAACTAGCAACCAGGGCACTTTCGAGCTGTGGGCGCACAGCGTCCTGCGGATTGGGGTTTCAGGTTCAGGGCTTAGGGTGTTAGCTGTTCCCCCTTATACTAACAGCTCCTTAAGAGGGATTATAATAGGGTTTAGGGTTTAGGGTTTAGGGTTTAGGGTTTAGGGTTTAGGGTTTAGGGTTTAGGGTTTAGGGTTTAGGGTTTAGGGTTTAGGGTTTAGGGTTTAGGGTTTAGGGTTATAATAGGGTTTCCTATAATCCGTTTTGAGGACTGTTAGCATAATGGGGAACATCCCAAGTTTAGGGTTGAGGGTGTTCATGAGTGAACTTAGCGCTCTTGGTAGGGTGGCCGCATGGAAGCCATGGGGGGGGGGGGGGGGTGAAGGCTTAGTTTTTGGGGTTCCCTAAACCCTAAACCCTAAAGCCTAAACCTTAAACCCAAAAACCTAAACCCTAGACCCTAAACCCTAAACCTTAAACCCTAAACCCTCAACCCTAAACCCTCAACCCTAAACCCTAAACCCTAACCCTAAACCCTGAACCCCAGCATTTAGGGTTTCCGGGTCTGTCTGGCACACATCCTCCGCAGGCGCTGCGTGCTGCGACTCTCGCGCCAGATCCTTGAGCTGTCGCGCGATGCTTTCGGAGACCTGTGCTGTGTTTTAGGGTTTAGGGTTTAGGGTTTGGGCTTTAGGGTTTAGGGTCTAGGGTTTAGGGGTTAGGGTCCGCCGACCCTGGCGGCGTGTTGGATGGGTTTGAGGAGGTGAAAACCTCCCTCCTTCCCTCCTTGCCCCCCCAAAACGCGGGGGGGGGGGGGGGGGGGGGGGTCGGTGCACTTTTTTTTCGTAGAGGACCGCGCCACCCGCACAGCGTAAACAGGCGGTTCAGCACAGGGGGGTAGGGGCGCCCTCAGCAAAATCAGCGTTTTCGGCCCCCCCACCCCCCACCCCCCTCCCACCCCCCCACCCCACCCCCACCCCCGCCCCACCCCCCCACCCCCCCCCACCCCCCCCAGCCCCCTCCCACCCCCCCACCCCACCCCCCCCCCCCCCCCGCACCCACCCCCCCTCCCCCCCCTCCCCCCCCCCACCCCCACCCACCCGTCTATTTGGCTTGAGCGCTTGTC
Organism: Symbiodinium natans; assembly: GCA_905221605.1. Classification (NCBI taxonomy): domain Eukaryota; class Dinophyceae; order Suessiales; family Symbiodiniaceae; genus Symbiodinium; species Symbiodinium natans. Next base: position 1,339,059 of record CAJNDS010002745.1, on the reverse strand, counting down.
CTGGTGCTACCCCCTACCCCCCCAAACGTTTCACAGAACTCTGCCGAGCAGGCTGGGATGATCTTCGAACCATGCGAGCGGGTTTAGACCTCTCAACTATGCTCCAGCGGGGTCGGCGGCTTGAGCCGGAGGCTCTTAAATTTAGGGTTGAGGGTTTAGGGTTTAGGGTTGAGGCTTGGGGCTTCGGGTTTAGGGTTTAGAGAAATCGTAGAGGGTTCGCATCTGGGGTTTTGAGCGAGTTGTGAGCAGGTCTTAACCGGGTTTGACCAGCTTTTCTTTTGCTTTAGGCAGCCCTCATTTTTTGGAAATCTTTGAAAGCCCTTGCACAAAGTGCTGGGGCCTTTTGGCAACATTTTTGAGGCCTTTTGAAGATTCTTGTAGCTTGTTTGGTTGCTGTCCGGCGCTGCTGCCTTTTCTGGGCTTCTCGCTGTTGATTGTTCCTTCTGCCCTTCCCAATGTTCAACACGACACACTTGCGTACACATTTTGCGTTTCTATTTGTTTGGGGTTTGGGGTTGAGGGCTTGTGCCGGTCAGGGTCTCCGGCACAAGAGAAGCAAAACACAGCTTCAACCGAAGTACCAACTCGGGCTGTAGACATCCCCAACTCCAACCGCAGCTACTGCCTAAGCCCGTCACAAACCCGACCTCCAAAATCCTAAGCCCCTGAGCCCCTAAGCTTAAGCCCCTGAGCCCCTAACCCCAAACCCTCAACCCCCCGGAACCGCGGGCCCTGATCCCCAAACCCCAGACCCCTGTACCCTAAACCTCAAATTAACCCCCCAGACCCCCCCCCCCAAAAAAAAAAAGAAAAAACGAAATCCAAACAAACCGCTAACACCCGAAGGAACCGTATAGACGTAAAGACTAGACTAATCGCCATGCCACCCTACACCTGAAACCCTAAACCCTGCACCCCCCAAAACCGCCAACAAAAAAACAAGCAAGCAATAAATACACTATTATTTCAGGGAAATAATTACAAGTGCCGCCCTAAAGCCCAAAAGCTACACCCCAATCCCCCCCCCCCTCCAAAGAAAAAAAAAAACTAAGCACCCTGAACCCGAAACCCTAAACCTAAGCCCTAAACCCTAAACCCCAAACCCCAAACCCCAAACCCCAAACCCCAAACCCTAAACCCGAAACCCTAAACCCTAAACCGCAAAATCGTAGGGGGGGGGGGGGGGGGGGGGGGGGCCTCCCGGAGTCGAAGTTCCGGCAGCGACTGGGCTGCCTGGGCCAGCTCCGTCGCCAAGGCCTCGCTTAGGGTTTAGGGTTTAGGGTTTAGGGGTTTAGGGTTTAGGGTTTGGGGGTTAGGGTTTGGGGTTCAGGGTTTAGGGTTTGGGGTTTGGGGTTTAGGGTTGAGGGTTGGGGGTTTAGGGGTTTCGGGTTTAGGGTTTAGGGTTGAGGGTTTAGGATTTCGGGTTTGGGGTTTGGGGTTTAGGGGTTTAGGGTTTGGGGTTTAGGGTTTAGGGTTTAGGCGTTAGGGGTTAGGGTTTAGGGTTTAGGGTTCAGGGTTCAGGGTTCAGGGTTTAGGGTTTAGGGTTGTGGGTCTGGGGAGCTTTATCTTACTTTACTTGGTTTAACTTATCGCTTTCATCTTTGGGTCTAGAGATTATTCATAGAATTCACTAGAGAATAGGAAGCCTTATGGCGAATGTATGTTCTTCGTTTCGGAGTTACTTTTAGAAGGGTTTAAGGTCAACGGTTTGATTTGGGGACTTAAGTGTTTAGGGACATGTGGGGTTTTGGGGTGTTGGGGTCCAGGGTGTAGGGCAGAGGGTTTAGGCGTTGGGGGCTTTCAGGGTCCAGGGTTTCGGGTCTGGCGATCAAGGGTTTGGGCGTCGAGTATACGATCTAGGGCTGAGGGTTGAGGGTCTGAGGGTCTTTAGGGGTCTAGGGTTTGGGGTTTAGGGTTTCGTGTTTGAGGCGTCCAAGGTTTGGCGTTTGGAGTTTGGGGTTTTCCGCTTCTGTTCAGGCTTAAGGGTTAAAGGGCCCAGGAAGAAGAGTCTGCCAGGGGTCTTCAAAACCCTAAACCCGAAACTCTAAACCCTAAACCCTAAACCCTAAACCCTACACCCTAAAACCTAAACCCTAAACCCTGAACCACGATGGCCACGTCTCCTCCAGCTTTGCGGCAATCGCCGCCATGCGCGTAGCGCTGGCTGTGGACTTCAAACTTCGGGGATTGTTGTTGGGTTGAGGGTTTAGGGTTTAAGGTTTAGGGTTTAGGGTTTGAGGTTAAGGGCTTAAGGTTCTTGGGTTAGCGTTTAGGGTTATATGGTTTTTGGGTTTTAGGGTTTTGGGCTTAGGGTTTGAGGCACAGAGAAGCCGGATGAGACATGGCCTACGCCAAGGAAGTCAGCTGTCCATAAAATGACCTGCGGCGCGGCCTGCACCCCCCAAAAAACCCAAGCCACAAAGGCCTCAGACCTTAACGGTTTAGGGTTTAGGGTTTAGGGTTTAGGGTTTTAGGGTTTAGGGTTTAAGGTTTAGGGTATAGGGTTTAGGGTTTAGGGTTGAGGGTTTAGGGTTGAGGGCTCACGCCCGGAACCCTCAACACTTGCCACACCTCCGCTCCCTGACCCCACCAAGAACAATCAAACCCGAAGCCATCACGGATAGGTTGGCTCTGGAAACCTTGTTTAGGGTTTAGGGTTTTCGGTTTAGGGTTTAGAACCCAATAAGGAAAAATCTGGAATATAATGCACGGGATTGCCTAGTCTACGCCCGCACCAGCCAGGGCGCTTTACACAAAGACTGATGCTTGCCGGAATTCTAGGGTTCAGGCTGTAGGCATTCGGAATTAGCCCAGAGTTTTGAGGCTGAGGAGCCCTAAGCCCTAAACCCTAAGCCCTAAAGCCTAAACCCTAAACTCAGATTTGGGAACAGCTCGACAGCCCTGGCCCAGCTTACCTCGAAACTGCGGCTTGAACACTGGAACGTCGCTGCATTCAGTTAGGGCTAACTCTGGAAGGGTTCGGGGGCTTGGGGTTTGGGGCTGCTCGGGCTATTATGAAGTTTTTACATGTTGCTCATAGGATGTTATTGGGATTTTTGCGGGGTTTTGGGTTGCCATAGGGCTCAGGCGACAACAGAATCCATCTCAGGCCCGCGCTCGTGCTTCCTCAGCGGTCTTCGCAACATTCCTGGCTTTAGACCCTCAAACCTAAACCCTAAGCCCGAAACCCTAAATCCTAAACCCCAAACCCGAAACCCTAAACCCTAAACCCCAAACCCTAAACCCCAAACCCCTCACCCCTCCGCAGAAACCCCAAAGACTCCAAAGTGCTTAGATCTCCCGCCGGGCCAAGACCTCGCATCCAAACCCTAAACCCTAAACCCTAAACCCTAAACCCTAAACCCTAAACCCTAAACCCTAAACCCTGAACCCTAAACCCTATAACCCTAAACCCTAAACCCTAAACCCTATAACCCTAAACCCTAAACCCTACTGTATATCTCCAGAAGGGCCGAGACCTTGCATCCATCTTCTGGAGGTGCAGGCTGGTGAGGCGAATGTCCTCGATGACCTCCACCGGACCACGTAAGGCCCCTGAAACCCCGAACCCCACACCCACACCCCCCGCACCCCCGGCCCATTTAGGGTTTAGGGTTTAGGGTTTAGGGTTTAGGGGTCAGGATTTAGGATTTAGGGTTTAGGGTTTAGGGTTTAGGGTTAGGGTTAAGGGTTTAGGGTTTAGGGTTTAGGGTTTAGGGTTTAGGGTTTGTACGCTCAAAAAGACCCCAAAGGGCCAACGGCTTGGTCTAAAGAGTCTGAAGTCGAAAGGGCGGGGTCCAAGGAGGAACCTGGGACGAAAGAGCAAAAACAAGGACCGAGAAAGAATGTGATATAGGGGCCTTAGTTATGTTGTTTTTTGGGGGAGCGGGGCTATCAGAGTATAAGGATATATGTTGTTAGGAATTATACTATGAGTAATCCTTCCGGCCCCCTATAGTACATCGGAGGAGGTTCACGATTTCGCCAGGCAAGTCCTCGTGCTTGGACCACGAGATGGACGGAAAGGGATGCAATGCTTTGACAAGACTCGGGTTTAGGGTTTAGGATTTAGGGTTTAGGGTTTAGGGTTTAGGGATAAGTTCTCATGTTGAGAAGGAAGTCCGTGGCCTCCTCTTGACTCCAATAACAATAGGGGGACCCCTAAAATCGACCCCCCAAATAGTAGGGTTTAGGGTTTAGGGTTTAGGGTTTAGGGTTTAGGATTTAGGGTTTAGGGTTGAGGGTTTAGGATTCCCTTACAATAAGGACACCAAGAAGGTACCTACCCCTGATTTTGGGAGATGCCCATATCACGACTTCCTCTTGATACTCCATAGTAAATGCGAGAGCTGACCTCTGCTGCGAGTCGGCTTTGCCGCCAGGTTGCTTCTAAGGAACCTAAGCTAAGTTGCATTCAAAAAGGAAGCCGTAAAAGCTGATGTGCTTAACAAACAAAGGAAATCATAACTTTTGATGTAAACCTGGAACCGCTTCAGGGTTCGGGGCTTGGGGTTTAGGATTTGCACTTCTTAGCAGGGGTAAATCGATTCAGTACAACGCCAACATTTTCACACCCCTTTTCATAGTAGACCCCCCACCCCCCCTGTGTTGGGTTTGGGGTCGGGGTCAGGCTGCAGGGTTTTGGGCGTTCACGGTTCATGGTTTGGGTTTAAATTTTAGGGTCCCGAGTTTAGGGTTTAGGGCTCAAAGTTGCGCAGGGGTTCAAGTTACTTATAATCCAATTATAAGTGTAGCTATAACCCACTTATAAGCCCCTTAAGTAACCTAATAGGGTTATAGTTGGGTTAGAAGTACAGTTATTTTTAGGCTACTAAGTACCATGAACCTCCAAGTACTTCCCCTACTACTAACCTGCGCTTCCGATCGCCCCAGCCTTGTCATTGCGCTCTGAGACCACGCGAACTCGCTGCTGATCAATCGGCCTGGGTCTGATACTCACACCCCAAACCCTGAACCCCAAACCCTAAACCCCAAACCCCAAACCCTAAACCCCAACCCTAACCCTAAACTTTGGGAGCTGAGGGATGTTGGAGCACAGGTGAATGGCATCCCTCACCCGGGGTAATGTTGGCTTGGCAGCCAGGGTTGAGGGTTTAGGGTTTAGGGCTTAGGGTTTAGGGTTTAGGGTTTAGGGTTTAGGGTTTAGGGTTTAGGGTTTAGGGTTTAGGGTTTAGGGTTTAGGGTTTAGGGTTTAGGGTTTAGGGTTTTTAGGGTTGAGGGAAGGTGGACCCGCCGTGGGGCACTCAACCTCGAAGGCTTGAATAGGGTTTAGGGTTTGGGGTTTAGGGTTCAGGTTTATACGTTTTTAATTTTTTTGGGGGGTGGGAGGGGGGGGGGGGGGGGTGGGGGGGTGGGGCGGGGGGAGGGGGGGAGGGGGGAGGAGGGGGGGGGGGAGGGGGGGAGGGCTTTGGGCCGATTTTGTTGATTTTTTGGAGCCAGTTTGGGCACTGGCAGCCTTTGGAAGCCAATTTTGGGCTTGCGAAGCGCCAATTTTGGGCTTTGGTGGGCTTTGGAGCCAATGCCAATTTTGGGAAATTTGGGCCAATTTTGGGAGCAAATGTTGAGCTTTGGCCTGTGTTGGGCTTTGAGGGTTAATTTTGGGCTTTGGGACTAATTTTGGGCTTTGGGAGCCAATTTTGGGCTATGGGAAGGCAATTTTGGGCTTTGGGGGTCAATTTTGGGAGGCCCCACAAGTTTAAGAAAATTGAACATTTGGCCTCCCGGCCTCCCACTTTGAATTAATTTACTTAAACTCTGTTTGTCAGCTGTTCAGACGAATATCTTGGAAAATTCACAATGATACCACATACAATTTCTATTTTTTTTGTCTTGAGGGTTTAGGGTTTAGGGTTTAGGCTTTAGGGTTTAGGGTTTAGGGTTTAGGGTTTAGGGTTTAGGGTTTAGGGTTTAGGGTTTAGGGTTTACGGTTTAGGGTTTAGGGTTTAGGGCTTAGGGCTTTTGGGTCTAGGGTTTAGGGTTTTGGGGGGGGGGGGGGGGGTGGTGAAGGAAGTAGGTACTGTATAGCATCCCCTACAAGGGTAGAAAAAGGGGCATACACTAAGAACCAGTATACTTGGAGGTTCATGGTTACTTATAAGTAGGGATAGAAGTAGGGCAACTATAGTTCTAACCTTATTTAGGGGCCCTATAACCCTACTTATAAGAACCCATGAACCAACCCAAAACCCTAAACCCTAAACACTAAACCCTAAACTCCGTATGGGTTTTGGGCTTGGAGAGCCAAAGAAAATCCTGGGGCGCAGTCATGGGCTCTGAGCCACAATTCCACCGCCATCGCTCACGCTTTGTGTTGTTTCGGACTGCAGTTCGAGAAGTTTAGGGTTTAGGGTTTAGGGGTTAGGGTTTGGGGTTTAAGGTTTAGGGGTTTAGGGTTAAGGGTGATTTTTGTGGCTCAGGGTTGAAGGTTTAGGAATCTGGGATGAGGATGTGGGTTGGATCAAGATCTAGGGGGCGAATGGCTCCAGCTACACCCTGCCCACCGCATCCCCACGGGCCCCACCCCGAAACCCCAGGCTGTGAGCCTAAACGACTTGGGGGAGCGAGCGTCTCAGCATCCGAGATCATTTCGCTTAGGTCCTTGTGGTGCTCCTCCCTGGAGTTCGATCATGTGAGGGGTATTCATGGCTGGGCGTTCAGGAGACACTCCCTGCACGCCTCAGCGAACCCACTATGGAGAAGTATCCCGAAACCCTAAACCCTAAACCCTAAACCCTAAAGCCTTCTGCGACCGACCAGAATCTGGTTCCGGATCCCGGATCTACCAGCAACCTGAGAGCACCTGGACAAGGGCATCTCGGGCCCAGGCTCACGAAACCAAAAGGTCGTGGCTTCAGGTTTTAGGGTTTAGGGTTTGGGGTTTCGGGTTTAGGGTTTAGGGTTTAGGGTTCAGGGTTCAGGGTTTAGGGTTCAGGGTTCAGGGTTTAGGGTTTAGGGTTTAGGGTGGAGCCCCCCCAGACCTAAACCTCAGCAGGAAATAGCTGGGCCCAGGGCGCTCCACCCTCATGCCCTGGAGCTCTTCCAAGCCTTGTGCGTTTGTACCAGCCAACATGAGAACAGGTCTGTTTCTCTGAAGTGTCCGATGATGTATTGGGATCACCGGCGTCTTGTGAACAGATCTCTTTATAATGGATGGCCGTTACTTGAGCGTAGACCTAGTGATGATACGGTCATAGTGCTTGAGTGCCGGATAGCGTGCTTTGCTGAACGAGTGCTGCAGATGTGCTATGCATCAAGATGATCACTCATCTATTCGGACACATACCTAGGACCCGGGACCTAGGTCCAGAAAGGATCCGTTTCCGGCACTCAAGCGTGGCAACCACACCACCACCGGCAAAGACACGCACAAGCTATCGCCCAATGCGGTCGCCGCTTTTCAAGCTTGAACCGCTGTGAGTAGAGCAGGCGGGCGCCGGACAACTCGAAGGACGTGCTTCCCTAGACTCTAAACCCTAAATCCTAAACCCTATACCCTATATCCCGAAAAACCCTAAACCCTAAACCCTAAACCCTTCGTTTGAGCCCGAAACCTGCCATCTCTGAGCGCTTTTTGCGCCGGGCACAAGATCACCGGATTTGCAAAGGACTCGCTGAAAGCGGAGAGGAGCTCGCAAGCTCGAAAATGGCAACAGGCAAGGTCCTTCGTACGTTTAGGGTTTAGGGTTTAGGGTTAAAGATTTAGGGTTTAGGGTTAAAGATTTAGGGTTTAGGGCTAGGGTTTAGGGTTTAGGGTTGAGGGGGGCCTAAGCAGCTTTTGACGGGGACCTGAATCGTTCTCACGCTCCTCGCTTCATGCAGAACTCACGAGAATTATCGGAAAAACTCAAAAATTGACAGGAGGCCTTACGCACACGTGGGGTTGGGCAGCGCCGATAGTACCGCTCGGTGCTCTTTTCCCCTACACCCCCTAAACTCACAACCTCCAATTCCCCCATGTGCTATGCGACACTACTCTGATGCTAGTGCCCACCTATTCCATAGATTTCCTAGCTTCCCTCGCCTCTTCTCTCCACAGCAACTTAGAGACTTAGAGAGCTTTGGCAACCCTAAACCCTAAACCCTAAACCCTAAACCCTAAACCCTAAACCCCTAAAAACCCTAATCCCTAAACCCTAAACCCTAAACCCTAAACCCTAAACCCTAGGCGTAAAGACTTCGGCGACTTGCTCACCTCCCAGTGATCTTCTGACCTCTCCCGAGGGGCAACCCCTTGGCCTCAGGCCTCAGCACTTCCTTCAGAACCCTTCGAAGGAGAGCTTTTTTTCACGGCTCGCTTCGCGCTTGTAACGAAAACTAGCGTTTCGGGTTTTGGGTTTAGGGTTGGTTTAGGGTTTAGGGTTTAGGGTTTAGGGTTTAGGGTTTATAGAAATTGTATAGGGTTTGGGTCCCAATAACGTTTTGAGCGAAAGTTTTGACCGAAACGTTTTGACCGAAACGTTTTGACCGAAACGTTTTGACCGAAACGTTTTGACCGAAACGTTTTGACCGAAACGTTTTTTTTTTGGAACCACCTTTTCATTTTGGGGCTGGGGGCGGGCTGGGGCTGGGGCTGGGGCTGGGGCTGGGGCTGGGGCTGGGGCTGGGGGGCTGGGGGGCTGGGGGGCTGGGGCTGGGCTGGGCGGGCTGGGGCTGGGGCTGGGCCTGGGCTGGGGCTCGGCCTGGGGGGCTGCGGGGGCTGAGAGGGGTTGGGGGGCTCGGGGGCTGGGGGGCTGGGCCCTTTTGGGGTTTTGGCAGCCAGGGCTTTGGGAGGTTTGCCGGGGCACGGGAAGGCCCCACAGGTTTAAGTAAATTGAACATTTGGCCTCCCGGCCTCCCGCTTTGGATTAATTTACTTAAACTCTGTTTGTCAGCTGTTTAGACAAATATCTTTGAAAATTCAGATTGGTGCCACATACAATTTCTATTTATTTTGTCTTGAGGGTTTAGGGTTTAGGGTTTAAGGCTTAGGGATTTCCATGATTCTTCAGAATCTTCACACTAGCTCCGAACACAGGGTGTTGCTTCGCCTAAGAGGCGCCGCAGTCGTGGCGAGTGCTGCGCAATGCTCAGACACCTGGGCAATGCGGCGCAAGCACTTTCCAAGGCAATCCGGCCGATATGGGGGTTTTCTGAAGTGAGGGGTACCTTATTGGGGTCCTTGTTGTAAAGGAATCCTACTATTTGGGAGTCTATGTTAGGGGTCCCTCATTTTCGTAAACTCCCAGTATGATGACTGGTGAAACCGTCCTTAAAGTCTTAAATGCTTAAGTCGACAGGTGAAACGGTCGCCTGAGCCACCGCTGTGTGCGGCTGAGGCCCTTGAGCTATTGAGTTCCAGCGCGAGCAAGGAGGAAGCCAGTTCACCCACCAGTTTACCAGGATCCCACCCCACTGCGGTAGATGCCTGCAGCCAATGCTATGGTGATGGACATCGCACGCTGGAGAAGGCCAGCTGTGAGCTTAGTGTCCCAGAGGAAGCATCCGCAATCGGTCATTGCGACGAAGTCTGCAAATTGGATGAACTGCTCTGCCATCTCCGGGCCGGGGTCATAGATTGCTACGAAGGAAGGAAAGCGCGAACACGCCGAGCTTGCAAGCGCCGCGGGGAACAAAGTTGCTGTTAGCAGTGCCAAGAAGAGCACAGCCGGAAGCATGGTCAAGGCAAACCCGTCACTGAGCACGTCAAAAGCCACTGCGATCAATCCTGTGCCCACAGCCAGTGCCAATACCACGATGCACACCTGTAAAGCGTGCGACATGGAGCGCATGCAAGCGCCCAGCTCTCTCCACTCGCCTTGCACAACTGCAAGGTTCACCTCCTTTTCTCTGAAAGGGTCGGTAAACCTCGGCTTGGAGCCCGGTACAACACTTCCCACAGACCCCCAAACCCATGGCCTGAGGATTAGGCTCAGAAGTTTAGCACATGATGTTTAGGGCATGAACCCTTTGAGAATTTGTTGAACATGCTCCCCAGGAGCCGCTGGACTCGCAGGCCCAGCCCGCGCCAGGTGGCGATGAGCACGAAGCCTCTCCAGGCTAGGGTATTGGGCTTAGAGGGCATGCAATGCTGAGGCTTGAGGACAGAAAAATGATGGATTTCGAGTCGGGCTCAGAGGTTCTGATTTTGAGATGGACATGGCAACCGGCAGAAGCCTACTGCGGTGAGCACGGACGCGAAGACGACAAAGCCGACCATGCAGGCCACCGACGCCTTGTTTGCAGAATTCTGTAGGGCGCTTAGGGCCCCCCAAGGGCTCTTAGGGGCTTTGATGGCTTTGGCTTCAACCCCTGACTCAGAGTGTTTGTCTCCACATACCTATGAGTATGCCTGACCCAAGCCGGAAGATTGTTTTTTTGGGGGGTTTCTTTTCCGAGGCTCCCGAACCTGAGCAGGTCCCAGAGGAGCCCCACAACCCAGGTTGGCGTTTATAGGGTTTAGGGTTTAGGGTTTAGGGTTTAGGGTTTAGGGTTTAGGGTTTCAGGCTTAGGGTTTAGGGCAGCTCGAAGCCCATGTCTCTGGGTGAACCCAAGCCTCAACCCGAAGCGGCCCAGGCGCCCGCGAGGTTTCGTGCAGCAAAGTTGATGCAACCCTCAAAGTACAGATCAAGAACCACACCTCGGGCATCGACGCTTTGGGGTTTAGGATTCAAGGGTTGTGGGGGGGGTGAAGTGCTTCCCTCTGGCAGAATGGGTAGCTTTTCTTATACTCTGCGTTGGGCCCTCCTATTTCAGGTCCGAACACCCTACTCGAAGGTTCATGGGTGCTTCTAAGTGTGCTTCTAAGTACCCTAATTAAGGTTATAACCATAGCTTCCCGGCCTACTTACAAGCACCCTTTTGAACCTCCAAGCAAACACCAGAAACCCTAAACCCTAAATCCTAAAAACCCTAAACCCTAAACCCTAAACACCCTAAACCCTCAGGCTCGAAACTTCATGCTTCTGTAACCTTAAACCCTAAACCCTAAACCCTCAAATCAAGCCGAAGAAGCGGAAGTGAGGCCCACCAGGTCTCTGCCAACAATCTCTTGCCACTCCTCCAGGAGCTCGTTGTCTTTGAGCCTCCCAAAGAGGGTTTAGAGTTTGGGGTTTAGGGTTTAGGGTTTAGGGAGCCCAATTACCCCTTAAGGAAGGCCTGGTTGCTTCTTATGACGGAACCGAGAACCCGAGAAGAGCAAAAGGGCACCACTTTACCAACCAAGGAGCAGCGCATACAAATATCGGCAGGACTCCCGCACGCGTTCCTGATCTCGCTTTCAAGGCAGCAGCTGCCCGAGGACCAGGATTTAGGGTTGTGGGTGTGGGGTTTGGGGTTTAGGGTTTAGGGTTTAAGGATATGGGTTTAGGGTTCGCAGGTTCTGTGTATTTAGGGGATCTGGCTAATTCACGCTTCCAGCTAGCAAGTGGCGAGATTTGGGGCTACATACTTCGCGCTCGTAGCGATACTGGGTGGCTACTTCTGGCTACGTCGTTCACACTCGTAGCTTGCAGCATGCCATACATCGCATGCGGATAGGTAGTAGGAGTAGATATTCAGATATATATATATACACATATATATATATATATTGTTGAAGATATGCTGGGCTGGGTGGCTGTCTGGGCTTGAGTGGTTGGTGGCTGGAAAACTACACTCACCTGAATTCAGCCCACCCCAAACCCACACATGTGAATTAATGCGAAATTCTGAAATTGTGGTTGTGGTTGGCCTTTTGGAATACGTGTACCGCAGGAAATAGTACCAGACTCTGCTAGGCGGGGCGTGTTACTCCAGGCAAGTGGTTCATGTTGGGTGCCCTAAACCCGAAACCCGAAACCCGAAACCCTGAACCCTGAACCCTAAACCCTAAACCCTAAACCCTAAACCCTAAACCCTAAACCCTAAACCCTAAACCCTAAACCCTAAACCCTAAACCCTAAACCCTAAACCCTAAACCTAACCCTAAACCCTAAACCCTAAACCCTAAACCCTAAACCCTAAACCCTAAACCCTAAACCCTAAACCCTAAACCCTAAACCCTAAACCCTAAACCCTAAACCCTAAACCCTAAACCCTAAACCCTAAACCCTAACCCTAAAGCGTAAACCCGAAACCCTAAAACCCTGAACCCTATGCCCTAAACCCTAAAACCCTAAACCCTAAACTAAACCCTAAGCCTTAAACCCTAAACCCTAAACCCTAAAATCCCTAAACCTAAATCATTTCGAAGAGTAGTCAGATTTCTGGAAAACCTTAAACCCTAAAACCCCTAAACCCCTACACCCCTACAACCCCTACACCCCTACCACCCCTACCACCCCTACACAACCCTACACCACTACCCCACCCGGACACCACCGACCACCCCCTAGTCACCTACACCCCTACACCCTACACCCCGACACCCCTACAACCCCCTTACCTACACCCTAACACCCTACCCCACTACACCCTACAACCCCTAACAACCCCCCTACACCCCTAAAACCCCTAACCCCTAAACCCCTACACCCCGAAAAACCCCTAAACCCCTACCCCCTACACCCATAAACCCTAAACCCCTAACCCCTAAACCCCTAAACCCCTAAACCCCTAACCCTAACCCGACACCCTAAACCCCTAAACCCCTAAACCCCAAAACCCTAAAAACCCCTAAACCCCTAACCCCCCCTAAACCCCTAAAACCCCTAAACCCCTAAACCCCTAAACCCCTAAACGCCTAAACCCCTAAACCCCTAAACCCCTAAACCCCTAAACCCCTAAACCCCTAAACCCTATCCCTCGAAACATGCCTGCCGCACCGAATTGTAAACAAGACTCCGTTCGCCGTGCATACACGCCGGGCTTGACACCTGCCAAATCAACCCCGGCGAGAGTGAGCTCAAACCCCATAGTCAGCCCATAGAGGGGTTAAGGGTTTAGTTATTAGGTTTTAGGATTTAGAGTTCGAGGTTTAGGGTTTTCAGGACCGGAACCGAAAGACGCCGACTCAGGTCAAAAAAACACCGTGTCCACCATGAACACGACCGCATATGACGGCCGGATGATGTCTGTCTGATGTCCACTCTTCTCTTTCGCATCGTGCAATCTAATCCCTAAACCCTAAACCCTGCCCCCTAAACCCTAAACCCTAAACCCTAAACCCTAAACCCTAAACCCTAAATCGTCTAAACCCCAGACCCCAAACCCCAAACCCTAAGCCCTAAACCCTAAACCCTAAACCCTAAACCCCAAACCCTAAGCCCTAACCCAAGGCCCCTGTCAGTTTGGGACAAGACGGCTCCTCCCAGAAAGTTCAGGCACAGCGGAGCGGCAAGGCCAAGAACCTTGCATTGCGGTTTAGGGTTTAGGGTTTAGGGTTTAGGATTTAGGGTTTAGGGTTTAGGGTTTAGGGTTTAGGGTTTAGGGTTTAGGGTTTAAGGTTTAGGGTTTAAGGTTTAGGGTTTAGGGTTTAGGGTTTAGGGTTTAGGGTTTAAGGTTTAGGGTTTAAGGTTTAGGGCTTATGGTTCAGGGCTTAGGGTTGCGGGGTTGAGGAGTTCTTCGGCGTGGGGTTTCTCTCATGTTCGAGGGCGGCAGCCTGTCAGTTCAAGGTGCGAGGGTCAGGGGCCAGCAGAACTCAGTTGAAACCCACTCTTCAGCCCGACGGGGTAGAAGGAGGGCCCCCCTAGAAGGGACCCTTACTCCTATTCCCCCTGATAGCCCTTATATATGCATATACAAATCTCTCTCTCTCTCTCTCTCTCTCTCTCATATAGAAATATATAGCCCCTATATACCTAAGTAGACCCCAAATATGACGCCCGAAAAACCCACCCTTTTTAGGGGGTTCCTTCTTATGAGCTCCTTATATATCTCTGAAAAAGGTAGGTTGTTTGGGCTACAGGTAAACCCCAGGACAAAAACAAGGTAGGAGCGCCTGTAGCGCGACGTGTGTTTTTTGGCATGGCCAGAATGTGGAATGTGCTGAAACCCAGGCAAAACGCACATGTCTGCTTAAGAATTGCTATGTTGCAGGGGCCGAAAGTGTGTAACAGTGTCTATTTTCGAGCGACCATGACGTTCCCGCCTAGGCAAAAAGCACATTTTGCCGCGGACCGTCTGAGAAACTTTGTTCAGCTGCACTTGTTGGCAGCTGGGCACAGCTTGGAGAGAGCTCTGAACACATCTGAGTGCAATATTCTATGGACTTTCTATTATTAAGGAGTTAGTACGAAATCCTTTATTAAATTCATGCCTCATTTCATTCGTTATAATTTAATTCGGCTTTCTCTTCGTAATCCTAATGTTTGGGCTTTTTGTAAACCAATGAATGACCCTACAAATGAAGGCAAAGAGCACATAATTCTAAGGTTTTTAGAGGTGTTTTGGGGGATTTGGTCTAGCTCCTAAAGACTTATTAAAAGCCCTTTCATCGCTCCCTTCATTCCTTATAATATTATTGCATATCCAATCTCTAGGGAATATTACTAATAGAGAACGAATATAATATTAGGGGAACGTCCTAAGGTTTACTATGTGAATAAGAGAATTATACGGGGTTCTTCATGAAGATATAGAATTATGGCCCGGGTTTCTATCTTTAGAGCGGTTTTCACGCACTTTCTACAGGTTCGTACACTCATTACAAAGTAGTGAAACATAAGATTCATGCGTTTACGCGGTAAGACATGAAGGAGCTGAGGTTCAATGGACGCACTAAAAACCTTGGAATTATTAACCAAACCTGTGAATGAACCGTATTAATATTAGTGCGTAAACTCGTGAACGAAGTGGTCTTTTTCCCCCATTATTCTACTGTCTGGGTGTGTGAATGAGTACACGCGTGAATTATATTACAAGTGTACGAAATGAACATTAGAAAGAAGAAAATAATATGCGGGCGAAATGAAGAGAACAATAGTGCCCGCAATAATATTAAAACTACGTAGAGAGTGCACCCGAAACCTACAACATGAACCCCTGTGCTCTCGAAAAGCACGTAACCCCCCCCCCCCCCCCCCACCACCCAACCCAACCCGAGAATCAACCAGAATCGCCAAAACGAATGGAACGCGCCCGTCGCGTAAGGGGCGCTCCCACCAAAAACAAAAACCTTCTAGTCACTTTCAAGCATCCTCAGCAACTCCACCTGTAACCCAAACCCTCAAGCCGCACTTAATTGTGCCCATTAAAAATTAATTAAATTAAAGGACCGGATAACCCCACACGCAAAGTTATCTATTCGCAAAGGGTAGAGAAGTGACACAGGGTGAGATGGTAAGAGAGTAGGGCTTGAGTGCGAGTGGGTGCGTGAGTGTGAGTGAGTGTGAGTGAGTGCGGAAATGTGAGTGCGTGATTGCGTGTGTGTGTGAGCCAGTGACACAGTGTTGCTTCTCAAAGCAAGGTGTATAAGTCTCTCTCCGTCTCCTGGCTAGCGGCTCCGATCTTCGCTAAGAGTGTATAAGTGAATACAAGTAAGTGAGTGAAATGAGTGAATATGTGAGTGAGTGAGTGAGTGAGTGAGTGAGTGAGCGCGAGCTGTGTCTTTAGTTTTTGCTAAACTTCAAGTCGCTCTTTTTCCTTGAACCAGTAAAAGCGCTGTCGGTAAAACATGAGTCACAAATCCACACATGCTCATCAACCCTTTTGGGTTGGTAGGTGGGGTTCCCAGGTAGTAGAAAAACTTTACACCCCGCCTTGATGTTGTGCGAACTGTAAGCTCAACATCACTCTACAGTAACGGGTTTGTAGAAACTGTACAGGTATGTCGTTGGGCTCATCTGGTATTGTGCGATGGCCTCGTTGTGCTCTCCCTATTGGAGTCCTTGCACTCGGTGAAAACTGTTCCCACTGCTTCCTCGTGGGTAACACTTCGCTCAGGTAAGCTTGTACTCGTTGTAGCTCACACTGTACGGAAAAGTGAAACATTCCATCATTCACTCACATGGTCCCGGGCCTGCAATTGCCACAAGGACGGTAGTGCAATCTCGCATGCACTGCTGCACTGTAAGTGAATCTCTCTGACCTTTGCACATCTGCACATGTAGGTCGGTGGTACCTCTTGCCATGAGGCGTGTACACATAATGGGGTTGTGCTCGTAGCTGTTCGTCCACATCCTGTGCCATAGGAATGATATTAACCATTCCCCATTCTTGAAATCGCCTTGCAAGCTCTTCGTCATTCACATGGATTTGGCTTGCTGGTACTGTACTGATTCCAGGCATCCCATTACCACTGCCTGTCGCTGAATCCTCTGGTGCATCACGGAAATACATATTGACTGCCCTTGCTGTACGTTGAACATCATCCTCATCGGGCGGACAATACTTTTGCACAAATCTTCGAATAGTGAATTCCTCCTGCGGTTCCTGTGGTCCTTCTTCCTGCGGTTCCTGTGGTCCTTCTTCCTGCGGTTCCTGTGGTCCTTCTTCCTGCGGTTCCTGTGGTCCTTCTTCCTGTGGTTCCTGTGGTCCTTCTTCCTGTGGTTCCTGTGGTCCTTCTTCCTGTGGTTCCTGTGGTCCTTCTTCCTGTGGTTCCTGTCGTCCTTCGTTCACCTTCTGCTCGACCATGTAGAACAAGAGTAAAGCGAAAATTCCTCCTAGTAGCACACTGAAAAGAATAATCCATCCACTCACTTCCTTCACATAGATGAAAACAAATTCTCGTTCTTCTCGTTCTCGTCCTCCAAAATCGTCTGGCTGTCCTGCAATCTGAGAAATCATATTCACCATCATTGTCAAGTACATCGCTCTAGCCGTCTTGCTTCCTCGCTCATTCAACAAAGTTGCACGTAGTGCTCGAACTTGGCTTCGGCAAACTTCACCTGCCACATGTTCCATTGCTTCTTCTTTCCCATAACGCTCATGACTTTCTCCATTCCACACCATGGCTCCAATATGGTACATGAGAAATCTCCTTCGAGATACTCCTAAGCGTTTTGTATTCAAGTCGGCAATGTTTAATTTGGTAGGCACTGGCTTTGCTTTGAAGCTGTTGTTCTTCACCCCTCGCTGAAGCCATAATACTCTCAGATCGATATGTTTGAGTCCTCCGACTCCTGTTCGCATCATCCATTGTCTTCCCGCACTTGAATCCATCCGGATCTCCACGAGTAACTTTCCTGCAAGAAACATCCACAACTTCTTCAGTAACATCGCTTCTGATGCTCCTCCTGAGCATGCTAGCACTTCGGACTCTGCCGAACTTAAAGCTGTAGCTTTCTGGGTCCTGCTATACGAAAGTACTGGCACTGCATTCACACACACAATCACTGATGATGTAGACCATCTCGCTTCACGGTCTGATGCCCAATCTGCATCCGTGAATACTTCCATACTGTGTGTTCCTTTCTTTTCTTCGTCTTCTTCTTCTTGCTCTTCTCTTTGATAGATCGCATCCATCATCTTGTTTCCAACCTTTGTGTACTTCAGTAGGAATCCCAGTTGCTCTGTTCCTTGCACATAGAGCAAAGCTTGTTTCAAACAGGTTAACGCTTGTTCCGTTGGCTTCGACATCTTACTTGCCAAACACTTCGTCACATGCTGTAAATCCCATCGGTCTTGGGAAATGTACAACAGTGTTCCCAACGCTGAACGAAACTTCTTGCACTCGTTCTCCTCCAGTTCTTTGGAATTGTCCACTGTTCCAATCAGCTGGTGCTCTGGGGTTTGTCTTGGCTTTCGGTTCCCCAGCTTGTAGAGTCCTCTAAGCTTCTCGTAGTGCTTCTTCGACACTGTCACCAAAATTCCTTCTTCAAGGAACTCATAGGTCCTCTTCAGGTAATGAAGCTGTTCTCCCGATCCCCGGTGGGATGGGAACGGTCCCTCAACTGTGAGCTTGAAAAACTTCTCTAGCTCGCATATCAGCCATCTTCCTTCGCCTTTCGCACCTGCAACTAGCTCGTCGTCGACATGAATCGACACTGCAATCTTCTTCACTCGGTGCTTCAAGATTGAGGGTATCCCAACAAATTGCTCAAATCCCAAACGCTTCAAAATCTCAACCAAATGGGTAAACCATTGTTCTGCCGCTGATCTTTGCCCTGGCAGACACTTCTCCACTTTCCATACATGGTCTTCATCCAAACCAAGTAGTGTTCGAATCCACGGTGAGATATCAGCATACATCAGAGCTTTCTGCTTGACTTGCAAGAATGCGTCACGAATGTCAAGAACTGTAAGCTCCCAATTGTAGATGAGATGAAAAAGAAACATCATTCGCACTGCTGCGTGTCCTGACGTAGGACTAAAAGTCTCCTCCGTGCTCTGGGCTCCCGCACGGAATTCCCGACACACAATTCTGCATCTACGCTTCCAAACTCCATCTCTCTTTCTCCAATCGAAAACTGTCCTTAGTGTCAGAAACTTACCTTCCTCTGAACACTCTTCCTTCTTGATCGTCTTCACAACCTTCATGTTGGCGAGTTTGTCAAGTTCAGCTTTTCCTGCCTCTGCATCCAATCTTTCAAGTTCCTCTTCGCTGACTTTCGGTGGTCGATCCTCATCTTCTTCTTCTCCTTCACTATCCGCTTCATATTCCTCTTCGCATTCCTTCCAGACTCTTTCTTCCCAAAGGTCATCTTCATGATATCCTGTTTCGTCTTCCTGTTCTTCTACCTGTCCGGCGTACAACGGTGGAAATAGACTTCCTTTCGGACTTCCAGGATCAGCACTTGTAGGTGAACTTTCCGCAGTCTTTTGTTGCTTCGTTGGTGGCTCCTCAGCATCTGCTGTTTTACTAGCTTTCGCAGGTTCCTCTCTTTCTTCTCCTTCAGTTTCTCTCTTTTGTCCCCCGCCTTGGTTGGAATCCGTTGATGAACTTCGAGGTGTAGGTTGACCACTGCTCAGCAATAGATCACTGATTGTGTCATGCTTTGAACTTTCCACATCAGATCCTGCTTCATCTCCTGCTGGCTCTGGCTCATTTTCTCCTCCTTCTTTCTCTTTGCCTGGTTCTTCCACGATTCTCGGTAACGGTGCCGCATGCGCGGTGTGCCCTAGCCTTGGGGCTTTCTTCGTCCAAGGAGAACCCTGAAGTTGAAGGGTCTCACGTGCGCGCCACGCTGGTTGTGTGCGCCGCACAGATCTTGACGTAAAGATCCCATCTTTTGATGTAATCACGTCCATGTCCCGGTCGTCCTTTCCAACCCATATTCCTCCTGTCCACAAGGATCGATTCTTCACTCCTCCAGGCTTGGCCAGACCAAACACATACTCTCCGAAGGGTAAAATCTGCCCTTGGTATGGTCTCCCGTAGACCAATTGGAAAGCTGTACTCTGCGTCCCTGAGTGTAGGTGGTACCTGTTGAACAACCATGCTGCGTGGTGAATTGCCCACGCTCGTAAAGCATGATCTTCAGGAATCTTTTCCCCAATCCGATCCTCGACCATTTCAATCATCGTGAGGCTTTGTCTCCTGAGGTTCTGAATGTGGCGTTCCACTCTCGCTGTTCTTCCTTTGTGGTAGGGCTTGTTTGGATACTTTCCAGCCTTGTAGCCTAACTTTTGTCGTATTGCTACAATCAAATCCAGTAAGGCTGTTGTCGCTGGCTCCACATCAATCGCAAACAGAACTTCTTCGGAAATGTAGTTCATCTCGAGAGAAAACTTCACCACTTTCTCGGCCAACTTCTTCGTCGGTGCTTTCCCCGGCACTGGAATCGCCCACGAAAATCGAGTCCATGAATCAAGAATGATCAGACTCACACTGTTCTGACCCATGTACATGAAGTCCATCTGGATCACTGGCTTTCCTGGGTCTTCATACTTTGCTTCACTGCTTTGTGGGGTATGGTCCTGTTTCGACTTTGCTGCTGCACAGAAATCACACCATGGTTGCATTGGCATGTGGGTTGCCATATGCTCTTCAATCTCTGCTTCTGTCGGTTCGGGCACTCCGGGTCTTGTTCTTGCTTTGGGCCTTTGCTTCCTCAGCCTGTCTGCAACTTCTTCTGCGTCCTCATCTCTGTCTTCGGTGAGGTAGTTGCACAGTCTCCTGAACATCTTCACCTTTGACCCTGAGACGCTCAAACCCAAATACCGACAACCTTCTCGCAGCTTCTCAATCTCACTCGTTGCTGTGAGTGACTCTCCATTCACCACAATAGTACTTCCCATGTCGAGTTCCAACTCTTGGTGTCCTCCTGCCTTTCCTTGCTGCTTCACAACTCCTTTCGGCACTGGCACCTGCAACTCTTCTGGAGCTCCTCTTTCTCTTCCAAACCATTCTGGCTCCTCTTCCATCTTCTTTTCTTCCTCCTTTGGTGCTTCTTCTGGTGCTACCTCTTCTACCAAGCACTTGTCCAGATACTCTGGTGTCCTGTGCAAGAATGTGAGAATTTCTGATCGAAAAAGCAATCCCGGTATTCGATCTTCCAAGTCGGATTTTCGCTCGAGCAATTCCGTTGCTTCAATCACTTCCCATTCGTTGCCCACCTTCACGATGGTGGTCCTGTACTTCCAAGTACCTGTCGGCGGCTTTACAAACTCAAGTCCAAAATGGCGATGGACTGGCGTTCCATTCGGTAGAAGGCTCCAATCCTTCTCTGGGACTTTACCAAAGTCATAGGCCAAAGTCACCTTGACTGCCCTGACTTGCTCGACTCCTCTAACTTCCGCTGTCAATCTCAAGCTATTCCTCTGGTATTCCACAGGCACCCGTGCCTTACCATCGGGAGATACAAGTTCCCCCGCCTGGGTTTCTTCTCCCCAGGTCTCGCCCCCCTGGCGCTGTTTGCATCCCACTGACACAAACTTCCATCCATTTTTGAGTAGCCTTCCTAAAGACAGCAAGATGTTATTGGTGTCCGACAACACAAAGTCCTCAGTCACACTGCAGCTACTGAACTGCAAAACTGCTCGCCGCATACCTTCAACTCGCATCGCACCCCCTTGTGCGTCTTGCAACCTCAGAGAGGTTGGGGTCGAAACTTCGACGCCTGCATCCGACAATCTTCGTGGTAACAAACTCACATCTGCTCCTGAATCCAAGATCACCACATGTTGCTTTGTGTCCAACTGGACCATTCGCACATTGAGAGGTTCCGATCCTCCCTGACTCAGAGGTTCCAATCCTCCTTGATTCAGAGGTTCCAATCCTCCTGGAGGTCCCAATCCTCCTTGAACTCTTTCCAAGCTGTTTTCATACCATTGATACAGCTCATCACTCTCATGATCTTGTTTGTTCTCACTCTCATCCCCGATGTAGTAGCACTCTGGTCCTTGCACCTCTATCCTTCTGGTGAACCAATCACCTTCTTCTTCTGAAACTTCGCTAAGCTCATAGTGCTCTGTGCCGTCAGGTGGTGTGTTCGCAATGTGATGGAAATCAATGTTCCTCACTCTCCTTATCCTGTATTGGCTCGCACTCTGCGACGGAGTAACAGACTCGACTGTCGAGTGGGGTACCTCGGTGCTGGCCTCGCTCGCCTGCACTTCTCGAACATTGCGGTTTGGACACTCGTTTCCCCAATGTCCTCGCTGCTTGCAGAATCGGCAAACATCTCTGTCCAACTTCTTTCCTCCACCTTTCTTTCCTCCTTTGCCATGCTTTCCACCTTTCTTTCCGCCTTTCTTTCCTCCTTTGTGGAAACCTTTGCCTCGTCCTTTCTTTCCTCCTTTGTAGCTTCCTTTTCGTCCACCTTTTCTCCATTGGCGAAATCCTGCTCCAAAGCTTGACCACGAGTAGGATCCTTTTCCTCCTTTGTTTCCTTTGTTGCCTTTGTTTCCTTTTCCTCCTCCTTTCTCGTACACTGCATCCACTTCCATTGGTGCTGGTCCTTGATCTGCATTCGAACTGCTCGCTGTGTTCTGCAAGGTCTTTTGCTTCAACACCGTCTGGTAATCCCAAGTTTTGCTGCTTTGCTCGTATGAAAGAATCGCTTGCTTCACTGACATGTAGTTTGTTCCTTCGGGCATTGTCAAAGTAAGGTGGTCTCGAATCGCCCTCGGTGAACATCGAAGCAAAACTCCCATCAACAAATCTCGATCGTAGGTCTTTCCTGAAGCGATCTCGTACTCCCGAACAAGGTTTTCCAGTGAACCAATCTGCTCCACCATGCTCTTGGCCCCATCGAAGTTGGGAAACATCCCAATCGCTTGACTGAGGGTTAGAGCTCGTTGTTTGGTGGCTGGTTGGTATTCCCAAAGCAAACTTTGATAGAGACGATACCCACATCGCTCCCTGCTCCAATTTCGAGACAGTTGCGTTGCTGCTCCCCGCATATACGAAGTCAGTATGTGGTAAAGCTTTGTCGAAAGTTCTCTCTCCACTGTAGTGAGAGTCGAAACATCGATCGGCGTTGCTCCCAGACTTTCAATCATACTTAGAGCTTCTGAGTACTGCGAATCGGCAAAACCTAGCCAATTCAGAAACTGATGTTTCCAGGTTGTAAAATCCGGTGGATGCTCTCCCGAGGCTTGTGGGTTCCAAACATCTGGTGCCTTGATCGCCTTTGTCGCACTTTCAATCCTTCGGTTCAGATCATCCGAACTGCTTGCTTGTTGCTCCAACCTTTGTAGCGCACTCATTCCAACCTGGGTCGCCCTTGTCAATGCAGTCAGAATTTCAGAAAGTTCTGTGGGTTGTTGGGGTGGTCCATTCTGCTGCATCCCTTGCACTGCAGAAAACTGTAACACGACAAGCACACACAGCATCGCTCCTCTCTGTTGTTTTCTCACACAAGCACACGAACGCAAGTGATCTCTCCGTGCCCCTCTGCTCAAGCGCCTCCGAAAACATGAATGTTGCAATCTCCACAAACATGACTGACGACATGACTGCAAGTGCACTGTCGCTTGCAAACATCCAATGCACAACATGATCGCACCTGATACTCCAAGCATAAGCATCATTGCCATTGCTCCATTGTAATCGAATTGCATAGTCTTGGGGTCGTAGAGGTTCTTTGCTCCTGGAATACTGGTCCAAATCCACATCACCAATGGATCTCTTGTTCCATTCATAGTCTTGTCGGAGTAGAGGCTCTTGTTTGTACATAGGCCATAGAATTTTGATTCCTCCTGGTAGTCGATCTCTGTTTTCTCCTCCTGGTAGTCGATCTCTGCTTTCTCCTTCTGGTAGTCGATCTCTGCTTTCTCCTTCTGGTAGTCGATCTCTGCTTTCTCCTTCTGGTAGTCGATCTCTGCTTTCTCCTTCTGGTAGTCGACCTCATCGTCCTGACCAATCTCCCCATTCATCTTCCTCATTTCCAGGGTTTGGCTCCTCGCCCCTTTCTCGCATTCTCCTCCTTTCTGCTCTCCTCCAAGGAGAATTCGGGTAGAGCGTAGTGGCTTGCGTTGCTCCCCCTCGCTTCGGTGGTGGTCCCTTTGGCTCTGGAGGTGGCGCCTTGCTTCCAGCAGGTCGTTCCTTCGGAGGTGGTCCTCTGGAACTGCTCCCTGGCTCATTTCTCGCATCTTCCATCCTGGGTTGTAGGGTCCCAGGTCCCGTCCTGGGTTGTAGGGTCCCAGGCCCCGTGTCTCGGCTGGAACTCGCTGTTCCACTGCTTTGGCTTCGCTGGCCGTACCTGGCTCGAAAGTATGCAACTCCACGAGCAAATTCCTTGGATTCCCTGGCTCTTGCTTCGTCTCCTGAAGGAATTGCACCGGCACGTCTTGCAGCATACTCTTCCTCATTCCGGCGGATGTGTTCCGCCACTGCTGCGTTGCTGGGTTCCCCGTCCAGCGTGTGAAGAGGAAGCTTCGTACCACTCGGCATTGGGTCCGGAGGTGGACACTCTGGAGCTCGTTCTTCTCCTGGCGGTGGACACTCTGGAGCTTGCTCTGGTTCTGGGCCCGCTGGTGGCGGTGGCCCTCCTGACTTTGGAAACCGAACTGGTTCCTGCAAGGCTCGTTCCCTTGCTCGCCGTTGGATCCTTTCCGTCTCTGCTGCGAGTGCAGAGAGTCTCTCCAGCTGCCTTCGCCTGCGTTGCTCAGCAGACACTTGCTGCTCTTGCAGCTCCAAGGCGATGTGCCCAGACGAAAGTGTTCTCGGCTCCCTTCTTGGTGTAGGTGGTGCCTCTTGGTACACCATTGTAGTTTCGGGGCTAGAGGAACTAGGACTCCCGATCTCCACTGGCCCGTCTGGTTCTCCCCCTTCCAAGGGAATGTAATCTCTTCCTTCCACCACTGGTCGTTCGGGCTTCTTCTTCGGCTTTGGAGGCATATACCTTGGTGCACTTTCACTTCCTTCAGCTGAACTGCTTGCTGAAGATCCGTAGCCTTTTCCCATGCCAACACGGTGAATCTTGATCTCCTTTCTTCGTGGCTCCATTTCTTCTTCTTGTTCCCCTTCTTCCATGGGCTCTGCGGGTTCCATCGGCTCCATGGGTTCTGTGAGTTCCATTGGCTCCATGGGTTCTGTGAGTTCCATGGGCTCTGTAGGTTCTGTGAGCTCCATTGGCTCCACAGCATCAGGGTTCCAACCCAAACCATCATCACGGCCACGAGGCATGGCTTCGGTCCCGGATGCACAGTGTGCTCCGCTACCATGCTAAACTTCAAGTCGCTCTTTTTCCTTGAACCAGTAAAAGCGCTGTCGGTAAAACATGAGTCACAAATCCACACATGCTCATCAACCCTTTTGGGTTGGTAGGTGGGGTTCCCAGGTAGTAGAAAAACTTTACAGTTTTGCTAGCGTCCAAGCATAGGGTTCAGGGCGACAGCTTTGGGCTTGATTGAGGGCATTCAAGAGTTTCGGGTTCTGTTGTCATCCGGCAAGCGGGCTTTCAGCGACAGCTTTCACAGCCGCCAGTGCGTTCTGCTGAACTTCCACGTACAAGAGAACAGACCATTATTGTCAGCGTTTGTCTGCACGATGACCACTTGGCGAGCTGCGAACCAACGAGAAGCGCGCAGCATGGAAGGGCGCCCCTAACGCCTGCCAGCACAAACGACACCTGTGTCGCGCCCACCAACGTTTCGCGCGCCGCGAGCGCGCGTGCGGCAAGGGTCCAGGGCCCCTAAATGCCGCGCCTGCCAGCACAAACGACACCTGTGTCGCGTCCGCCAACGATTCACGCGCCCCGAGCACGCGCACGGCAAGGGTCCGGGGCCCCTAAATGCCGCGCCTGCCAGCACAAACGAAACCTGTGTCGCACCTGCCAATGTTTCGCGCGCCCCGAGCGCGTGCGCGGCAAGAGTCCAGGGCCCCTAAACGCTGCACCTGCCAGCACAAACGACACCTGCGTCGCACCTGCCAGCGTTTCGCGCTTTTCGAGCGCGCGCGGCACCGGTCCAGGGCCCCTAAATGCCGTGCCTGCCAGCACAAACGACACCTGTGTCGCGGAGTGAGTGAGTGTGTGAGTGGTGTGAGTGAGTGAGTGAGTGAGTGAGTGAGCGAGTGAGTGAGTGAGTGTGTGAGTGGTGTGAGTGAGTCAGTGAGTGAGTGTGAGTGAGTGTGAGTGAGTGTGTGTGAGTGAGTAAGTGAGTGTGTGTGAGTGAGTGAGTAAGTGAGTGAGTGAGTGAGTGAGTGAGTACGGCACCGGTCCAGGACCCCTAAGTGCCACGCCTGCCAGCACAAACGACACCTGTGTCGCGCCTGCCAACGTTTCGCAAGAGTCCAGGGCCCCTAAATGCTGCGCCTGCCAGCACAAACGACACCTGTGTCGCGCTTGCCAGCGTTTCGCGCGCCCCGAGCGCGCGCGGCACCGGTCCAGGGCCCCTAAATGCCGTGGCAGGCACAAACGACACCTGTGTCGCGGAGTGAGTGAGTGTGTGAGTGTGTGAGTGTGTGAGTGGTGTGAGTGAGTGAGTGAGTGAGTGAGTGGGTGAGCGAGTGAGGTCGTGAGTGTGTGAGTGGTGTGAGTGAGTGAGTGAGTGTGAGTGAGTGAGTGAGTGAGTGTGAGTGACTGTGTGTGAGTGAGTAAGTGAGTGTGTGAGTGAGTGAGTGAGTGAGTGAGTAAGTGAGAGTGAGTGAGTGAGTGAGCGACTAAGTGGAGGAGGAGGAGAAGGAGGAGGAGGAAGGAGGGGGAAGGAGGAGGAAGGAGGAAGGAGGAAGGAGGAAGGAGGAAGGAGGAAGGAGGAAGGAGGAAGGAGGAAGGAGGAAGGAGGAAGGAGGAAGGACGAAGGACGAAGGAAGAAGGAAGAAGGAAGAAGGAAGAAGGAAGAAGGAAGAAGGAAGAAGGAAGAAGGAAGAAGGAAGAAGGAAGAAGGAAGAAGGAAGAAGGAAGAAGGAGGAAGGAGGAAGGAAGGAAGGAAGGAAGCAAGGAAGGCAGGAAGGCAGGAAGAAGGAAGGAGGAAGGCGGAGGAACGGAGGAAGAGGAAGGAAGGAAGGAGGGAAGGAGGAGGAGGAAGGAGGAGGAGGAAGGGGAAGGAAGGCAGGAGGAAGGAGGAAGGAGGAAGGAGGAGGAGGGAAGGAGGAAGGAGGAGGAAGGAGGCAGGGCGCAGGAAGAAGTAAGAAGGAAGAATGAAGAAGGAAGAAGGAAGAAGGAAGAAGGAGGAAGGAGGAAGGAGGAAGGAGGAAGGAGGAAGGAGGAAGGAGGAAGGAGGAAGGAGGAAGGAGGAAGGAGGAAGGAGGAAGGAGGAAGGAGGAAGGAGGAAGGAGGAAGGAGGAAGGAGGAAGGAGGAAGGAGGAAGGAGGAGGAGGCGGGAGCCCCAAAAGTAAGAACCCCACACAAAGATGTGGGGAACTACAACAGTTGGTTTAAATTTAAAACTTGGTTTAACGCTGATCTTAAGATGAAATGGCTGCGGGACTCCACTGCGCAAGGCGCGTGATGCCTATATAATACGGTGTGGCGCGCGCTGCGTATCGCGCGCGGTCCAGGGACCCTGCACGTTGCGCCTGGCAGCACAGACGGGCGCAGGGGGACCAGTCCAGAGCCCCGGAAACGCCCGCCAACGCTGCCCCCCGCGAGCGCGCGCGCGGCACCGGTCCAGACCCCTTGAGCGCCGCGCCTGCCAGCACAGACGACGTCTGTGTCGCGCCCGCCAGCGTTTCAAAGGTCCAGGGCCCCTAAACACCGCGCCTGCGAGCACAAACGACACCGCGCCTGCCAGCACAAACGACACCTATGTCGCACCCGCCAACGTTTCGCGCGCCCCGAGCGCGCGCGCGGCAAGGGTCCACACAAACGACACCTGCGTCGCGCCCGCCAGCGTTTCGTGCGCCCCGAGCACGCGCGCGCGCGGCAAGGGTCCAGGGCCCCTAAATACCGCGCCTGCCGGCCTCTAAATACCGCGGATGTGGTGCGTGATGCGGTGTGCGTGATGTGGTGCGTGGATGTAGTGGGTGATGTGGCGCGTGATGTGGTGCGTGATGTGGTGCGTGATGTTGTGCATGATGTGGCGCGTGATGTGGTGCACGGAGGAAGGAGGAGGAAGGAGGAAGGAGGAGGCGGGACAGCCCCAAAAGTAAGAACTCCACACAAAGATGTGGGGAATTAAAATTACAATTAAAATTAAAATTACAATTGAAACTAAAATTAACATTAAAATTAAAACCAAAATTAACATTTACATTAACATTAACATTAACATTAACATTAACATTAACATTAACATTAACATTAACATTAACATCAAAACTAAAAATAAAAATAAAAAATACAATTAAAATTAAATTCAAAATAAAATTAAAATTAAACTTAAATTAAAATTAAAATGAAAGAAATTAAAATTAAATTACGACAACCATTAAACTTTAATTAAATTATTGAAAATTAGTGACACTCATTAAATTAATGAAAAAGATTAATTAAAGTTAATGAAAATTAGTTGACATATATAGAATTATAATTAATTGAAAGTAATTGAAAATTTTCTGAAAATTTAATTTAAAATTTTACTCGAAACTTATTTTAATGCCAAATTTTAATTGATTGTTTATTAAATTTAATTAATTTTTTTTTTAAATGAAAATTGTATCACAACTAAATAAAACTCTATTAAAATTTTAATTACACACAACTATTTAAAATTTAAAATGACTTACAATTGAATAAAATTAAATTAAAATTAAGTAAACATTAATTAAAATTAATTACAAATTAATACATCATCAAAAGTATTAAACATTAATCAAAATTAATTAATTACTCAAAAATTATTAAATTAACAAAATCAAAATCATTAAAATTAAGTACAATTGCATTAAAACTAATTAAACTCATTAACTTACTTAAATAATTAAAAATTAATTAAAATTATTCATTAATGAATTAGAAAAGCACACTTATGTGAAAAGTAATTGAAATTAATTAAAATTGATTAAAATTCATTAAATCAAAAAGAAAAAATAATACTAATAAAATTCAGAAGTAACATTATAAATAAGTTAAGCATTGATTAAAATTTATGAAAATTAATTACAGTAATTAAATTATTTGAAATATTGAAATCCTTGAAATTAAATGAATTAAAAACTCTTACATTATCAAATTTCAAAAGTACTTCAAAATTACAAATTAAAAATAAATCAAATTAATTAAAATTAATGAATGAATTGTCTTGAATTAAAAATAATGAATGAAATATTTAAAACTTTTATTAACATGTCAGTTAAAATGAATTAAAATTAATTAAAATAACTACAAAAAGTTTTTAAAAATGACTCAAAATTAATCAAAATCAATCAAAATTATTCAAATTCAAAGAGTAAAATTAATTAAAATAAATAAATTAATAAAAAATTAATTAATTAAATGAATAACGAAATTAATTAGAATTCACAAAACCATGAAATTAATTAAAATTGAGAAAAGATTAAATAATGTATTTGAATTAAAAATTAAAATACACTGATTAAAAATTGGTTAAAATTAATTAAAATTAATTAAATCGATTATAATAAAAAATAACTTAAAACATGCCTTTACCATTTTTAATTGCTTTTAATTAATTTTATTATTGTCAATTACTTTCAATTTATTTCAATTAATTTCAAAAGTTTAAGCATTAATTTTATTAATTTTTAATGACTTTTAATGATTTAAATTAATTTAAGGTTAATTTTAATTTGTTAAATTTATTTTATTTAATTTTAATCAATTTTTAACATAATTTTAAATTCCCTGAATTTTATTGTTTTCTTATTTTGTTTAATTTTGATATTTTTACTTTAATTCATTTTGACTATTTTAATTCATCTTTCATCAATTTTAAATTATTATTTAATTGATTTTAATTAATTTTAATTAATTTTGAATTAACTTTTCCATAAGAATTTAATCAATTTTAATTAATTTTATAATAAAAATTTTTATTTATTAATTTTAATTAATTAATATTAATTAAAATTAACTACAATTAATTAAATTAATCACAATTAATAAAATTAACTAAAATGACAAAAACTAAAGAAAAAATGAATGAAAATTAAATATAATTTTTAATAAAATTAATGAAAAATATTAAAGGTTAATAAAAATAATGAAAATTAACTAAAACTAATAAAAATTTAATTCAAATTAATGAAAATTAATTAAAATAATAAAATGTCTCAAAATAATTAAAATTAATCAAATTCATTAATTAAATTGCAATTAATTAAAATTTATTAATTTAATTAAAATTAAACATAATTCAATAAAATTAATTAAATTTCTTGAAATTAATTGAATTAAATTAAAATTAATTAAATTTTTCTTGAAATTATGAAACGAAATTCAATTAAAACCAATTAAAATTAATCGAAATTAATATATAAGCAAATTCAATTCCTCAAAATTATTTAAATTAATAAATTAATCAAATTAATCAAATTAAACAAATTAATTCAAATTCGATACATTAAAATGATAAATTAAATTAATGTCAAATTCATTAATTAAATCTTATAAATTAATTAAAATTTGACTAAAATCAATCAAAATTAATTAAATTAATTTATTAATGGAATTATTTTAATTCATTTTCAAACTAATTTTAATTGAGTTTAATTAATTTTAATGATTTAATTGATTTGAATTAAATTTAATTAATTTTAATTAATTTTAAATATGTTTTTTAATTAATTTTTCATTATTTTTAATTAATTTTAATGAATTTTTAATTAAATTTTAATTATTTTAATTAATTTTAATTAAATTTATTCATTTTTATTATTTTAATTATTTTAACTTTATTAATTGGTTAATTAATTTGAATTAAGTTTATTAATATTTAAATAATTTTAATGATTTTATTTAATCTATTAAATTTCGATAAATTTCATTAATTTTAAGTGATTTTTTAATTTTTTTTTATTAATTTAATTAATCTTAGTATTTTAATTACTTTTAATATATTTTTAAGTCATTTACTAATTTTAAATTACTTTTAATCTGATTCTAATTGAATATTAAAATCAAAATTGATTAAAATTTTATAAAATTAATTAAAATTATTAAAATTATAAAATTAATTAAAATTAATTAATTCCTTACATTAATTAAAATAATTAAAATATCAAATTAATTAAAATTAATTAAATTAATAAAATTAATTAAAATTACTTAAAATTACTTAAAATTATTGAAATTACTTAAATTAAAATTGAGGAAAATTATAAAATTAATTATCAAAATTAATCAAAATTAATTTAAAATTGATTACGATTAATTAAATTAATATTAAATAATTAAAAATTAAATTAAATATTAAAATTACTTAATGACTTTAAATTATTAATTAATTAAATTATTAAGTAAAATTAGTAAATTAGAAAAAAAATAAATTAATTAAAATTAATTAAAAATTACTCAATTACTTACAAAGTGATGAACATTAAATTTACTTGAAATTAATGAATTAAATCTAATAAATTAATTAAATGTAATAAAAATCCAATCAAACTATTAAAATTAATTAAATTACTTAAAATTAAATCAAATTACTAAAATAATATTTTTAATTAGAATTCCAAATAACCTTTTTTAAAACTAATTAAAATTAAGTAAAATAATTAAAAAAATTATTCAAAATTAATTAGAATTAGCTAAATTAATTAAATTAAACTAAATTATTCAAAATTAAATAAAAAATTAGCTAAATTCACTCAAATTATTAAAAAAATTAATTAAATTACGTAAAAATGTATTAAAATTAATTGAAACTAATTAAAATTAATTGCATGAAATTTAATTAATTACTTAATATTTTTTACAATTAATTATAATCTAATTAAAATTACAATTAATTATTAGAATTTGTTAAGATTAATTAAAATTACTTAAAATTAATCAAAATTAATCAAGATTCCTCAAAATTAAATTAAAGTTAATCAAAATTAATCAAAACTAATTAAAATTTCTCAAATTAATCAAAATTTAATTAAAATTAGTCAAAATTAATTAAAATAATCAAAAAACCAAAAATTATCAAAATTGATTGGATCTGGTCTCATCTCCTCTTAGTAAGGACCCCCCATAATAAGCATCCTTTTTCCCGACCCCAATGACAAGGCGCAATGTCTGTTGTGAACGTGGCGTTGCTGGTGAAATCGCGCAGGGGCTCGACTTCCTGTGGCACCAAGCTGACGAAGCGGAGAAGTCCTGCTGAGGGCTCCCGACTTTCACGCGCAGCGTGATGAGAATCGGCAACCCAGAGCCCGACTACCCCTCAAGTAAGGAAATAGACCCTTAAATCATAAGGATCCCAATGTGAACTAAGGGTAGACTCTCCTTAAGTCCGGGGTATTGGGCTCGTTGGGTTGTTCACTATACCACATTGCGACTTCAGCGGGCCTATCGCAATTGCGAACATTGCAAGGACGAGGGTGGCGGCCACGTGCAAAAAGTGCCTGCATCGCCTCGGACTGCTTTCAAGGTCAAGGTTTGCCGCTTGGGCTTTCGGACTGTGGTTCCGGATTCCCCGGGAGCCTGCACCCATCGGCACTGGCACTGACGCTGATACCGGCCGGGGCTCTGGGGCTTGATGCCCTCGATGCCCTAAACCCTAAACCCTAACCCCTCAAGCCTAAACCCTAAACCCTAAACCCTAAACCCTAAACCCTAAACCCTGATAAACCCCAAACCCCTTTGCAACAGAACTGGATCAGTGCCCACCCGGGCGCTGTGCTCTTTCTGTTCGGGGAGAATCCCACAAGGCGGCTGCTCCGCAGAGGGCTAGCAGGCCCCTCCTCGGAGGTGTTTGGGGTTTAGGGTTTAGGGTTTGGGGTTTTGGGTTTTGGGTTTAGGGTTTAGGGTACCTACTTGGAGGGTACTTCTCAGCATGGTATTGTTATATCCTAACCAGGTGTACTCTAAACCCTACTTATACAAGTACCCATGAACCTCCAAGTATACACACGAGCTTGGTTAGAACCCGGTGCGCGCCGCTGTCGTCCGCGCTCTACACCACTAGGGGATTGCAAAACGGTTGCTAGACTACCCTCGACAAAGCTGTGGCTCAAGATTGGTTTGCAGACAGGTCAGAGGAACGCTCCACGCATGAAACACAAAGAGCCCTTTCTACATATTCGGCTTGGGATGTTCCCCCTTCTCCTAACAATCCTGAAAAGGGATTTCATTGTCGGGGGTACGATAATCCCTATCAAGGACTGTTAGTAGAGGGGGGAACATCCCAAATGTTCGGCCCTAAACCCTAAACCCTAAACCCTAAACCCTAAACCCTAAACCCTAAACCCTAAACCCCCAAATAAACGGAATCCCAGCAGCCAGAGCTTGAAACAGCAGAGCCCGCAAGGGGAGTCCGGGGCCCGAAGCAGCAGCGGCAGGTGGTCGCCGAAAGCGTGGCTGGACAGTTGGGCCGCTTGGGCCGCCTGGCGGGCCAGGACCTCCTTCACGGACAAGGCTTCGCCTCAGGGTTTGGGGTTTGGGGTTTAGGGTTTGGGGTTTAGGGTTTAGGGTTTAGGGTTTAGGGTTTCAGGCTTCCGCCTCTTGAGCCGCTGGTCTTGCAGCCCATCACTTCCGGCTCTCCCTCCGGCAGCACCTTCATGGGAAAGGTCGTCGTGCTCCTCCTCTAGTTCATGGTTTGGGGTTTAGGGTTTAGGGTTGAGGGTTGAGGGTTGAGGGTTGAGGGTTGAGGGTTGAGGGTTGAGGGTTGAAGGCTTGCTAGTTCATGGCTGGGATAACATGAAAAGTTTAATTTATATTCCTTTCTGGGTTTAAGTACCCTCAACAAACTATGTCTATATTCCTTACTGGGTTTAAGTACCCTTGACAATGTAAAAATGTTACCCAACTTTGACAAAGCTCCTGGGAGGCCTGGGAGGCGGCGGCTGGGAATCCATCCTTGGCAGCCCAGGAACCACATTACAAGAAGGGCACACCTTTTTTGGGGTTGGTTTCTTTTATAAGGGAACCCATAACCCAAAAAGAAAGGGTAATAAGGGCACACCTTTTTTGGGGTTGGTTACTTATAAGGGAACCCATAACCCAAAAAAAAGAGTAAAGCGCACCACTGGGCTACCAAGCATCAGAAGCCTGTTGCCCTCCTCGGCCCGCAGGCTCTTGGCGGAGCTGTTGGTGCCCGCGCGCGGCTGGACGGGTAGGGACGAGCAGCGCAGCTTCCTCGGCACCCCGGGCAACCCCTAAACCCTAAACCCTAAACCCTAAACCCTAAACCCTAAACCCTAAACCCTAAACCCTCCTCTTGGCTTCACACACAGAGACTGACAGCCACCCAAGTGGGGCAAAGCCGCAAGAGAAAAAGGTACTACTTGGAGGTTCGGTGTACTTATAACCCAACTACAAGTGCAGCTATAACCCACTCATAAGCCCCTTAACACATACCTTGAACCTCCAAGTACTAGTGAAGGCCAAGGAAGCTTACTGGCGCATTGGGACGCAGGAAGCATGTCCATGAGCCGCGCATGGTCTTCCACAAGCAGCTGCAACATCGCAGTGATCCTGCAGTAGATTTGCCCATCTGCCATGGCACACAAAACATCGTGGACTTTTTAGTAGCCCTTAACCCTATATGTGCCCCCCAAACCCAAATGGCTGCTTCCCAAAAAAGGGGGTCCCCCGTTGAACCCCAAAAAAGAGAATGGAACCCCTTAAAGGGACACCCCCCCCGAATTCGGTACCCCCTATGTTCGGAAACCCCCCATACGTGCCATCCTCCGTTGCGATGCCACTTTGAAGTTGCACCGCTGCTCCACGGCGCGGATGCGGCACTCGATGTCGCGGAGGCCGGGCTCCATGAAGAGCTCGCCCTCGCTCAGAGAAAGAGGGAGATCCTGCTCCTCCTCCTCCACGAGAGCGTGGCGAGCGACGGAGGAGGGCGACGTGTTCTCGCAGATCTTCGGCTCACACATGGCTCGGACGCTTTTTCAAAGACTCTAGAGCGACGACGGCAACACAGAAAGCCCGAGCTGAGCAGCCTACTTTGGTACTAAACCCTAAACCCCAAACCCAAAACCCCAAACCCTAAACCCTAAACCCTTTGGTACTTTGGCACTTGCAATGGGTTCGCTGCATGAATTCGCCGACTCACGCTCGCTCAGAGGCTTGCAAGAAGCACTCCAACAGCATGACGCTCCCCTCACGCCACCTTAGACACAAACAGAGATAACCCCCTAAACCCTAAACCCCTAAACCCAAAACCCCTAAACCCCTACACCCCTAAACCCCTACACCCCTAAACCCCTAAACCCCTAACCCCTAAACCCCTAAACCCTAAACCCTAAACACTAAACCCTAAACACTAAACACTAAACAAACACACACACACACACACACACACACACACACACACACACACACACACACACACACGACACCGACACCGACACCGACACCGACACCGACACCGACACCGACACCGACACCGACACCGACACCGACACCGACACCGACACCGACACCGACACCGACACCGACACCGACACCGACACCGACACCGCCACCGACACCGACACCGACACCGACACCGACACCGACACCGACACCGACACCGACACCGACACCGACACCGACACCGACACCGACACCGACACCGACACCGACACCGACACCGACACCGACACCGACACCGACACCGACACCGACACCGACACCGACACCGACACCGACACCGACACCGACACCGACACCGACACCGACACCGACACCGACACCGACACCGACACCGACACCGACACCGACACCGACACCGACACCGACACCGACACCGACACCGACACCGACACCGACACCGACACCGACACCGACACCGACACCGACACCGACACCGACACGCGCGCGCGCACCAGATCAGAAAGCGTGGCCGCGTAACATCCGCATCCCGAGTCCTGGACATGAACAGATGGAAGTACCGGAATCCGTACCAGGACGTTGCCCGGAAAACCAACTTTCAGGACAGTTTAGGGTGTAGAGGTTTAGGGTTTAGGGCTTAGAGGTTTCGGGTTTAGGGCTTAGGGTTCTGGCTCAGCAATTGCCGGGAGTTATGGCCAAAAACGCTGTCCGCGGACCTGCGGAATACGTCTTTTCACTTAAAGAGCGACAGTCTAGATACGGCGACTGGAGTCTGGGGCTTCGGGTTTTTAATTGATGCTCCTCTCAGGAATTGGCTCAAGCGGCACCCTCCTGCTTTTCACATCGGAAACAGCCAGGGGTCTACGGATCTTGAAAAGACCTGAAATTAGGAAGAGAAACTGTCCTCTGAGCTCGTCTAGAGACACGCAGAAAGGTTCCCGATTCTAGGGGTTCCAGGGCTGGCCCAACATCGAAGATCGTTGTTTCCGTGCACACGGAGACACAGACAGCACACGTGCACCGAGAGAGAAGGCCGCCGGTGCAGCGGCAGACCTCTTTGAACGCTTTCAGCAAGCAGAAAGGGTTCAACCAGATGTGAACTCATTCAACAGGCATGTTAGGAGATATCGATGGCCTTCGCAGGTAAGCACGCACCTTGGCCCTCCAGGTTTCAGAACAAAAGCTTCTGCTGGTGACTCCTGAAAACCGCACAAAACAGGGCAAAATAATCAGGGCGCCATTTTTTTGCTCTTCACAAGCCCTCAGATGTTCTTCTCAGCGTTGACAGCGAACCTTTGCGCCTTCTCAAGGCAGAGGACGGGTCGCAGCTGCCATCCGAAGATGTCTGACCCAATTAGGGGTTTAGGGGTTTAGGGTTTAGGGTTTAGAGTTTACGGTTTACGGTTAAGGTTTAGGGCTTAGGGTTTAGGGTTTAGGGTTTAAGGGTTAAGGGTTAAGGGTTAAGGGTTAAGGGTTAAGGGTTAAGGGTTAAGGGTTAAGGGTTAAGGGTTAAGGGTTAAGGTTAAGGGTTAAGGGTTAAGGGTTAAGGGTTAAGGGTTTAGGGGGTTAGTTTAGGGGTTTAGGGTTTAGGGTTTAGGGTTTAGGGTTTAGGGTTTAGGGTTTAGGGTTTAGGGTTTAGGGTTTAGGGTTTAGGGTTTAGGGTTTAGGGTTTAGGGTTTAGGGTTTAGGGTTTAGGGTTTAGGGTTTAGGGTTTAGGGTTTAGGGTTTAGGGTTTAGGGTTTAGGGTTTAGGGTTTAGGGGTACAAGGTAGCACTGATCTTGACTGATCCCCCGGGCACTTCTAACAATGAGCCGTAGTCAAAGCCTGCCAGAAGGACATCGCGGCGAGACTTGACCGGGGTGCTCGTAGGGCGCAGGGAGTCTAGTCCTTGTATATATGTCTTCCGTGACCTGGCCTGGGATAGCCTTAGCAAGAATCCGTGGATGCACTCACCGGCTCAACGTCTACGAACCCGACTTGAAACGCCTTGTAGGGGTTTAGGGCTTCGGGTGTTAGGGTTTAGGGTTTAGAGTTTAGAGTTTAGAGTTTAGGGTTTAGGGTGTAGGGTTTAGGGTTTAGGGTTTCAGGGTTTGAGGGTAGAGTTCTCGCGATCCCAGGTCTAAGGATGGCAGTTCCGCAAACATGTCTTCCTTCGCGAGACGTGCAAGCCTTGGTCTTCCCAAGAAGAACCGAACTTCAGCGAGATGCGCGCTCTGAGGACAGGTCGTCTTAGTCTTTCATAGAGCCTCTGCGTCAAAAACCTGCAACGCAGGACACTGCACCTTACGACCTGGACACGAGCATCTTGCGCATCGTTTTTCGCGTTTGAAGCTGTTGAATTCCAAGGTTGGTCTAACTTGCCACAGCGAGCCTAAACTGCAAGAGGGTGGCAAGCAAGACGAGAAAAACCTGCATCAAGGGCAGGCAGCATGGGTTCCCGCATGGCTCGCGCAGCCCATGAATGCTAACAGCCCCAACTGCCATCTCTGAAAGCTGCGGTGAGAAGTCTACGGCCTACGACATTACGCCATTTGACTCCGAGCTCAAGCGCCCACCTGACAACATCCTGCCTTGTCGTTGGCCGTTGCTGGGGTCGCTATAGCAGCCACACAAACCCCTGATGAAGTAGCAAATTTTGATTGAAAGTAAGCGCTTCCCCCGAGGTACAATGATTTTTTGGCTGCATAAAAACAACGCCGATTTGTGAGGGTGTTGTTGCAAAATGTTTGGTTTATGTTTTGCAAGATGCTCGGGTCACTTTGTTGGTTGGGAGTTCAGGGCAGTGCACTCAGAGAACCTTTTTGGGTGCGCCTTCCTGTCGAGTTGCCGGGGTCAAAGCTTTGCAACGGCTCTGCCATTCTTGACAAACAAATCTTTGCCCTTTTGTGACGTAATTTGCAGCGTAAGTGCACCCCAAAAACCGAAAACACCGCAAGAGCACCTGGTCTTCGAGAGAACACGGCAGGGAAGCAGTTGTGCAGGGAATGGGGTGGTGGGTGTCATAAGCGCTGCTTTGGATTGCACTGCTGTGGGAGTTTAGGATAGCACGGCTGTTGCACTGCTTTCTGCCCTTGGGTTCACGGGTTTAGGGTGTACGGCTTAGGAGTTTTGGCTTACACTGCTTTGGGCTTCGAGCAAATCCCACTCCCTTTCAAGAGAAACCACCTCTCCGAAAAGGATTTAGGTCAGCACTGACGGAACCAACCCCCCACCGCCCCCGCCCCCCGCCCCACCCACCCGCAAGAAAACCAAGAAAAAACGGGTACCATGTTGCCGCCGCTTGCAAAAGCAACCACAACACTACACGACCGAGACACACAAACAAAAAAAAAATAACAACGACAACACAGGGTACGAAACACACACCCGCAAGCAATTCAAGCCCTGCCCGCCCCCAGACCCCAAGGCTTCAAGCCCTTGGTCGCTGCAGGCTCAGGGGCCTCAGAGGGGGCTGTGGAGCTCCGTTGGGTTTTGAAGGGCCTTTAAGGGTGCACATAGGGCCTAAGTTTGGGAGGGCTCATTGGATGTGCGTTCGAAACGCATTGCACAAACTGGCTTTACCCCCATTAGTTAGTGTCAAAGTAAATTCTTTCGGATGTTAAGTTAAAGCCTAGCAACGATTCCGAAAACTCTTGCAAACTAGCAAACACCAGACCTTCGGCAACCCCCTCTTTGTTATTCTCGCTGACATGCCCATCCTTATCTGCACAGCATGTACTAGCCTTACCAGCCTTCCATGTAGCTCAACAAATGCCGCTCGAGCTCAGACCCACACTTCTACCTTGGATATGGCATGGATGTTTGGACGGACAAAAAGCCCGTACCTGCCAAGAGCTCCAAAGCGCACACGCAACATCACTCAGCCAAGGTTGGACGCTCAACCGGCCATGCTTGTATTGTGATTGTCAAGTTGTGATATGAGTCTCTCTTGGTTCACTTGATCTAAGCTGGAGTCCTCTTTGCAGCATCCCTCCGATTCAAGATAAATGTGGCGGGCTGCCCTGGCTTGCACTGGAAATAGGGCTTTCCCTTCACGGTGCCGTTGTTTAGCCCTGCCTGGCCAGTGGAATTTTCACACCGAGCCACCAACCACCAGGAGGTGTGGATGCATGTGCAAATCTCAACACCAGCCACCAAGGTCATAATGGGCATACAATAGCAGCAGTATCTCCACAAAGAATATATGTTTCATGGCCTCAAACTAAGCATGGCGGAAGAGCTTCAAATGGCAAGCCAAGCAAGGGCAGAAGACACAGCCGGCAAGCAAACTTTTCTTGCAACATCTTCCCGACCCCAAAATCCAAGAGAGTGAGGTAACATTTAGCAGACGTACACCGTACGCCACGCAAACAAGGCTCAACACCGGGGAGATCTCTTCAGTCAACGATGGAACGCAGCAGCTGAACGTCGGTAACCGCAAACCCCAGCATGGCTCTGACAATACACGCGTACTTTAAACTGCCGAGAATGAAGCTGTCATTTCCCAAGGCAGTGCTCTGGGGAACAAATAAACGACACGGAAACGTATGTATTATCTGCAGCTATTCCAGGCCACTAAACGCGATGACAGACCTCTGTTTGAGCAATGCCTAGCGTAGAATATCCAACCATAAACCCTCAACCCTTAGTCCTTCCTATGCCTTGGTATCCAACTCCAGGCCCAACCACTCCTGGGGCGTCTTCAGACAACGTCTGCAACAATCTAGAGTTCTCGTGTTTTGGTTTGAGGGTTGATGGTTTGTGGCTTAGAACTGAGGGCTTGGCTTTAGTATTGAGGGCCAGCTGGGATATTTTGGGTCAGCTTTGGGTTTGGAATGAGGATATCTGTACTTATACGTCGGGTTCTAAGTACCCTCAACAAGGCCACCATAGTTATCCGACGTATCCCTCTACGTATACGTACCCATGCAACTCGAACGCCGACTCCGGCTGCCGCAGAGCTCAGAAGACGAGGCCTACCGGGGCCTACGGGAGCCTTCCACTGCCAAAAAGCTAAGAGACCCCAATCCTCCTGAAAAAACCATTCCTGCATCAACACCGTGAAGTTCCTATTGCCTCTCCCTGCTCCACTTAATGGGGATTATAGTATCCCTTATTACAATCACTAGAAACAGTCCTTAATAAAGATTATAATATGCCCTATTATAATCCCTGGTAAGGAGCTGTTCACCTTCCTTCTGCAACTTCTATCAGGGTCAGCAACCTTCTTCTGGCATCAACCAAAACGCGAGCCTCTAAACCCGCCAGACTCCATAAGCCTCTTAGCACAACCCCCTTAAACCCCAACCCCCAGAAACTCTCATCCCCTAAAGGGCTATCGTCCTTAGACCCCAAACCCCCAGAAACCCTCATCCCCTAAACCCTAAACCCTAAACCCGAAACCCTAAAGGGCCCCAAAAAAGCGCCGAACCCCCACAAACCAGAGCCGAGCTTCGCCAGCAGCGAAGCCGGTCGGCCCGATGAAGCGAATGGTACCGATCAAGGGAGCCTGTAGGGTTTAGGGTTTGGGGTTTGGGGTTTAGGGTTTAGGGTTTAGGGTCTGGGGTTTAGGGTTTAGGGTATAGGGCTCGAGGCACTTGCGAAGGAGTCTTGAAGGCTTAGGGTTTAGGCTTTCGGGTTCAGGATGTAGATTTTAGGGTTTAAGAGGGGTTAGGGTTTAGGGGTTAGGGTTAAGATGTAGGTGTTTAGGGCTTAAACTGAAAAAGGGGGTCCACAGGCAAAGAATTGCATCGAGAGCCTTTGTAGGAGTAACGTCGTAAACGTGCAGCAGCACATATAGCAAGGACCGTCGTCGAATTCAGAAGATTAGTAACATAGTTGATTGGAAAAATCACAGCTCTACAAAACAATAACCACAACAACAAGGGCGCGAGTGGCAATCATTCTTCGGCACCATTGCCGCAAACATATGCTACAGGCACTCTTCCACAAACCTGCATCCCTGTGTAGCAAACCAGCAATTGTGTGTACAAGCTACTGCCATCTTGCACGAGAATGTGGCACTTGGCAATCTATGCTTCGGGCAACATCCACAAAGAAGCCGCTGGAGTGTTCTGACCCCCGGCCCCCGCCCCCCCCCCCCCCCCCCCCCCACAGCCCTAAACCCTAAACCCTAAACCCTTCTGTTTCTGACCATATAGTGCAATACTGAGTAAATGTGGCTCGGGGTTATGCTATATGCGGGTCATAAACCCTTGAGCACAAGGTCTTCGCATAAACCTTGAATATCGCTGAACAAGGTTTCGCATACTCTATAGGATGTACAGAGCTGCAGAGAGCTAACACAACTTGCAACAACAACAATAGCAAAGCCGGTAGGTAGCAGCGCCAATGTTCAGTGATGTGGAAAACATTTGTGCATTACCATGCTTTCCGGCCTTCTCGCGATGGAAGCTGACACGATCCCCCAAAGCGAACATTTTGTGCAAGCAAAAGAACAACAAGGCGCTTCCTCAGGAGCCATGCATGCTGCGGAATGCTTGTCATGCCATGCAAGCAATTTAACAGAAACATGTGGCAAAAACATTCTGTGCGGGTCATTTTTTCCTCTTCTTGTCTTGCCGTGAAACCTCGTCATTCATACTAGTCTCTGCCCTGCAACAAAACCGAAATGTTTCTCTCGCCAACGACATTCGCACACATTGAAAAACTTAACTCTTGCGCATTCATGCATAGGGCTGATGGATTTGCGGCTGGCAAAAACAAGCTTACGTAAAAAAAACAAAAAAACTGTGCAGCACCTGGAGAACCATTTTGGAAAACTCCCCAGACCATGCGATTTTTGTATGAAGCGAAGACCTGGAGTCATCCTGACGATGTGCAAATGAACCCTCTCTCCTTCCTTGGCTGCACTTAGGAGGGTAGCTATAAATTAAACTTGAGGGTGAGGGCCTGGGACGAAAGCTAGTTGCGCGAGCATCATGAAAGTCTGTCCAATCCAGCTTTGAGGGACGCCAGACTCACATCAACATCAGGGCTTCTGAGTCTTTTCTTAAGACTTGGAAAGGTTTTCGAGGGCCTGGGATCCACAGAAAACGGCGTTCATTTGCACCCATATACGAAAGAAATGAACGCCAGCCCGTTTCCCCAAAACCTGTGGTCGCCGCTTGGAAACCGACCGGGTTTGCTGGGTTTCGTGGCGGAGCCTCCGGGGACCCTATATACCCTTCAGGTTGTAAGCTTCGCTTAAGTAAGATACTCCGCTAGCTCCTCGGGGGCTAGCTTTCGTGATTTTTAGCTGCCTTGTTAATAAACCCAACAAGCCCAAAAAGGCTAAAGATCTAAAGTTACAGTAAAGCACCACAAATTTTCAAAAGGGCCCCACATGTGCCGTGCGACCACAGTTTTTTTTTTTTTTTTAAAGTGTTAGCTTGGGCTTGCACCACGCGATCATGCTGGCTTTGAAGGCACAAGGGGGGCGTACTACCTGGGACGGTCCATTTTCCGCACTCGACGGACCGGGAGCTTTATGAACGTGTTCAAGAAGACGTGCCGACTGAAGAAGCTCACACTGAAGCTGTTGTGGCGTCCCAAACTCTGCATGATCCTCAGCCGTAGATTGCATCCCAGCCCAAAATCGCCTGTCCCGTGTGCAGTTCCTACCTGAGTGAGGCGAGCTTGTTTTGCCTTTCAGCCGCCGCTCCAATTGACTCCGCATGCCAACTAGGCCGCTGGGGGGTCTGAGAGCGTCACGACCTCGTAAATCTCTGATGCCCACGAGTGCGGCACGTCCTGGAAGATGTGGGTTTAGGGTTTAGGGCAGCGAAGAGTGCATAACTTGAGCTCGTGGTGGG
This sequence comes from Symbiodinium natans, assembly GCA_905221605.1. Lineage (NCBI taxonomy): Eukaryota > Dinophyceae > Suessiales > Symbiodiniaceae > Symbiodinium > Symbiodinium natans. The sequence goes on along the minus strand of CAJNDS010002745.1, from coordinate 1,296,652 downwards.
CTAAGCGCATTTCAGTGCTGCGAGAAAAAGAAACCTGTCCGCTTAAGCTCAGCTACGCATTTGCCCTCCGGTCCTGGGCGTTGATGTGCGGGCTGCGAATGACGGTGTGACCGTGCTGCTTGATGCAATCTTAGCTTCACGGCGAGAGCGTTTCCACGGGGAGCTCTTGCTGTCTTGCTCAGGGTTTCGGAGTTTCGGGTTAGGGCCTGGAGCTTAGAGCTTAAGGCTTAGGGTTTAGGGTTTAAGGGTTTGGGTAGGTTTAGGGCTTAAGGCCCAGGGCTCAGGGTTGCCCCCTAAACCCTAAACCCTAAACCCTAAAATTTGAGCCAAAAAGCGCCCGAAGTCGGGGTGCCAGAGCACGATCTTGTTGTGGCGTGGGTCGATGGGAATGGGAACAAAGGCTTCGGAGTGCCAACCCTGGGGCCAATGGCTGCCATCCTGGGCGGAGCCAGTTTAGGGGTTTAGGGTTTTTGGGTTTAGGGTTCAGGGTTTAGGGCTTAGGGTGTAGGGCTTAGGGTTTAGGGTTTAGGGTTGCCATCCTGGGCAGAGCAAGTTGGTACAGGGTATTCTAGGATGTTAGAGCGGTTTCGTCACCCTTTGAGGCCTTAAACCCTGTACGCGCGCTTCAAACCCTGAGCCCAGTGTCAGAGTGCGGGCTGACGGTCACCGAGTGGTGGTCCATCTTCACGAAGCGATGCCAGGAGTGGCTGTGCAGCGCAATCCTGCCAAAGCCTGAACATGTTCTAGTGCGCACACTGCGCGCAACCTTTAAGCCACAAAAGGTGCAAAAAGGGGAAAAACACTCCTACTTTTGCTATGGAGGATAAGAAGCCGGCATCCACCACTTTGAACCTCTCCCAGCCCCAATTCTCGGGAAAGTTGGGGGGATGGGGTGGGTGGCCACTGCCGTCCATGAAAGTGCTGTGCATGCGGAGGAAGCGATTGGCGGGCCTGTTGTACCTGAACTTCAGAGCGTTTCGTGCAACTCCCAAAGCAGCTATGATCCCCCCTAGGCCAGAAAACCAAACAGTGGTCCCAGCTGAGTTCAGGTGCAGGGCCACAACGGACCCGGGTACGAGGTAAGGCCTTGCGGGCACGAGAAAGAACTTCTGCCAGGTCCAACCATGGGGCACATGGTCGCTGCCATGGTGGGGACTGCCTCAGACTGTGGGGGCTCTGGGTTTAGGGTTTAGGGTTTAGGGTTGAGGGTTTAGGGTTTAGGGTTGAGGGTTTAGGGTTTAGGGTTTAGGGTTAAGGTTTAGGGTTTAGGGTTTAGGGTTTAGGGCTTAGGGTTTAGGGTTTAGGGTTTAGGGTTTAGGGTTTAGGGTTTAGGGTTTAGGGTTTAGGGTTTAGGGTTTAGGGTTTAGGGTTTAGGGTTTAGGGTTTAGGGGCTCTGGGTTTTGAATTCGCGGTGCAACAGCCACTTTAGCTTCAGGGCTTCGGCTTGGGGCACTCTTCTTGCACTAATGGCAGACAGCTGGCCATAAAGATGTCCATCCGGTCTCATGGAAATGTAGCGGTTGTTGCCCGGCTGGTGAAGCCCGACCATGCCATGTCCTGCATCGACGACCTCGAAGAACTCGGAACCCCAGTCATGTGGGAGGTGGTTGCTGGCCTCCCAAAACTCCTAAACCCTAAACCCTAAACCCTTCAGAAAAGTATGCTCTACCAAGCCCCTCCTGGGGCGTGAGGGACTGAGGCGAAAGCTCTTGCAGGGATTCCAGTGTTTAGGGATTCCAGGGTTTAGGGATTCCAGGGTTTAGGGTTGAGGGTTTAGGGTTTAGGGTTTAGGGTTTAGGGTTTAGGGTTTAGGGTTTAGGGTTTAGGGTTTAGGGATATTTCCAACCGCGCCATGAGTTGAAAGCATGCTCAGACTCTCGAAACTCCCGAGGGATGTTGGCACAGGAGATCTGGGCGAGGATCATCACTGAGTCAGAATCAGTCAGCCCCACACCGAGCGCAGGGAAGAATTACAGTGGTTGTCAAGACACCAACGATAAATATGTTTGCGAAATTGCAACTCACATCAATCTAGAGCTTGTTTCGTGGGAACTGTGTTCATTCTTGAAGGTCATGGTCTTAGCTTCTTCTTTTGTCTTTGTTATCAAACTTCTATGTGTTCTTAATCACATGTCTTTGTCTAACTCAGTTTGTGCGATGTTCTTTTGTATGCGTATAATCAGCCTGGTTTCCGTACAAACGCGCAACATCTTGCATAACCGCGTTGTTATCGAAACACAGTTCGGCAGATTCTGGTAGTTTGAACATAGTGGGATATGCCAAGGCCTTTCTCAAGGCTTGTGTAAGCGGAACGTTCCATAAAGCAACCTACGTCACCTTGTTTTCTGATGACAATACACCATAACACCTTGCGCGTACAACGTACATAATGGAACTGTATAACAGAACCGTGCAGACAACCCAAAACTCATGACAGCATATCATGTACACAATGGCGATGTATTTATGCATGACCTGAACTAAGTCTGCATGTCGCCTAGCAGTTACACTCTGAGCATGTCATCAAAAGGAAACAGACAGAATAGATTGGTAACTAAATAGCAAACACATCCCAAATAATTCACCATATACACCAAATGACGATGCAATATCAAAGCATCTTCGAACATTTGAGTAACACAGTACATATACATAGCGTCATGTGCAAAACCTGCACTATAAAGTGGGCGGGTGGGGCGCAAGGGTGGGGAGGCCCTAAGGGCATGCGCAACCAAACGGGTGTTCTTAATCAGAAATGAGATCTCAAACTAACCGTAAAGTGCGGAATCGCCCGCGATACGTCATTTCGTGGCAACCCCCGCCCCCTCCACACCCCTAGATGGAAGCTCCCGCTTTAGGCAAGATAACTTCGCAAGCTCTCGGAGGCTTGCTTGCGTGACCTGACCGATGAGCGCCTTGCAGAATCTAGCCTCAGGCTGTCTCAGGCTTTTGCCGGGCCTTGATTGGACTGATGGTGACATGGTCGCCGGCCATTTTGATGAAGCGGTTGCTGAGCGTGTTGTGAAGAGCCACCCTTCCATGGCCAGCATCCACGAGGGTAAAGCGCTCGTACGTCCAATGCATCGGCAGCGACAGATCCCCATCATGGTGGACGCCGGTGGAGCTCATAGTTTGGTGATGCTTGTTCCTCAGACGCGCCGGCGCGCAGATCCCGTGAGCTTCTATGGTCAAAATCTAGCACCGACTCAGCACAAAGGGTCGCAATTCTGATGGGTACCTAAACCTTCAAAAAAGCGAACGGTGAAAAACAAACGAGGGGCATTTGCACGTAGCGCTTGTGTAGCGGGTTGAAGATGGCCACCGTGGAGCCATAGTGGAAGAGCCGGGTGCTCGCATTGCTCCCCGAGGACAGCTTCGAGTAGGAGCTGGCGTTGACGGAAGATGACAATGACAGCTTGAGCGAGCCTAGTGCATGGTTGGGATGGTTTTTAAGAAACTTAAATTTCTATTCCTTGTCGAGCTTAAGCACCCTTAACGACGCAAAATCTTACCCCACCATGACAAAGGAGCTCGAGATGCCCAAGCTGGCCCAAAGCACGGCCAGCGGGAGCTTGAGCACAGCCAAGACGGTCACCATCGTCGCACCGGGGCGAGGTAGGCACCGGGGCGCAGCTTCATTTGAGACTGCGGAGAGAGGTTTAGGGCTTAGGGCTTAGGGCTGAGGGTTTAGGGTTTAGGGTTTCGGGTTTTAGGGCTTCGAGTTTAGGGTTTAGGGTTTAGGGTGTCTCATCTGAGGGGGCGCGCTGGTGCTAAAAGCACCCAGGCACGCGCCCCGACTTGTGGAGCCCCGCCCCGCTTGCGCTCCGCCCTCGCTTTGACCTTTGCGGGATTAGGGTTTCCTTGCTAGCGGGGTGTGACAGCGAAGTAGGTCACACAGCAGCCATGTGCAGGAACAAAAAGCCAAAGGTTTGGGATTGGGGGCTGGCTGCCCTTCGCCCTTGGCAATGCTGCATCCTTGTTGGGGATTTGGAAAACCTGCTTGAAACTGCCTGGACGGGGACTCTGCCTTGAAACCCAGACCCCTGCTTGTTTGGAAAACCCTAAACCCTAAACCCCAAACCCCAAAGCCTAAACCCTAAACCCCAAACCCTAAACCCTAAACCCTAAACCCTATGCCTTGCCTGGACCTGGCAGCCCCCTGATCCAGGAACGCAGCCATGGCCCGAGTGGGGTTTAGGGTTTAGGGTTTAGGGTTTAGGGTTTAGGGTTTAGGGTTTAGGGTTTAGGGTTTAGGGTTTAGGGTTTAGGGTTTAGGGTTTAGGCTAGGGTTTAGGGTTTAGGGTTTAGGGTTTAGGGTTTAGGGTTTAGGGTTTAGGGTTTAGGGTTTAGGGTTTAGGGTTTAGGGTTTAGGGTTTAGGGTTTAGGGTTTAGGGTTTAGGGTTTAGGGTTTAGGGTTTCGGGTTTAGGGTTTGCCCGAAGGTTTGGGTGGCGCCTGACGGGTTACTCGCCAGCGACCTGCCGGGTCCCCCACGCAGCCTACGGGACTGAGAGCTCCGTCGCCAGCCGGAGGGCTTATGGCTCCGAGCTCCCTCGCCTGCCGGCTTCGGTGCGTTCGCCCTGCTCGACAGCCCTGGGCTCACTCAGTTTTGGGTTGAGGGTTTAGGGCTTAGGGCTTAGGTTTAGGGTCAAAGCCGGCAAGATTCCATAGTCGTCTATCAGGATTACCGGAGTCAAAGGGGTTCAGGATGGTTGCCAGGACTTCTTAACCCTTAAAGCCCTAAACCCGAAAATATTTCTTTCTCCCCAAGCCTAAACCCTAAAAGAAGTTCCTACTTCTCCCCCTCTAAACTCTAAAATATGTCAAAACCTCTCCCCGAGCTAGAGTAGGCTGGGAGGTGCCTCGGACTCCGAAGCTCTCGGCGGTCTTTTTCTCGCAGCCGAGCAGACGGATCGGTGCGAGGTGTGAGGCCTTTGGCCTGCAAAGGGCTTTGAAGATGCCCCCTCGGTTTTTGAGACCTTCGGCCTGCAGAAGGTACCCTTCGGTTGTGTCCGCCAACACGGCGCGGACGCTCACACACCTCTCCATCGAAACTGGGCCAAAGTGCATCTTGCCCACTCTCCCACTCTGCGCCTTAGGTCTTTGGGTCAGGCAACACTAGCACCCGGAAGGTCTGCCAGGTCCAGTGGACGTTCATGTCCTGGCAGGGGGGGGGGGGCTTCTTCAGAAAACCCTGCGATCTGATGCTTTCTCACTCTTCGGTCCGAAGCCAAGTCCCGGGGAGTGGCAAACCCTAAACCCTAAACCCGAAACCCAAAACCCTGAACCCTCAACCCTAAACCCTAAACCCATCTTGACAACCTGCTGTCCATGCTGTCCTGGGCGGCTACGTGGTGCTGACTCGCCTCGACTCTGTTGCCATTCAGTGTGAGCGCACCTGTCACCAAGGCAGGGTTTACAGGGTCCAGGCTCACGACTCAAGCCTTTGTTGCCACCTGCTTGAGAAAAAGCCCCAAAAAACTCAACCCTAAACCCTCAAACCCTAAGCCCTAAACCCTAAACCCTAAACCCCAAACCCTAAACCCTAAACCCTAAGCTCAGCGGGAGACGAGGCGCGATGGTGGTCCGGATGCCAAAGCGCGACGTCGTTGTGCGCTGCATTGATCGGAACGGGCACGAAGCTCTCAGAGCCCCAGCCATTTGGGAGCTCGCTGCTGCCCTTGGAAGTCCATGAACCCTAAACCCTAAACCCTCAACCCCCGAAACCCTAAACCCTCAACCCGAAACCCGAAACCCCTCAGCCCTAGCCAATTCATCATGACGGCTTTGACTGCTAGGCGATTTTGACTGGCAGGCGATTAGACTACTTGCTACTTGTACTTCTCTTGCTATTTTTGACTTCTGGCACAGTCCCGTATGCTGCCATGTCGGCCTATGGAACCCAGCTCCTAGTAGGGACCGACCATCCTTGGTCTCCACGCCCTGTTGTGCGGGGGCTCGGGGTTTGTAGTGTTGGGGAACAAACTGCTGCATCCGAGCATCCGTGGGCGGATGCGGACTGCAACTCACTGTATGACGATGTCCGTCCCAGCCCATCTTCACGTAGCGATTGTGGATGCGGTTGTACAATGCAATCATGCCGTTGCCTGCATCCACCACTCTGAATCGCTCCCACGTCCAGCCATCGGGGAGGGCGGCGTGGTGGTGGCCGCTGCCATCCATGTAGTGGCCGTGCATGCGCAGGAAGCGGTTGTGAGCAGCATTGTGCCTTGGCTCTTGTCACTCCGGGATTCCTGTACCCCAAGAGCATAAACCCAAAACGCCCACTAACAACCCTCTTCACATCCCTCTGAACCCCGTCCGGGATGCAGGGCCACCATCGTGCCTGGCTGAAGGTAGTTCTTCACAGGCACCATGTAGAAGCGCTCCCATGACCACCCCGAAGGCAGCGTGTGGGCATGTTGGTGGCTGCTGGCTCTGACATGTCCACTCGGTTCCATGGTGACGTAGCGGTTGTTGCCTGGGTTGTGGAGTGCCACCATTCCATCTCCTGCGTCGACGACTCGAAAGAACTCTGAGCCCCAACCAGCCGGCAAGTGCTTGGCCGCCTGAGATGTGTCTCTCCTAAATCAAACTTGTATCTTCCGGCCCCCCCAAAAAAAACAACCGACCTCGAAGGAATTCTTGTTCTGACACAAATTTTGGGGGGGAGCTAGGAGTACCGGCCTTGATTGGGCTGACGGTCATCTGGTCCCCGGCCATCTTCATGAAGCGGTTGCTGAGGGCGCTGTGCAGCGCGACGTTCCCGTTGCCCGCATCGACGACGGCGAAGCGCTCGAAGGCCATGCCGTAGGGAAGATCCACCGGCCCGTCCATGACGCCAGTGGCTGCCATGTCTTGTGTGTGCTTGTTCCTTGGCTCAAAAGGGTGTTTGGGTTTTGGAGTTTGGGAGTTTAGGGCTTCGGGTTTGGCTTCTGCTGTGGTTGCTTGGAACCTCATGCATCCCAGGTGCAGCTGCAGGTAGCGTTTGTGCGCGGGGCTGTACAAGGCGACCAGCGAGCTGGATGTAAAGAGCTGCTTGCTCTCGGGTAGAACTTGGCAATCCGCCAGCGGACGACCAAAGGTCGTCCAGTCGGTGCGGTGTCCGTTCCCCATATGTCGATGCCCGTCTCCGGTGTAGATCCTGGGATGGCCCCTAACATACCCTCTGAAAAATTATAATTCCTGAGTAGGATCCTCTTCAACCCAAAGAAAGAAGGAAAAGGCGCAACATGTCCCAAGGGCCTGCCTAGGATCTCAACGGTCTTGCCATCCATGTGCGCCACGGAGAAGTGCCAATGATCAACGGCTCCTACTCGGAAGCTACCGATCTGCACGAAGCGATCCCCAAAGGAAACGCCTTTAGGCTTGCCGGTGTACCTTGCTGGCCCAAAACCCAAGGAAGTAGAAGTTGTGAAACCTTCAGAATAGACTACCTTATAAGAGGCCCAAAAGTTGAAAAGTTGGGGTTTGAGCCAGTAAGGTACTTGCGAGACCAGAGGTTGTAGTCGGTGCGGGGGCCCCCGAACAGATGCCCATCTGCGCGGTAGATGTAGGAAGTCTTGCCATGAACATGAGAGACGGAGAAATGCCTGGAAATGCAACCGTTTAGGGTTTAGGGTTTAGGGTTTAGGGTTTAGGGTTTAGGGTTTAGGGTTTAGGGTTTAGGGTTTAGGGTTTAGGGCTTAGGGGGTACTGGTAAATGACTGGAGAGAGGAGCAAAGCTCAGCTGAAAGGCGAGATGGCGAGAGGGTGAGATGGAGAGGGGTGGTGCCTAGCATCTCGCGATCTAGCGCAGGGCTGCCTTATTGAGGTCCTCGCTATCAGGAGGTCTGTCCTTGTAGACGATGTTTACTGTATGAATACGGTACATTCAAACCTTACACGGAGAGCAAACCCTAAACTGCCCCAATACACAGGGCCCTGCAAGTGCCTGGAATCCACTTCGCCGATCCGCCAGTACTTTCCGAACTGGATGAATCGATCTCCCAGCTTCACTTCCCCCATCTCTCCGGCGGCCACGTGCCTGGGCTCAAGGCCCCAGCCGCTCCAATCCCTTCGCGATCCTGGGTGGTGATGCCCATCAGCAGTGAAGATCCTGTCAGGCTTCTTTTTGAGGCTCCACTGTGACAAGAAGCCAGGGCTCAAAGCACTGCGTGCGCGCGCGCTCCTTGTGATCTCTTTCTCTTACCTTGACCTCACCCCTTTCAGTGAGTGGTATGCGCCTCTCTCTTTTTATGATTGACAAGATCACCTGGTTCACCTCACCGGTGCTCTTTTCTTCGCAACGTACCCGCTACTTACAAAACCCTCAACCCTGATCCTAAACCCTAGCCCTAAACCCTAAACCTTAAACCCTTTAAACCCTAAACTCCACACTCTGCACCCTAAATGTTCAGCCCGAAGCTCATAGATGTGTGGATGGTGCGGTGGGAGATGGAGAAGTGCCACCAGTCAATCGCCGCCAGGCGCCAGTCCCCAAACTGGATGAACCCGGGGCCTGGTTTAGGGTTTAGGGTTTAGGGTTTAGGGTTTAGGGATTAGGGTTTAGGGTTTAGGGTTTAGGGTTTAGGGTTTAGGGTTTCGGGTTGGAGCCGGAGGCTGGTCATTGGGAAGCCGCGCCGCGTTCACATGCGTTCCACGCTTTCTGGGGGTTGCTGGGGAACGCGGCTTGGCGGTGCACCTTCCTTCGCCGTGTCTAGATCAACCCTAATCCCTAAACCCTAAACCCTAAACCCTAAACCCTAAACCCTAAACCCTAAACCGTCAAGGCTTTCTGCTAAAGGCAAAGACCCCCCCCCCCCCTGCGGCCATCACCTGTGGTGATTCCTGGGCAAGATCCGAGGATGCTCCTTAGTTCCATATCAACCCAGAAGTGGTTTGGTGTGGGACTCGACGTGGCGTTTTGGGGTTTAGGGTTAGGGTTTAGGGTTTTAGGGTTTGGGTTTGGGGTTGACTTCTTAGGAGAGCGCCCCCCCACAATCTTTCCCAATGAGCTACAAGCGTCTGGATGGCACCACAGTGCCACTGTGTGGGTCGGTGGACCAAATGGGTGGTCCAAGTCGGCTGGCGCCCCTGGACCGTGCCATCGTATTTGTACACCTGGCATGAGAAAATCGCGGACGTCAGGCTTACGGAAGAGGGCCGAAACGAGAAAGTGTTGCACATGACAGCCGAGAGACTTGAATCGTCTGGCTGTTGCCATTCCCGGGGTTGGTGTGGGTCAGCAGCAAATGCTGCGAAGATCCGTCCCCAACCCCGATGCGGAAGTTGCCAATTTGCAAGAACCGATCCCCATAGCCCACTCCGGCGGGACCAGCACTGCGTCCCCAATGTCCTTGCCACGCATTCCAATCGGTCCTCGGCCCTGGGTGAAGGGTGCCATCATGCCCTCGGAAGATCTGCGCAGTCTGCCCATTCCTTCACTGAACTGGGAACCCTGGGAGAAGGCATGTGTTTCAGCTGTTTCTTAGGAATCATGGTACCCAGAAACTAAGAATTGTTCCCACGTATACCTAAGATTCTGATGGGAGATGCTCATGTGGTTGTGGTCCAGCGCTGCCAGGCGGAAGTTGCCGATCTGGATGAACTCGCTCCCGAAGGTGATGCCGGAGGGAAGGCCGATGGGCCTACGGAAGTCAGAAAACCGAATTCTCTCATCAATACATATATATATATATATACATAGGTATACATGTATCTATATCTATTTATATCTATTTATATCTATTTATATCTGTTTATATCTATTTATATCTATTTATATCTATTTATATCTATTTCTATCTATTTCTATCTATTTCTATCTATTTATATTCAGTTACTTATTTATGTATTTAGTATATAATACAATAATATCATATCATATCATATCATATAATATGATATCATATCATATAATATAATATAATATAGTATAATATAACAGAGTTTAATTTAGTATAATAAAATATATCAATATATACATGTATATGTGTGTGTATAATATATACACATATATACTGTGCACCGTGATGCGTGGGAATCAATCAGCACAACGTCACGTGGGTTGAACGCGCCATGTCTGCTTTGCTCAGGTTAAGACCAGAGGTTCCCGCGATCATGGGGGGATTGATCGTCATGCCAAGTCTAGCACTACCTTCTCAGAACCCTAAACCCTAAACCCTAAACCCTAAAACCGGGCCCAGCTGTGCAGGCTTCCAGGCTTCAGCCCAGCCCTGAAAGCCCTTGTCCCTCCTGCCTGCGCCAGGCACTGTCACTCCAGCGTCCCGAGTAGCGGTGGCCTTGACCCGAAGGCGCAGCCCATCCCAAAAGCGCAACCGCACTCTAAAAAGAACCCATCTCTTGTAAATTGGGCGTTGTTGCCTAAACCCTGAACCCTAAACTGCCCTAAACCCTAAACCCTAAACCCTAAAGCCTAAACCCTAAACCCTAAACCAAGCAGCCATTGCTCTTGTAGATTTGGGCGTTGTTGCCATTCTTGTGGGAGATGCTGAAGTGGTGCGCATCGAGAGCTGCCAAGCGCCAGTCGCCGATCTGCACGAAGCGGTCTCCCCAGGATCCGAAGTTCGGATTGCAGACTCCATGGGCCACCTCCCAGCACCATATATACATACATACATATACGGGTGTAGGGTTTGAAGTTTAGGGGTTTAGTGTTTAGGGTTTAGGGTTTAGGGTTTAGGGTTTAGGGTTTAGGGTTTAGGGTTTAGGGTCCATGGGCCACCCCCCAGCACCCGCATATATACATACATGCATACATGCATGTGCATGCATGCGACAAGACATACATACATATACGGGTGTAGAGTTTATAATTTAGGTTAGGGCTTAGGGCTTAGGATAAATCAACAATTACGTGTATGTATATATATATATATATATACGTATTTATATGTGTATATATATATATGGTAACCCCCCCCCCCACCCCCCCCCCCCCCCAAAAAAAAAAAAAAGAGCAGTAGTACAGATATATACTATTCAAAAACTGAAAAACACCAAAAGACAGCCCAGAATCAATATTGTGTGAAACTAGTCCACTGTGCCCGGGCCACAGTCTCTCCCAAAACCAAAAAAATGGGACACTATGACCCCGGACCTGGGGACTAGCCTCCCAAGAGTTTGGATTTGCTTTTTGGTTGTCTTTTTTTCCTTTCGGGTTTTTGTTTTTTATATGTTTTTGGATTTGTGTTTGGCCTTTTTTTGTTTGTTTTGTTTTTTTGGCTTTTTTGGTCTTTTTGGTTTATTGGTTTGGGAGGGGTTGCTTTTGGCTCCGTCTCCAGGTCGCAGTCTCTCCCAAGATCAAAAAACCAAACAATAAATAAGTCAACAAATAAACAAATAATGTGTTTTTTGGCGTTTGTTGGTTTTGTTGTGTTCTTCATTTTTCTGTTGTTGTTTGGTTTTGTTGTTTTTTTAAGTTTTCTTCGATTTTGGGAGGGACTGTGACCTGGAGACGGAGGCAAAAAAAAATCCCTCCAAACCAAAAAAAACCCAAAGCAACAAAACAATAGGACGCTAGTCCCCCAGGTCCGGGTCGTAGTTTCTCTAAACCCGAAACCCTAAACCCTAAACTTTTGGGGGAGACGTGCCCCGGAGACAGTGGGCTCCCTCAAAACCCCAAAGAACCAAAACCCTAAACCCTAAACCCGTAGTGCCCCAGGTCCGGGTCATACTGTTGCCAGCTTTTGTTTTTTATTGTTTTGGGTTTTGGGGAAGAGTTTTTTGGTTGGGTATCCAGGTCACGGTTTCCCCCAAAACAAAATCGAAACAGATCAACAAATGCATAACCCAAAAAACAAAGAAAAACATTGCGGGAGACTACTTCCCAATGTCCGGGTCCCCGTTTTTTGCATGTTGTTTGTTTAGTTTAGATTGTTGCTTGTATTCACCACCTTCGGTGCTTCTCCTCGCCCGGAACTCTTCTCCTCGCCCGGTCTGCTCCTAGAGACTCCCTGGAGCGCCCAACCCCCGAGTCTCCCTGGAGTGCCCAACCCCAGAGTCTCTCTGGAGTGCCCAACCCCAATTGCAAGCAAAAACTAAGAAAGCGTATTGGAATCAATGTCTTTTGTGTGAACATCTTATTTGCGCTCTTTCCTCTTAACGAGGAGCAAGGTGGGGATGTTCGAAGTAAAATAACTGCTTTTGTTTGTTTTGTTCTGTGGTTACTCGAATAACTGCTGTTATCATACTTTCTTTCAATAAATACGCAGAACATACTCCAATATGCCTTCTACACATACATGACATGTGTAGTTGTCTTACCCCTTCTTTGCACTTGCATAGGCATCTCTTGGGAAACCCTAAACCCTGAACCCTACACCCTAAACCCTAAACCCTAAACCCTAAATAAACCCTAAACCCTAAACCCTAAGCCAATTCTCGTCGCATTTCCTTAGTCAAATGCCTATGATTGTGAGGCTCGCCTCGGGAATGCAAAAGCTTGGTAGAATATGGAACGGCGGGAGGGCAGGGCTTATGTGGGTTTAGGGTTTAGGGTTTAGGGTTTAGGGTTTGGGGTTTAGGGTTAGGGTTTAGGGTCTAGGGTTTTGTGAGTCTTGATTTCCTCGCATCACCCTATGCGCTCGAATACTTCCAAGTTTTGCGCCAACCTTTCTTCTCCAGTATCTGTTTTTCGTTTACAGTACCTCTTCCCTATATACATGCATGATGTGGGTAGTTCTTGCAAATTCCATTGGAGGCAAGCCTACGAACAAAGGCATTTCTAAGCTCGAAGATGCGAAAGGATATTTGCTCACAGTATCCTCGCGTCCCGGGCTTGGATGCAATGATCTTTTTCGCATCACCCTATGCCCTCGAATGCCTGTAGTCTTGTGTCAGGATTACAAGATGTTTTCAGTATCTGGAATTGATACCCAATACATACTTCTCTACTTCTACATTTCCTTTGCGTTCTCATAGGAGCCAAGCCCTGCAAAAATGTGCATTTTAAGGGACAACAGCTCACTTTTATACTAATTCGTGACGACTCACACATAACAAAAAGTAGGCCCCGAGGCTTTCCCACAATTCTATGGAGTCCGGAGTATTAAATCTCAGAGGATATTATATGTAACACGCATGTTTCCTTCGTCATATCTGTCCAGAGTTACATCTCCATAGGAGACAAACCTTCCAAAAATAGCTATGTGTTTAGAGTTGGGGTTGGTCTTGGGCATTGGGAGGGGGGGTAGCATACATATATATATATAATATATATCCATGTGTGTGTACCTTTTGACGATCAGTCTTCATACTCATACGCACAATCATACCCACAGTTCATAGAAGACCTTCACCTTCATGTTCATGTGAATAAACATATTCTTCACACACTCATAGTCACAATAACTGTACATGTATATATATATATACAGAAGAGGAGCAGCCTGCTCTCCAGATACGTATGTATGAGCCACACCTCCGCAATGCCCTTGCAGGTCCATGGGGCCACGGGACGGTGCAGCACGTAGTTCCAATTCTGGTTGTCGTGGGCGACATGACCGGCATTCGTGTAAACCTCAATCGTCCGCTTGTGTCCGTCATGCGTCCAGATCAAGGGCATGTGCGAGCCGTCCGCGTCCCCAAGGCGGAAGTTGCCCAGTTGCAGGAACCTGGTTTCAGTGGAGGCCGGGATCCAAACGACATGCAGGGGCGGGTGGGGGCGACAAAAAAGGGCATGCAGGAGCGATGAGCCTCGGTAGCGGTGTTGAGCCCTCGAGGAAATTCGATTGACCCCTGGTCTCTGGATAAACACTCACAACACGCACAGCCTAATTGGCTGCGCCACAAAATTGACCGGAATCACGTAAACAAAAGAGAACAATAACCAAAAATAGCGAGAAATATATATATATATATACATATATATATATGTATATATTGTGATATTTCTACAATCGATGACTCATTCTAACGTTCGACATGGATAGGGAGATCCTGCAGGGGGCGGTGAACGGCCCCATCGACTTCTACATAGACTCTACATGTATATTGTGTTGCTATATTTACTTACCATATTACGATGCCATGAGTATATCACAATATATATATATATATACAATATATATATATATATAGGTTAGCTCACACCCCCCCCCCCCCTCGCCCTCACGCCACCCACCCATGGGAAGACATCCCCGATTTTATGCTAGCAGCTAGCACTGGTGAAGCCTCACAGTTCGGTCATTTGATCATTTCTATGCACACGAGCACATATTTTGTCGATCCGACTGATATATACTAGAAACACACGCATACATGCTACTCAACGCACACCATACCGTTCGTAAGGACTGAAAAACACTTTGTTCCTTGCATCACTGCTAAGCAAACTGGCGCAAATTCCAAACTTACGAACTCCACCTTGCCATATCTCTATGTTGCTACACTACGATATTGCTCTGCTACTATGCTACTAGACTACTGCATTGCGAACATGCTCTACTACCAAACCCTAAACCCTAAACCCGAAACCCTAAACCCTAGACCCTAAACCCTAAACCCTAAACCCTAAAATACTATTCAGCTCAGAAGGGCCGGTCTCCAACAGTGACACCGATTGGAGCGCCCTCGGAACGGTCCAAGACGTTCCAGTCCTTGTCGCGGCAAAAGAAGGGTTTAGGGTTTAGGGTTTAGGGTTTAGGGATTAGGGTTTAGGGTTCTGTTTCACGCAGGGTAGGCATGGCTTTCGTGCCGGTCTTCGGGATCGTGCCATGTCAAGCCTGCCAAGAAGCAGTGCGCGGTCCCCAAAACCTCTGCGCATCGTTTCTGTAAATCGCACACGTCTTCTTGGAGTGGACCTGCCTGAGCTGAGAGCGTCTCGTCTTAGTGCGACTCCGGACGAAGTGTGCTCCGCACCGCGCGCTTTCGGAGCTTCTCAGGACACATCAAAAAAAAAGAGCAGGCATGCGCTCCCGAAAAATCTTCATGCAGCGGAGCCTTCGGCCTGATTTGTCAGGCCCTTTTATGTACCTTCCACCTTGGTTTCTCTGTGTGCTAAGACTGCTAAAAATTCAGCAGAGTGAGTACTGAGTCAACCGACTTGTGTGGAACTGAAGTGTTGTGGAGTATGGAACAGTTGGTTCATCCTTCGCACAAAGGAGATGCATGCACACACATCTTCTTCTCTTGCATGGGGCAAAAACAGCTCGTGTACCAAGGCAACTTTCTCAAGGCGAAGGCAAGATCTCCAAGCCGGAACGCTATCATGCCACTGAACAGTCAACTTACACGGGCCAACAATGCTGAAACTGCGAGACTGCGCCGGTGTAGAGCTTGAGATGTATTGCTAGGGGACATCAACGAAGTAGGCCTGAAGCCGTTGGGATTGTTAGATTTCCTGTGCTCCTTGCCCACCCCAGAATCCTGCAAAGAATCCGACAAAGTCTCCCTGGAAATCCCAGAGCCATCCAGAGCCCAATGGTCCTCACAGTGCCCGTGAAGTTGCTCGGTTAAAGGCTTGAGGTTGGGGATGTTCGAAGTAGACACTTTTTTTTGCGTGGATGTCCGCAAAAAAAAACCAAAAAAAAAAAAAAAACAGTCACACCCTGGCCTGGCGAAAGCTCTGGACAGAGGCAAATCAGGCGACAAATGTGCTGCCCGGGCCACGAAACAGAGAAGTGGTTGTCGTCGACTGCGCCGATGCGGAAGTTGCCAATCTGGATGAACTGGAACCCAAACTTGATCTGCTTGGCTTGGCCGCACGGCAAGATCGGCCTCAGCTTCTCCCAAACAAGGCCCCAAAGAAGGGCACCCCTAAACCCTAAACCCTAAACGTGTACACAGAGAGAATCACATCTGAGTGCTGCTCCTGCCCCAGGCATGCCAGTGAGTCTCCCAGCCGCTTCTGTGGGTATGGTGGGTTGTCCCATCATGACCTCGCCACAAGGTGGGCACTTTGTGATGGTCCTCAGGGTTCAGAGGGCCATTCTGAAAGCCCAATCCTGCTGGAGTTTCAGGATGTGAGGGACACTAAGGGTTTAGGGTTTAGGGTTTAGGGTTTAGGGTTTAGGGTTCAGGGTAGGCCCAGTTGTGTCTCCTGGTGCGAGATCGTGAAGTGGTTCCCGTCGATGTCGGCGATGCGCCACTTGCCAAGCTGTATGAAGCGATCTCCCATGGGAAGGTCGAAGCATCCGGGCGTTCCGTGTGTGTTTTGAGGGGTGTTCGTCACCATTGCTGGTGGCACATCCTCGACCTCCGACTCGTCTGGACGTCCCTGGCCAGCAGTCTTACAGCCGAGTTCCGAAGCACAAGGAGAATCCTGGAAGTTCGGTGTCGTCCACACCTCCTCACAGAAGAACTTCTGAGGCTGTAGAAGCTGGATCGTCTTGAAGTCCCATCTCAGGCCCAGGTCCGGGATCAGGTTTGAGATGGCCGAGGCTGCTGCGCTCGCAGCCTCCATGACGGTTTAGGTTTTAGGGTTTAGGGTTTAGGGTTTAGGGTTTAGGGTTTAGGGTTTAGGGTTTAGGGTTTAGCGTTTAGGGTTTAGGGTTCAGGGTTTAGGGTGTAGGGTTTAGGGTTTAGGGTGTAGGGTTTAGGGTTTAGGGTGTAGGGTTTGGGTTTTTCGGGTTTCAGCCTCCATGACCCTGTTGGTGACTGCAGAGGCGCCCGGCACGCACTGCATGGGGCCGGTCATCATCTTCATCATCGCCTCGGCACCTTTCATCAAGGCCACATGGATCCTCGTTCATGGTTGGGAGAATGTTAGAAACTCAAAGGTGTTATTCCTTGTTGGGTTGAAGTACCCTTAAAGATGTAAAATGTTACTCAACTGTGACAAAGGATCAGGTGCCTCAGCAAGCCGTCATCCAGCAAAGCCCTCAGCCATGCGGGCAGGCCGAAGCCGGTAATGCCGAAGTCCGAGTAGATCGTCACGGCCTGACTCTGAAGCCCTAACCTTGGGATCTTCCCCGTGCTGCTCACAGCCCGGAATAGGGAATATAGTACCCCCATTATCATCCCTAGCAAGGACTGTTGATATAAGGGAACATCCCAACTTAAACCCTAAACCATAAGGTCTTCTCTCCGTCCTTCGCTCTCTGAAAGTTGCCCCCTGAAAGTTGCCCCCGCTTGCCATTTGTAGGTGCGTGTCTTACGAGTAAGAAAGGACAACACTTGCGAGTAAGCAACAAGAATATCAAGAACGACAGTAACAGTCATAACAAAAATAAGAGAATAGCAACAGTACCAACAATAACACCAACAGCAAGACAATGGCAAGTCAGGCGCCGATAGTTAACATCAGTAACAACAATGAGAGCAAGAATGGCAATAATAAGAAACAAATCATAAGAAGAGGAAGACTACTGACAACACTACGAACAATGAAAACAGGAAAGAAAAATGATGTGTTAACAGTCTTTTTCCAACAAAAAATCAACCTTTTCACAAGAAATATTTATTCAACCGCAACGCTCTTTTACAGAATATCAGGGGATTCTATTACCCCACAAAGGTTCAAGGTTACCTACTCTACTACTAGACCCTAAACCCTAAACCCTAAACCCTACACCCTACACCCTAACCCTAAACCCTAAACACTCTTTTGATTAGGCTCCCGGCCGCTGCGCCACAAGGCTCGAGCACGTTGGACCGGCTCTCCTCACGCCGGGATAGGGTTTAGGGTAGGGTTCAGGGTTCAGGGTTCAGGGTTTGAGGGATGTTCCCCCTTCTACTAAGAGTCTTCTAATAGGGATTCGCATAGGAGGGATTATAGGCCCTATTCAGGCCTGCTACAAAAAGGGGGAACATCCGAAGTTTACGGTTAGGGTAGGGTTTAGGGGGATAGGTGCTTACAGGGAGTGCACGGAAGCGCCCAATGGCGGGGGAGTTCTCGAAGCTGAGAAGATGCAACTTGACGAGGTTAGACGTGTTCAGATGCGTTTAGGGTTTAGGGCTTAGGGTTTAGGGTTTAGGGTGTAGGGTTTAGGGTTTAGGGTTTAGGGTTTAGGGTTTAGGGTTTAGGGTTTAGGGATTAGGGTTTAGGGTTTAGGGTTTAGGGATGACGAGGGTTCAGAGGGCACCTGCCATTCTTGGTGTCAGCAGGGGAAGTTTCCGTGCTCAGTTTGTGGTTTTCCTGGGGCAAATCTGTCCTGCTCTTCGAGAAGGCTGAAGCTTGCGTTTGAGCTCGTGTTCGCAGGATGGGAGACCCAATCAGACTCCTGGTCGAGCAGCAGTGCACCTGAAAACTGTTGTCCAGCACAACCGGACTCCGCGACCAGCAGAGACGAAACCGATGAACAAAAACCCTCAACCCTAAACCCTAAACCCTAAAACCCCCATGATAGCAGCCTGGACACTTGAGTGCTGGATAGTGCCCCTCGCTTTGGCTTCGGCATGCATCTTGGGGGCAAACGTTATGGGAATTCCCGGCATGGGCCACACCTGCTGCACCAACTCAGGGACATCTCACAGGCCACATAGGCATAGGTGCTAAACAGTTCTAAGAGACGTTGTTTTTTCATCATTACCTAAACCCTAAACCCTGAACCTTGAACCCTAAACCCTAAACCCCCTAAACCCTAAGCCCTCAGCCCTAAGCCCTAAACCCTAAACCCTAAACCCCAACCCTAAATCCCAGAACTGTTCGGGCGCTCTGTTGCCGGGTCGCTACGAGCTCTGGCCCGACGCTCAACTTGACGGATGCGTCGGCGCTGACGCCGATCTTGACAGCTTCCTGCGGCTTTTTTCGCTACGAATGTATATATACACTATACACATATATTATAAAATTTAAAAGAAAGGTATATACAGACACATATGTATGTATATATACATATAGCAATGTAGGACCAATATCTTGCACGAGAAGCCTCCAAAACAAATATATATATATATATATATATTATATGTATTTCTAAAACATATGTAAAAGAAATAGTGAAAAGGCTGCGTCTTACTTAGACGCTGTGCCTCGAAAGAGCGAACAGAGCGAATATATGGTGCATGTATGGCATGTATGTTATGTGCGTGCATATATATATATATATGAAGTAGGGTATATATTTCTTGTACAGAAGGACATAAAACAGTCTTCATATGATCTAAGAGCACAAAGGAAGCCGGCAACTCCAAAGCTGGCAACGAGGGTTTAGGGTTTAGGGTTCAGGGTTTAGGGTTTAGGGTTTAGGGTTTAGGGTTTAGGGTTTAGGCTAGCCTAAGCAGGGCTTGGCCATGCCTGGTGCTTCATGACCGGGCTGTTCGCAGTCACCTCGGATCTAAACCCTAGACCCTAAACCCTAAAACCCTTAAACCCTTAAACCCTTCAAATCTTGAACCCTCAAACCCTTAAACCCTCAAACCCTTAAACCCTTCAACCCCCCAAACCCTTAATACCTTAATCCCCGTCACGTCGGATCTGCCGTGCTTGTTGACAAAGACGTTGGCGGAGATCTCGAACTCCACTTCGGTGGACAGGTCCATAGTTCCCGTGAGGACGCCTACTCAGGGTTAAGGGTTTAGGGCTCGGGGTTCTGGTTTAGGGTTTATAGGGTTTATAGGGTCTATAGGGTTTATAGGGTTTATAGGGTTTACAGGGTTTATAGGGTTTGTAGGGTTTGTAGGGTTTGTAGGGTTTATAGCGTTTAGAGGGTTTATGGGTTTTATCGGGTTTAGGGTTTCCAGTAAGCAAGCCTTTTATCGCCAGGGCTGCAACCATCTGAAGCGAGATCATGATGCCTAGGACAGCGGACGTGAGCATTTTCTTCGAGCTTCGAAAGGCTCTTACATGGAGAGAGGTCTAACCGTGTCTAACCTTCGATGCTTGCTGTGCTCCCTGGAAAGATCCTCACTTCAGTTCACTCACCTACCTGCGACCCTTCGTCGGATGCTCGGGCTTGGAGAAGCTCTCACCTTGGGCGGTCTCGGCCGAGATGCAGAATTTCCCGGCACAGATCACCTTGGTTTTGGGCTGCTCCGGCAGGCCCCTCTTGAGCGTGTAGCTGCAGCTGCCCTGGCCCGTGACGAGGGTGTCGTAGGATGCCCGGATGGAGCCGCTGATCTCGAACCACGTGTCCCCGTTCGTGTGCACGGTGACCTTGACGTCAGGGCTGAACTGCGAGACGCCATCGATGGCGATCTCGAGCCCTGCTTCGCATAACGGCTGGGGGGCAGCCTGCTGCATGGCCTCGGCAACATTGGGCCCTTTGGGCCCCTGACATTGTGCATGTTGTGCCTCTCGACTTGATGCAGCCGCATTTTTAAGGTTAGTAGGTTGGGGATTCTGAGTGGCCATATGGCACCCTTAGAGTCTCTACCTCGTCACAGCTCATCCGAGTCTCTTTCAAGCCCTTTCGGGACTTCAGGACGTCGTTGTACATCTTGGTGGCCTGTGCATACTCTTCTCCCGGAAGCCCTAAGCTCGGGTCACCGCTGCCGGCCCGGGTTGCCTTGATCCCGAACCCCTGCGAAAACTCGGAGACTTTGCTGAAGACGCACCTCAGCTCCATCCGGTCGTGATGCATCTCGACGTAGCTTCCGGCACTGCAATCACACTCCTTTCCAATCAGCAGCTGACAAAGAGATGTGGACTCCCTCAGGCAGCTGATGAACTTCTTCATCTCGTTCCAAGCTGCCTGCCCCAGGCCTGCGGCCAAAGGCCCAAGCTTGGCGATCTCGCCTCCCAGGGCGCGAGCTTGGTCTGCGATGAAGTTTCCCACTTTGGTTGCCAGCTTTGCCCCTTGCTCGGCCGTCTTCTTCGCGTGCTCCAACACAGTCCCCGCCAGCTGGATCGTTGTCGTCGCTGCCTTCTGGGCCACGTGCACGGCGGTGTGGGCTGTGACTGTGGCAACGTTCAGGGCCTGATTTCCCAGGTCCTCCGCGAAGTTTTTGAGGCCCTGAGGCAGCTGGTCAATGCGCATGGTCGGTGCCCTGATGACATGATTCCCGACCACGACGGCGGCGTTGGCAACGGCCGAGCCCACGGCCATGCCTCCACTGAACCCTAAGCCCTAAACCCTAAACCCTAAACCCTAAACTTGGGGGTCAAATTGCAGTATCAAAAAAAAACACCTCCCACAAAGGGCCCTTCAGAAGGAGACATCCCAGGCACCGGCATCTGCGACCACCTGGGCAGCTCCTTTGAAGGTGTTGACGACCGAGCCGAAGAATTTCGCCGAGACCACGGCATCCAGGGACTCCTCGAGCGCTTCATCCATCTAGGGGTTAGGGTTTAAGGTTTAGGGTTTAGGGTTTGGGGTTTGGGGTTTGGGGTTTAGGGTTTAGGGTCCTCGAGCTCTTCATCCCTGGTACGGTTGATGTGGTCACCGACAGAGGTTCTCGAGGAGCGAGCGAGCAAGGCACTCTGCACATCCAAAGAACCCAAAGAATCCAAAGTGGATTCATTCAAGTGGTGCTCCAAGTCACCGGAATGAACATTGATGCTGGATTCAGAAATGGAGGTCTGCGACTCCTGCACTGCGCGCGAAAGGCAAAATAAATGAGCATCTATAACATGCACACAGTGTGTGTGTGCGTGTGTGTGTGTGTGTGTGTGTGTGTGTGTTTGCTTTCTACAACTGCCTGTACTCTTCCCCTTTTCGTGCCTGCGCCAGCTTCATTGCAGAAGGCAGGGATAGCATTGCCCTGGCAGTGTATGGTATAAGACCACTGAGACAACTGGTAAACACGTTCAAATGGCAAATTCACGTGGTATGCTCCTGAGAGCGCGTTTCTGAGCCCGACACCAGCCCACCACGCAAGCCACGGCCAGTGAGGACCATGACAATTGCTTCATTGTGAATGTAAACACGGAAAGAAACAAACTTACGGCCAAGCCTTTGGCTTGGCTTGGGCCACAGTTGCCAGCAAGGAGACAAAAGGACTCACGCGTCAAGGCCAAGCAAAAGCTTGAAAACCGCGCGCGTCGGTGTCGATCCCCGCTAGAGCAACACAAGCCCCTGGCCACACGGTGTTGTGAGACCTCCCGTTCAGGCCCGGCAAGACAAGGGAAGAAGAGCGGACGTCCTCTTACAAGCCCTGGCCCCTGGCCATTGCCTTTCCTCAATTTGCTGTTGTTTCACCTTGGGTGCGCTTTTTTGTTCTTGGTCGTGAGCTTGTGTACAAGTCATCAGTAGAAACCTACCAGGCGTCCTACAAAACACCAAAACCGTGCTCACTCCCCGCCAAAGGATGGCACGCGGACAAGCACAAGTGTCACGTTGCTTTTCACGATGCGGGCCGGCATGTGCTTGAGCCGGATCGGGGAGGCGGTTCAGGGTTCAGGGTTCAGGGCTTATAGGGTTCAGCTTAGGGTCAGGGGCCCCAAAACGCCAAAGCAACAAGGACCAAGCCCTCATACAACCCGCGATCTATAACTCAAGATCCCCGCGTAATGAACCCTCCAGATCCACGGAGCTTTCCAAAACAGGCGCTTGAGATAACGCGCACTCATACACAGAGAGACAGAGAGACAGAGAGGGATCTAAAGACAAACAATGCGGGAATGGAGGAGAAAAGAGAGGAAGAGAAGAGGAGAAGAGAAGAAGAGGAGAGCAACTTGAACGGCAACTGCGCTCTGCCAGCCCTCCTCGCCCTCCATGCAACGCAACAAGCACGCAAAACGGAGACATGCTGCAGAGGAAAAAGAGGAGGAAAGAAGAGGACAAAAGACGGTTTAGGGCTTTTAGGGTTTGGGGTTTAGGGTTTGGGAAGAGAAGATAGGATGGGGAAAAAGAAGAGGACAAGCAGCTCCACTGAAAAAGAGTCTGCAACCCAACAAATGACCGATCAAACGACTCCTGAACACACGGGCGCTTTTCTAGCATCGGCCTCGCGCGTCAGCTGTCCTCGTTTTCTGGTTGTGTACTTTTTGACAACCAAGGCTATGTCCAGACATGCGTAATGTTCAGAGTGTAATGGGTGGTATCCGACAGCATCTTTGCAGTGTCAATGGCCACCGTGGCATCTTTCATCACCTCATGGTTCCAGAGAAAACGCCGTTGAGGCAGCTTCAGAAAGGGCACATACGGCGCATCGCACGTCAATTGCCGAGGCTGCAGGCGGACGCACAACGCCGTAGTCCAAATACTTCTCAGAGCCACCCAATCACTTTGCGAGCAATGTCTTGGAATGCCGCGCGGGTCCAAGGCCACGATGGCAATCACATCGATGCCCACGAGTTCCAAGTGTAATAGGAAACAAACGTGCCCCAAGTGAGCGCCGAAGTGAAGAACTTGCGACGCAAGACTCAAGACACGCGGCTGGTCGCGTAAGCTGGCGAATCCTCCCAACTGTACACAGGAGAAAATTCGTCCTGAAGCCCTTTGAAAGTGCAGAAGCACTCGCAAAATGCTCACATGAGCGCTGCAAGCTGCAGACAGCGTACTAGAGCTCAAAAGTGGACATTCGTGTACAGTTTGAAGTCCACAAGCTCATGCGGCCTATCCGAGAAAAAGCAGACATCTCTTTCAACGCAAAGCGTGGCAATGCAAACACGGCTGTATCGAGTCTCGAAACATATGTAGGAGGTACTGGCAGGGACGGTCACCCAAAGCAACCCAAGCCACCACACCTCCGTGACAAAACCAGGCGAAATCCTCATGCACAGGGCAAACGTCTGTACGACGAGACAGGCCAGGTGCACTAGGAAACCAATTAAAGACCTCAGGCGGCACGGCAGTGAGTGATTCTGTCCCGCGGGTGCACGGAGTGCAAGAACCACTAAAACAGAAAAACCCAAAACCGAAAGCCCAGCGGTGCATTGAAGTCGCGGGAGAGAGCTGAGAGCCAAAAGCAGGGTCAGCCGCACGGCAAGGAAGTGGAAGCTGACAAGAAACTTCAGCCCACACCCACCTCATCAGCAACCCCCGGGCGGAGATCCTCAGCATCTTTTCTGGAGGCAGCTGGCGGGTTGGCATTGGCGGAACACTTGGACTCTAGAAGGAAATCCCTATAGGTCTCACTTGCTTTAGCCGAATTGCAAATGGCCTTCGCAGACCAAGCACGGGCGGTAGCAAGCTCCTTGTGCCAGGCAGCGCGCAGAGATCTAGACCGGCCTGTTCATCGGCAATCTTGTTCAAGTTCCTGCACAAGGCGGCATCATAACCCCAATTTGGGGACCATTTGTCATGCCGGTCGTGTGCAGGGACCCACATAAAGCGAGTGGTGAGGCCAGACTCCTTAGCGGCGAGGAAGTTTTTGGCAATTTCTTCAAAAAGAAGCGGAAGGGCACTCCGCAAAGGACTTTCGATGGCGCGCAGAGCACTCTGGCAATCCACCAGCACAGTGACATTGCCAGCAACTTTGGCCACAATGGCAGCAAGAGCTCTGGCAAGCACTTGGAGGGCACAAGCCTCGGAACGAAAAGCAGATTGGTCTTCATCATCATTTCCAGAGGCGTGAGAGTGGATTCCGGTGCCCGCACGGATAACGATTGCATATCCGCCAACATCCTCGAACGAGGAGCCATCGGTCGCAACAAGGATCTCGTCAGTGGTTGTTAGGGCGCTGTAGAGGTCAGCAGCAACCTCGTCACGGAAAACATCCGCGTTTAGACCGGAAGGGGCAGGCGGGAAAGGCTTCAGAGGGGGAGCAAAAAGCCTCTCGCTGGCACGGTCGGTTGGGGGCGGGAGTCCCTGTCTAAGAGAAGCAGTGACAGGGCAAGTCCAAGTGAGGTGCGGGCGTGACGGGAATTTGCTGCCACAAGCACAAGAAGCAGCAGGGTCCTCTGGAGTGACAGTACGACACTTAACAGGGTTATGATACCAAAAGCTACCCCCCGATGCAGCGGCGGCACGTTTTTGGGCCAAGGTCCCCAAGCCGAAGAAAGCAGCCCGGTGAGCAGCAAAGTCGAAGGAGTGGCCTGTAGCGGGCGCAGGGAGGTCCAGACCACGAGCACAAGCCTCCTCGTCACGATGACCCCGCCGTTGGACACGACGACACTGATACACGCCAGCGTCACGAAAAGCAGCGGTTAGCCACGACTTCAGGACGCTTATGTTAGAGAATCCAAACTTGAAAACTCGCACACCATTAGCGTCGCACCGCGTGATCCCGCTACCCCCGGGCAGAATGGACCACCCCAAGCGATGTACAGCGTCGCGAGCAACAGGCATGACGTCAGGCCAGGTAACGAAAGCCTCATCAAGTGGAAGGTCATCGTACCAAGAGGGCCGTCTGACGGCGAATCGGTTTGCTACTTGCAACGCTGCAAAATCACAGGCAAACTGAGGGGACGACTCCCAGCCCAGGATCTCGTGCATAAGGAAGAAAGGGACTTCCTGTTTGAAAGCGCCACGGAAGAGAGCAGAGATCTCGTGTTGGATAGACCGAAGAATTTGTGGCTCAGGCATAGCCACACCGGCACACCACGTGAAGCACGAAAAGGCCATGCTGCGGATGAGAATGACTTTGCGGTGCAAGGAGATAGGAAGACACTTGAGGAACCTCACACGGAAAAGGACCTTGTCGAGGATGAGTTTGAGTGGTCTACCTTCAAGGGCCTCGACATCCAACGCAATGCCTAAGAAATCAAGACGAGCAAGCTCTTGGTACCCACGTCTGAGCAAGGCCCCCCAGTCGGCCCTGTCCGGGTACAGTGACGTAGGCACATTTATCGCGCTCACAACGCAATTTGAAAGTGCTATCAAAATGGTCGGAGGGCGCAAGAGCGATTGCAGTGCTTTCAACAGGGCACGAAGCTTCTGGACGCGGCCAAAGAAGCCGGTCGTCAACGAAAATGAAACCACGGACATCGCGGGACAAAAGTGGTGGCTCCAGGCATGGCCGACCGCTAGAGCGACTAATGGGGAAAAGGGGCACCCCTGAACGAAACCCCGAGAGACCCCGACCCAACCCCCAGCCACAAAGCGCCCAACTTTGAAGAGGCGGGTTGGACAGCGATAGAAACTTTTCAGGACGTGGGTTAGGGCATGAGGAGCTCCTAAATGGGCTAACACAGGGAGGACTGCGGGTAAAGAAAGGTGATCAAAGAAGTTTTTGAGGTCCTGTTGGATAAATTCTTTGGCGCCCTTTAAAATCGCCGCAGTGATGCGTAAGTGCGCGTCGGCGCACGAGGTGCCCGGGGCGCCTCCAAAGGCCAACGGCGTGATCCACTGATGAATCCAAGGCCTCAGTTTGCCTACGATGGCACGTGCGCCGATGCGCCACACGATCGGGCAAAGGCCCAACGGTCTTGTGTTGACCACCTTTTTAGGGATGAGAGCAACGAGCGCGCGAGACCACGTGAGAGGTACTGGAGCGCCAGCAATAATGCTGTTCCAGATTTGGGCTAAATTAGCCCACCAGTTGAGAGGCAAGCGGGCAAGGTCGTCGGCGCTCCAGCTATCATGGCCCGGAGCCTTGCCAGACATGTGCTTAGCTTGCCGAACTAAGTCCTGGGGCTCAAGGGTAAGCATGATTTCAGAGGTAGGGCACGCCGGTACATCCTTCAAGATGTCATTGATGTCATCCAGCCTGACAGGGTCATCTTCAGGATACGTCCACAATTTCTCCCACTTGGGGCCGTGCTCTTTCAGCACAGAAATCGGGTGAATGGCAGTTGCGACGTCCGTGACAGGCAGGGGCCGGGCTTGGAGTTCCAAAGCGAGATCCGCACGTCGACGAAGCCAAGCGACTTGCTTGTTCGGGGAGTCTTGGACCATGCATTTCCAACGGAGGATGCGGGCTTCCTTTTCAGAGGTCACGTAGCTATCATAGAGGTCCTGCACACACGCACCAGGCCAAGCTTGCGGATGGCTTGCTTGTTGGAGTGGAGGCCTCGCCTCGCCCACAGTGAGGGCCATGTGCGCTAGCGTCGGTTGAGTTGTAGAGGCATCGCATGCACCTAGAGCAACGCCACACCTGCTGCATGGAGACGGCCTTGGACTTATTCTTCCTTGTGCGGAAGATGGGCCAGGTGAAAGGCTGCATTCCCCTCTTTATGAGCTCAATGCGGTCACGAAACTTCTCAGCAATTGCCGCATTGGCTTTTCTGACACGGTTCGTCTGGGACCTGGATTGGATGCCTAGTGCACGTTGATAATCCACATTGGGCATGTGAGGGTGGGCTTGCTTGAGGTGGTTACGACAGATAGCACGCACGGTGCTAGGGGCGAGGGCCTTCCCGAAGGCCTTGCGCGTACCGATGTCGCACTCGGGGCACTTCCAGTGGTAATGGTGCTGAGCACCAGGGAGGCTTTCAAGGTACTCAAAAGATCGCTTCTGGCTCTGATTCAGTCCAGCACCATTGTGGAACCCGGTCATATGCTTCCACCTGACAGTATGGAGGCTGGTGGGCGTAACCTTGGCAGTAAATGAGCACAAATCGCAGCGGAAAAGACCAGACTTGGTGATTTTGAGAGGCTTCTGCCATCGAAAGGGTTTATGCCTGGGCGCAGGGGCAATAGCAGCTCCCTGCTCTACGAGGTGAGTGGCATCGCTTTTCGTGGACTCTGGGCAAGATGCAAAACCACGTCTAGACCCACAACCCGACTTACCAACTGAACAGGAAATGGAGGCAGCAGGCACGCCTACAGGCAAAATCTCTGCGTTGGCACCATCCACGTCCAGCAGGATTGGCTTCTGGCTCGCGCTTTTGTCGCAGGCTTGTCGTTTTGAGCAGCGAGTGTCAAGACTGGCAGAAATGCGAGAAGAAGCTCGTTTGCGAGGATAAGAAACCGCTGACGAACTTGGGGCTCGTTTCGGGTTTGCCTTGGCAGCGCTGGCAGTCTGGCAGCTGGCTTCAGACATGACCGAAGGGGCTCGCCTGCGCACAGGTGTGTTGCACGAAGAGGCTTGACTACTTCTACCACCAGCCCGAAGGCCTAGGACCGGGCCGGCGCTAACCTTAGCGTAAGTGTCCGGGTATTTGGCTCCCTCCTTTGGAACAAGCAGGTCGATGTGCTTATCTGTGTACCAGAGCACTAAGGTGCGAGGAGCTTTGCAATGCACAGCAATAGGCGAGAAGTCAACGCCCTGCGGCCACACTACGATTTTGACGTTGTAGATCCTGGCTAAGGCAATGAGTTCTGCCTCCCCGAGGAACACGCCATTCTTTT
The DNA here is from genome assembly GCA_905221605.1 of Symbiodinium natans. NCBI lineage: Eukaryota > Dinophyceae > Suessiales > Symbiodiniaceae > Symbiodinium > Symbiodinium natans. Next base: position 1,268,656 of record CAJNDS010002745.1, on the reverse strand, counting down.
CAATCATGCTCATATATTGCTGGAAATCCGTGGCTGACTTCTGTCCGCGCGGATCCAAACCATCCCACTCTTTTTCGTATCGTTCATGCTTGAGCATGTGCGTAACAAGCTCGGCTCTGATGACTCGCGGGTGGGCAGGCTGTGGTTCGCCAAGGAATTCCAAACCTTTCTGCACAGCATGTAACATGCAATTCCCATCCTTAGGACACTCAACCAACTTGAGGTCCTCGGGAACAGGTCGTACCTGCAGCCCAAAGGGTGACATTGGCGCCAAGGTGCTCAACCACAACGGGGATAAGGTCACAATCTCCATGGCCTGCCTTAGGTTTGGCTCTAAACCTAAACGAAACCCACTGCTTCTGCCGGCGGTGGCTGAGCAGTTGGAGGTCTTCAAAGGACTCGGCCAATAGCTGCTGAACAGCTCGCTGATCCCATGAGGCTGGGACATCAGTGATCTGCCACACGCGACGGGTTGCCTCGCCGTTTCCCAAGGGTCTGCGGAAGCCAAGGCGGCCACCGGACACGATCAGCCCAAGACTACTGGACAAGTTTGCAACTCTCTCTAAGTAAGCTTGCGGTTTATCGCCAGGAGCCTTGTCAACCCATTCAACAGCAAAAGGCGGGCCTATTCCACGAGGCGTCGAGAGGAAAACCCCATTGCGACCCGAAACAGCCATTAAAGAAGTTAAGTCCTCTTCAGGGATTCTTGCCAAACCAAAGAAAGTCTCAAACTCGCCGTCCCTAGATTTCTCACGCACCCACCCGAAAGTGTCTAAGGCCTGAACATGATGTGAGGCGATCCAGGTTAGGGCGGCCCGAGCCGGGTTCTTCTCAAAATCGGTCCACAACTGCTTGTCACAGAAACGCTTGGCGGCCTTAATGAAGGTAACAATGCTCTTGGTAGGGTTAATTTTCACAACCTTGCTGCCTATCCCCTTCGGATGAGGAGCGGCCCCCAGGTTGCCTTCGGACACACACTGCACGACACGCGCTTGCCGAAACACTAGGCGGTCGCCAATCCTTCCGGGGATCTTCTGTGTGTCGGTCTTAGTGCCCTCCTCCGGGAGATGGACAGTGGTGACCTTATAAGGCTTCGTGGCTCCTCGAAGTATGGAGTGCACGGATTGGATCTGAGCAGCACTGGCAAACACAACCGCTTCAACCGACCGACCGGTAGGGGTGTCATCAACAAACTTGCCGAAGGACTCAAAGTTGACCAGTTGGCCTGACCAATCCTGAGCTCGAAGTTGAAACTCGCCCTGTGGTGCGACGACCTGCCACCCTTCTTCAGGCTCAAATGCCTTGTGCGCCTCACTAAGCGTGGCACCCTTGCCATGCCCCTTGCCTTTGTTTTTGTCCTTGCCAGGTGCGACGTAGACTTGGCGAGCAGGAGGTTCAGCAGGGGTTTGTCCCGTAGCTGTCGTTTCAACCTGCTGTTTCTTCTTGCGTCGCTTGGATTTGGCCTGTGAAGGAGCGTCGTTGTCAGCAGGTCGTTTGTCTTGTCCAGATGCAAGCGTTGCTGAACCATCTCGTCCCGAAACTCCCTGGTGGGGCAAAGCTTTGGCAACTATCGCAGTCCAATCGATGCTCGCCAAAGCGATCTGCAAAGACTGCGTAACCGTATTTTGCACCATCTCTTGGATTTGTTTTCTGGTTTCCTCATCAAGAGGGCCAGGGTTGGATGCTTCTCCTATTCTCTGGGCTTTGAGTGGATCAAAGCTAAAACACACAGTGGGGAGTAGAGCAGTCAAAACTGTCCATCCCTCAAACCAGCCCCTCGGAAGCTGACCGAAGAGCAACATGTTGTACTTATCGTGAATCAGGTAATCGGCCTCGAGGCACTGGTCGCCGAACGCAATGTCCGCCCGGGTGATCGTCTCCTTCAGGTAAAGGAACTGGCCGCTCCGCGCTGCCGCCACGCCCACTGGGATCTGTATGTCCTTGAAGAGAATCGGCTCATTGGTGACGAGGTTCTGGCCGCCTTCCCCAGCTGCCCAAGCCCCATCAGGCTGTTTAAACCAATCCTCCATGTCCAAGTCCACATCGCCTCCATAGTCCGCCATGGTTTGCCAGTACGAGTCTGGCCTCTTCTCTTCAGCAAGGCCTGACGCCTGCCAATTGTACCTCCATTCATTACTGCTGTCACAAGCACTGAGCCAGCCAGCGAAGCCAAGGCCCCATCTCGAGGATCCAGTCCAGAGCATGCTGCCAGGCACCCCAACACCTTTCCAAATCTCAGCCCACTGCCTAATTGCAGACGGATCAGCGACTTCAGCCCAGGCCTCCACAAGCCTGCCAGGCTGCTGCAAGAGATCTCGGAGAAATCTCTTGCTTCCCCTTCGCGAATCTCACTTGGCCAAGCCACTTTGGGTAGGAAATGGCACTTCTTTCCTCGAAATGAGCCCTCATGGCTCCCAGCTGCTTTCTCATCCATCGCTTCCAACCACTCATCGTGCCTCCGGAGGATGGTGCCATGGCTCGCAAGACACCTACCAGCAAGACCCTGTTGGCCGCCTGCTAACCCCCAGGCGTTTTCAGCTTGGAACTCGGGAAGTTCGAGTCTTGAGCCCAAGCTCGAGTTCCAAGTGCCCTGCCACTCCGTGGGCCACATTCACACCCAGCGAGTGCCCGCTCAAAATCATCGGCGGGCTCCGACTCGGGTCATGAACCCAAGGATTGCCTTTATAAAGGCAGCAAACGCTGAAAACCGCAAAGTGGTCTCGGGGACTTCCACCGAGATCCGAAGACTGGCTGCATGGAACATGTGGTCGGCCAAGACAACGTAGGATTCTGGAAAATGTTGATGTCGCGTCCCTCCAGTGAAGCAAGCAAAAGCTATATTCCAGCCATTCCTTCTATGTGCCTCTTCTTGTGGCAGTATTGCTGTTTTTGTTAATGCGTTCATCTCATGCCTGAAGGCTGCAAAGATGCTTCGCGGCACAGGCGGAGTTTGTAAACGCCAAGAAGACCACCTGTTCCTGCTGCTCCGTTTGCTAGCCATTTCCTTCGGAAGGTGAATGTACAGCAACACTGCTTCAGGGCGACCGCCACATTTCTCAGGATTTGGGGTTCACTGTGCGTTCTGCTCCCGCAGCTGTGAATTTTTGCCCACGAGGGCTGCCATCCAGGATCATGTCTGCACTCCGACACATACCGACAAATATCAAATGAGCTGCATGACCGCGTGTGCCTTCTCGATTTGGGGCAAAGAGCAACGTGGCCTTGGACTTTTCACGTTCCTTCGCGGGACAACGGCCGTGGACTTGCGACAATAGGCAACTGGCACAAGCAACTGTGTGCCTGCGCACTGCTTGGAGTGTTCTTGTCAGAGTCGTCCTGGTGCTCAATGGGTAGCGAATTGGTCTTCGGTGCCATGCTGGGATGAAGCCTCCACTTTGAACCGGGATTGGTATTTTTGCAAACAATCAAACATGCGGATTCAACGTCCGCCCCCCCCCCCCCCCCCCCCCCTGCCGAAGCAGACAGTAGTTCTGGAGCATGTCCGGCAAGCACCGCGTATTCCAAGCTCCAATTATGCGCGTGCGACCTGCTCGAGAAGGCAGCACGACAGGTATCCAGTCGGAGGCAACCTTAAGATTGAAATGACCACAATGCACCGCATGCTCTGACGCACACGAGCAGGGACGTGCGGCGGAAAGGTGCTCTTGCACACAGGGTTGCTTGTGGCCCAACGTCGAAGAGACCACAAGCAGTCAGCATTAATGGAGGCCTTGGATGTTGGAGATGATGGGTTGCCAGGGATGGCGTCAGGAGCCCCGCTCATAAACAGCCGCTAGCTTCCCGGAGTCTTCTTCTGGGCTAGGCTAAAACTGTAGCCCTCGAAGAGGATCGAAAAGGGACCAGCTCGCCATTGGCCTCAAGATTTCCGATGAGGCCTAGAAGCCAAGAAAGAAGAACACACGAAAGGAGATTGTTGTTTCGCGGCTAGTGCGCTTCCTAATGGCAGACCAATATCTTCACCTTCAGCGGAAACAACGGAAACGAAAGCACTGCAACTTTCGACGCTTCAACGTCTGAAGCTGGAATTCGGCGTCCAACTACGCGCCCAAGAAGGTCCGCGCAGCCACTACGAGTCGCAGCAAAGAAAAGGACAACGGCACCAGCGTAGGGGAGCACTGAAAGATAAGTGCAAGCCCTCGCGGGCCACCAACTATAGACATACGGGCCCCAGACCATGAGTCCAGTGCAACCAAACGTTGATTGGCAACATGCCGGGAAGCAGGGAAGTCCAACCGGCAGAGGTTGCTCGCGTAAGACGCAAACAGACTGCATGCTCTTCGGAACAAAACTGGACAAGTGCTCCGAAGGTGCACTCCAAGCATCCGCCTCAAAAGAGGCGGCCACCTCGAAAAGAGGCAGCCGCAATCAGAACAGAAGCCGCCGTGTACAGCAGAACTATACAAGCAACAACAGCTTCATTCAGGCGCTGAGCAACCTGTACAAGCCCAACATTCAGCGAAGTGACGAAATGCAGTGACTCAGGAGACTTCGTGGAGTGAACTCAGAAGGCCTGACCCACAGCAGCACAGCGCCAGCGTAGGCAGCAGCGGTTGTAGAAGGTGGAGAAGCACGCCTGGCCGCCCACAGAGAACATGGGCGGGCATCGAACTCCTCCATCAAATCGCCGAAGAAGATGCCACGGAAGCAGCGAGGGCTGGCCCCCAGCAACAGCAATGCTCGCAGAAGCCTCCTGCATCCCAAGCACATCGGGAGACGTGCATCGTGAAGTGGCTCAAGCGACCCGAGAGGTGATTAGCCTGGAAGCCCTTCGAGCAAAGGACTCCACTCCTTTGAACCACAGCAGATGACGAACAAGAAGACAATGTGTGCCCCAGTCCATGGGAGGTAGCCCTGTGGAATTGAGGGGGATTCGTATATATTTCACCATCGGAGAAGCCCATCAGACCGATCAGCCGCCCAAAGGCCCGAACTGGTACAAGATGAAGCCCTCGAAGATGACGAGGCGCACGATGAAAATGAGGAAGTCAACCACTCCAAAAGACACCTAGCAACATCAGGATGCCAAGAACTCGCTCGGCCGCAAGCCCCAGGTCTTCAAGAATGCATGGTACATCTCAGCAGCCTTCGCAGTGAGCGCGATGGCCTGTTCCTCCCACCGTCGGGTCTCAGCAGCGAGTTGATGCCAACGTTGACGAAGAGAACCTTGACAACGGCGCGCCATGCAAGCGCCAGCTGCCAGATCAGCTGCTCGGTTAAGGGCACGAAGGCGCCCCGCATCATGAGGCGCAGGAGGGCACCAGTGCTGACGCTTGTCGTGGGATGGCACCCAGGTGAACTCAACTCGAAAGCCACGACAAGGGACCAATTGGAGATCACGGCGGCCAGCATCGAGCAGCAAGCGTAGGTCGAAGCCGTCGTACCCACTCAGAGCCGAGATGGCCGCCTTGCAGTCAGAGACAATGTAGACACAACGACCTTGGGAGCCATGAAGAGCACTCGCATCGGCAGTGGCCCGCTCTAGAGCCGATAGAGTTGCACAAATCGCCCGTACTTCCATACGAAATGGAGACTGATCTTCAGCGCCGTCCCCCATTGCGTATGAGTGAGCCTCTTCATGCACGACGATGGCCCAAGCCCCTACCTCGTGTTTGGAACTGCCATCCGTAGCGAGGTACAACGGCTGGCTCTCCAGTTCCTGCCAGGTTCCTGTGATGCGCATCGCCACCTCCTGCAAGAAGTCGTCCTCGTCGAGAGTCAGAGGGGCGACTGGAAGCTGTGGGAGAGCCCGAGCCAGCAATCTTTCCTGAGCCCTATCCACCGGAGGCGTGCAACCCTCGCGGAAAGGTGCAGTGCTGGCGCACGTCCATGATAAATGCGGCCTCGATGGAGTGTCACCACCGCAGACGCAACGCCATCTTCTATGCTCTGAAGGGAAGTAGTTACCCGCATTGAAGTGCCAGCATGAGGCGCCTGCACCCAGAGCGGCCAATCGCACGCTGCGTTGTCCACCCGCCTGGTAGTAAGCCGCCTTGTGCCCCTCAAACTCGTAGTTGAGGCCCTGCGGTGGGGCCGGCAAATCCAGTCCAACAGCACAACCAACTTCACGAGGTCGTGGACGCCAAAGACGGTCCGCCTTGGACAGGTACAGCTGCCTGTAGTGGTAGACCAGAGCCTTGTACAGACCAGCGAAGGATTCATGCCCGACGTAAATGCGCCTTACGGCGCCCATGTCGTCACGCCTACAGATCACGGAGGAGCCGCTTTCCAGCCACCATCCAAGCCTCGCAAGAGTGGGGCGAGTAGTGGGCAGAAGTTCCAGGCCCTGTCCAGCAACCTCAGCAAGAGGCCTCTCCTCCATCCAACCAGGTGGCCTCACACAGAAATGCCATGCAGCCCTGAGGCACGCTTTGTCAATAGCGAACTGCGGCTCCAGCTCCCAGCCCAGCACCTCGTACATCAGGACCTTGGCAATGCCGGTGACCGCCCCGACGCTGAAAAGTGGAAGAACAGCCTGGCGGATCTCAGCAAGTTCGCTGGGGTCCGGCGAGGCGAAAGCGGCCGCCCAGGAATAGCACGGAGTAATCAGCGACGACATCAACGCCTTGGACAGGTTGTCCGACAAACGCGTGCTGCGTAGAAGCTGCAGGCGCAAAACCACTTTGCGCACCGAGAACTTCAAGAGGCTCCAGGGCTCCTCGAAACGTGCCACGACACCCAAGATGTCAAGTGAGTCGGCGCAGCCATAGCCCAGTCCATCCGCGAGGGCTGAAACCTCCGCAGTCACTGTCTTCGCAGCAACTGCACACTTGCCCAGATTGAGTTCTAGGTGAAATGCCTCATCGAAGCAGGTGGAGCGCTCGACCGCCTCCTCCAACCTGCTGAACGGTTGTCCTCCCCAGGAGCCTCAATCCTAAACCCTAAACTTTAAACCCCTAATCTCTGGACTCTGAACCGTTTAACACCCTAATCCCTCAACCCTGAACCCTCAAGGTAGTGGAGGAGTGGACGTTGTCGAGTACGCAGGCAGGAGCCAGACCCGGAAATTGCAGATCGATGGCATCTCGGGCTTCTAAGGCTATATCTCCTTTGGGAATTATTTCTGTTTATGTTTATTTAAAAACCAAGAAGATATCAAAAACAGGATTTTTGTTAAGGTTTTAAGGGGGAGTATAGAAGGGAAGTTTCATGGGCCCTTAGCATGGTCCCTTGCCCTACTTAAAGGGTTCTAAAGTATGAGTTCCTCGGTTTTTTTGGGGTACACAAGGGTTATATAAGGGGTCCCTTTTAAGGGCCCACATTGGGGGCCCGCGAAACTACCCTGAGAGGGTTTACGGCTTCTTGGAAACAGGGCGAGTTGTAGGTTTTGTGGTACAAGCTTGGCTATGCTTTGTTGAGCTTAGGGTGTTTTGCTTCTGTGCTTTCAGGGTGGTTCCGTCTAGGGTTCAGGGTTCAGAGGATATAGTCCTCATGCTAACAGTCCTTCGGGATCATAATAGAGGTACTACAATCCCTGTTAAGGACTGTTAGTAGAAGGGGGAACATCTCAAGATATAGTATTTGGGGTTTAGGATTTAGGATTTAGGATTTAGGGTTTAGGGTTTAGGGTTTAGGGTTTGGGGTTTAGGGTTTAGGGTTTAGGGTTTGGGGTTTGGGGTTTGGGGTTAACAAGGGGGCCACTCGGGCCGCAGGCGCGATGAACCGGCGCCCGCCGGCGCGTCGGCCGCATCCCGTCACGCTGCCAGGGCCGAGGAGGAACCTCCAGTGGGCCTCTGGGACCTTGTTAGGGTTTAGGGTTTAGGGTTTAGAGTTTATAGGGTTTGGGGGGGGGGGGGGGGGGAGTTTGGGAACTCTAAACCAGGCGGTTTAGGGTTTCGGTTTGGGGTTGAGGACACCAAGGTTGGTTTGGTCTTGATCTTCGTTGTGGGTATGCGTTCAGGTTTTTTAGCTTTTGGGGTTTAAACGTGCAAGACGTGGACGGCTTGTGTGGGCTTGGGGGAGAGAGTTTCAGAGGGCTCGAGGTGTAAGGTGAACCCTATAGACCCTAAACCTACACCGTAAGCCCTACAATCCTAAGCCCTTAACCCAACCTTAGACGTCAACCCGAAACCCTAAACCCCAAGGCCAGGGTGGTTAAATTTGGGGGGCCGGGGGGGTTGGGCCTTGCATGGTGTTGACGGTTTGTTTTGCTGGGACTGGTGGTTCACGGGGTTGTAATGTTGGGGTTTAGGGTTTAGGGTTTGAGGGTTTGAGGTTTAGGGTTTTAGGGTTTCGGGGTTTAAGGCTTAGGTTTAGGGTATAAGGACTTGGTTTTCGAGTTTTTGGGGTCTTTTGGCTTTCATGGTTTTGTTGTACAGTGCTGGCTGCTGTGGGCTTCAGAGGCCATAGAGACGTTGATAGAGCTTAGCATTTGAAGTTAGAATGTTTCAGTGTGCTGCGCAGTAAAAGAGATAGGGACAGGGAGCACCCTATAACCTTTAATCCATCGAAACCCAAACCCCCCAACCCCAAACCGCAAACCCCAAACCCCAAACCCTAAACCCCAAACCCTAAACTCCAAACCCCAAACCCTAAACCCTAAACCCACAACGAAAACGCTCCAAATATGTGTGAGGGCCGCAGATATGACGGGGGAGAACGGGCAACCTTGAGGGATGCCTCGCGTCGGTCGCCTCCATGAGGAGCCGAGCGCCCCTTCAAGTTTGAATATCCTTTGCCCTTTTTGGTAGAAATCAGCGAGGACGGAGACCATTCCAGGCGGCGCTCGCAGGTGACGAAGAACTCGATCAACGAGATGATGCTCCAGACAGTCGAAGTATCCAGCCACATCCTGCTGCACCGCAGCCACCATGCCCTTGTTGAGAGCGAGCTGAAGCTGTTGGAGAGCATGGCCCACCGAGGTGGCAGGAAGTCCTCCAGCGTCACGATGAGAGCGCCAACTGTCGCACCATGCCTTCAACTTGCAGTTCAAGCAACGGGCGCCGGCGCGCCATATCAACGGGAGGATCGTCAGAGGTCGAGTCTTGCCATTGGGCTTGAACAAGAGGACAGTCCTGCCACGAGCCCAGGCATCAGGCACCACCCCTGAATCCAGAACCAAGTCCCAAACCCTGGACGCCATCACCCACCATTTCCACGGAAGCGCCAGAAGAGCAGGCCCGCTCCAGTGGTCAGGACCGGCGGCTTTGTGTTTCATGGCACGCACGGCTTGCTTCAAAGTTTCCGGAGTCAGTCGAAAGTCGCAAGGGGCTGGTTTGCGAGCTCTTCGACGCCTCTTGGCCCGTCTTCAGGTTGCAGTTCGTCGCCCTTATGATGATCAACTTCGTTCCAGCATCCGGCGATCGCTTCGGGGGACGCGTCAGCTGGTGCCCGAGCTACCCTTTTACGAGACTATGGGCGACGACGACTTCTTCACCGAAGTGCAGGCTCTGGCCGATGCTTACGCTCGCGAAGAGCATGAAGCCTGCCGCAGGCAGTGGAAGCAGAGGGCGCGGCACGACCCTGCTGTGGTTCGGGCCTTTGTCAAGCGCCGCGCTGATCAGCTGCTGGAGTGGGAGGCTAAGCGGTCCAAGGCTCCGACTCCGACATCTGGTCGACATCCTGCTCGGGAGGTTCAGCTACAGGAGAACATCTGGATGGACAAATGGACCACTTCCGAGGAGGTCCAGACCACGGATCACTTGGCTCGTGTGGATGCCATTCTGGAGCATGTGCCACGCCCCGTTGCTGCTGATCTTTCGATGCTGCTGCCGACGACCCTACGGAAGGAAGGCTCGGTGGGTTCCCAATGCGCGCTCCGAGGGATCGCATCAGGCTGAACATCACCTAGAAGGTCTTCGGCCATGTCTGACAAGGTCGTCCATGCAAGATTCACATCACCCTGCTTAATCGCGAGCTCAAAGTCGTCGTGATTCATCCCATCGAAGGCCTCAGCGATAATGTCCTCTGGCAGGTCAAGGACAAGTTGCCGTCGCCGAGGCCCACCCCGCAGAAGAGGAGCCCGTAGGTCAAAGCCATACCGCGGGATCAGATGGTCCGAGGGGCCTTGGGAATGATCCAGCTCCACCGCCGGGAGCTGTAAGTGGGACAAAGCAAAGTCGATGCGACGCCGTCGTGCTCCACGGTACACCGGACCGGTGGCTGGGGTAGGCTCACCAAGCCAACACTCATCGCATCGCCTCAGGAGCTCGCCTGCGTGATAGTCGACGAGAGCGTTGTGTTCCTGCTCCAAATTCCAGTCGCCCAGGGCCACAAAGCGGAAGCCTGAGCGCAGGACTTGCTGGAGGAGAGCTTCCGCCTGGACACTCGCCACACGTTCGTCGCCAGCCTGCAAGTAGACAGCCACGACCAGGAATGTCTCGTAGCGGTCCTGCTGGTTCTTGAGGTCCATCATTACCGCAACCGCACGAGTGGCAGCTTCACCTTGTGCGATGGGAACCTGACGGAAGGGGATGTTGCTCAGCAAAGCGACCCTGCAGCGGCCATTTTCGGGGATGCTCACAGCAGCATGCCGACCCTGGGCTCGCCAATGATTCACAAAAGAGACACTGGCATGCTCAGGGATGTCAGCCTCCGGGATAGCCACGATCTCCGCCTCAAATCCATGGATGAAGTTTTCGAGCTCGGGGCCAAAAGATACCCCCAAACCCGCCGCATTAACTGTCATCGCCCGAATCAGGGGAACGGCGACACTGCACTCTGGAAGATCTTCGTCGCCTCATCAAAGCAAGCCAAGTCCAGGGCTCGGCGTGGGCCAGGAGAGGCATTCTTGAGGTAGCGCTTCTTGAGCTTGTTGAGGATCTTCAGGCGCGTTCGAGCCCGAGCTTTGCTGGGCGTACCCTTGCATTTAGGACGATGTGCTTGAAGCTTCTTAGGGGTAGAGAAGGGAACAGAGCAAGCATTGCACAGCCAGCTCTGGTCGAACCGAATGGTTTTTCCGCGGCTTTGTGGCCAGCGGAAGCGCGTACCACCTTCTGGCGCTGTAGTCGAGGACCCATACTTGGCGATGGCCGAATTGCGCTTGGTGACCGAGACCTTCAAACCCCGGTCGGCATGGTTCGCTTTCCGCCAAGTCTTCCACGACACCTCGGGGTGGGCATCGTGCTTGTGTTGGATCTTGTCCCTGGCAATGCGAGACGTGGTGACATGCTGCGCAGCCTCCAGAGTGATGCCGCTCGCGCAAAACTGACACTTCCAACTGAAGTCACTTTCAGCAGGAAGTTCTCCAATCAAAGAAGGCATCTGAACGAACTGAGGGGTTCCAGAAAAACATTCGCCTTTGTGATGATTCCTGAAGTGGGATTGAAGGATGTGTCTGGCCTGTTTGGCATCGCTCACCTTTTTCCGAAAGGGACAGATTCGGCACTTGGCCATGCCATCCTGCATCCATTCCACGACCGCCTTTCGCCCACCTTTGTTGGTGACCTGCACCGGGTTTTCGAAGGACTCGAGTTCGGAAAGAAGGTCGTTGCCGTAAAGAGGGCCAGACGAAACCGCACTTCGAGCAGTCCCATCAAGCGCGGGCGTGACCTCAGAAAGAGTCCGGGCCCGCTTCGACTCACGTTGGGGAGGGAGTCGCGTCCAGTCAGTAGCTGCCACACTAGCCCTCGAGGTAGTCTTCCTGGAAGTAGTCCCGGAGGTCCAGTCCGTGCCTGCAGTGAAGGATGTCCGAGCCGAACCGCACGAGGCAGCGCGACCACCCACGTGGTACTTCAAAGTAGGTGGCGCCGTGATGTCCAATAGCTTCTGCGGATACTTCAATGCCTTGGGATCGGCCTCATCATTGTCTGCTCCTTGCGGCAATAACAAGTCCATGTGAGAGCACGGGTTGCCGGTTAGCCACGTAACGAGAACCCTGTCCTTCACCTTGGAATGAAAAGTTTCGCAGGGCACACAAGCATGCTCTGGGACGACCATGACACGAACTGCGTAAATGCGACAAATAGCACGAATCTCGAGATGTGAGGCGTAGGCACCTTCCTGGGCAATCGCATCCAGGTACTGTTCCCACGGCATGTCAGCCCCGCCGGGGCTTTTGCCGTCATAGTCGGCCTCGTAGGCTTCGCTGTGTTTGCGCATGTGCTCGACAACACGTGCCCTGAGTTCCCGAGCAGAAAGACTCAGCGGCTTTTTGTGCTTGCGTGACAGCCACTCCAGTCCACCCGCGAGGGTATGGAACACACAGTTCCCGTCCTTCGGCATGGCCTTGAAGACCAGATCTGGGGGTCGGGTCCTCGTCTGAGCGGGAAGCCGAGCTCTCTTAGGCGCTGAAGTCTCCTTGCCCTGGTCGTCAATCGCAGTGGGAGGTTCTGTCGGAGCAGTGGCCATAGCCTTCAACAACTTCGGACCCTCGACGATGGGAACAGAGCGTCCCTTCAAAGGTCGTTGCATTGTGGTTCCTCGCTTCTGATGCGCCCACACAGCCCACATGGTGTGTTCATTGCCATCAAAGCGAGCGTAGATGGGCACCATGTCCCTGTCCGCCTCCAGATCCGCCTTCGCCTTGAAGAAGAAGAGCTTGGTGCCGCGGGAGCGTGTCCAGCGCTGGATGGCCACATTCTGGAAAGACTGCTGGAGCGCAGCACTTGCCTCACTCGAGCCCCATTCGATCGGGGCATCCTGCAGAACCCACAGCCTTGTGATCCTGTCGTCTTGTTGCAAGACGTGTCGGACACCGATCGACCGGCCATTCACTGCCAAGCCCAGGTCCTTGTTCTGACGACCGGCTCGTTCAAAGTAGTGCTCGTTGCTCTCCTGCTTGTCCCTCTCAACCCACTCCACGCGGGTGGCCATAGCTTGGCGCGGTGGCTCAATGAAAACGCCTTCGACGCCGCTCTTGGTCAAGATGTCCTTGATGTGGGAATTCTCCACGCGCATCAAGGCGAAGATCTGTTCGTTGCCCTGCATGGATTTCTGCTCCTGCCACCCAAAGATGTCAACGACCTGCAAAGAAAGCCTTGCCGCCCACGCCATTAAGGAGCGCCCAGGCGATTGCTTGAACTTTTGCCAATTGTTGCCGACGTAGATCTTCGGCACACGCACATACAGGACCGAGGTGGCTTTCTTGGCAATCTCCACCACCGTGTGCTTGCCCTTCAGCTGAGGCGAGGCCGCGCCTTCCGCAACTAGTTTGGTGACGGTCCCGGCTTCGAAGTGGCGTCTCCCAATTGAAACGCCCAGGAATGCGGTCACCACCCTCTTTGTGGACATGAAGAAGGAGAAGTCGATACTTTTTCTTCGACCCTACAGCCATCGTAGAAGCCATGCGGACCTGGGACTCAGAGCACAAGATGACACCTGAGAGGGTCTCATCAGCCTTAAGCTCGTCAAACTTCTTGGCCAGTTCGGAGAAGAGGATTAGAGGAGTGTCCCAGTCATCGGTATCCAGGACAAACCCTCCTCCATCCTTGTCTGAGCCGCGGCGCTTCACGGTTGTCCAGCCCTGGTCAGCCTCCTGTGACTCGGACTGGCCTTTGCCCTTGCCCTTCTTTTTGTCTTTCAGCGCAGCAGCCTTCTCCTGGCCACGGCCTCCTACAACTGACGGCAAGTCACCACTCTTGCTCTTGGCACCCTTGGATGCGGCCTTTGCATTAGTCGGGTTTGGAAGTGCATGCCCGGATTGGCAAAGCTCGCTGCTGTCAACTGGCACATTTCCATCTCCCTTGCCCTTGCGCGGTCTCTTGGCAGGTGGCTCGTCACCCGTCGGCTTGTGCACTGAAGCTCCCTCCCTGGTCGAAGAAGGAGAAGATCCCTCGACCGAAGACGGCCCAAACAAACCCTTGAGAGCTTGCTCAACAGCATCCTTGACTAGTTTGAGGATCATGGGCTTGAGTGACTCAAGCAGGCTGCTCGACAGGTCCATCCCATCTTCCGTGCCTCCAGCGCGCCACGAGGTCAACCGCGGAGAAGCTGGGCGTAATGGTTCCCATTGGCCTTTCAACGAAGTGCTCTCCAGGGTCCATGGCGAACCCGCTGAAGAACTCTCATCCACAGTAGTGCAAACTGACATGTTGTGACATGCAACACTCGTGTCAGACCAGTCCTCAAGAACACATCCCTCCATGGTGTAACTCTCAGGAACTGCACCATCGAGTCTCGCAAGCGAAGCCCTACTCCTGCCACGCACAGTCGCAGAAGGGAGGCGGGGACGATGTCTGTGTAGTCAAAAACCTCCTCATCGAAGAGCTCGGCCTCACACGCAGCCTGCTCAACATTCCAGAAGTCGTCATCACAGCGCCCAAAGAACTGGTAGTTGGAGGACTCGCCCTGCCCGCCACACAGATTGAGCAATGTTCCTTCAAACTTGTGGTAGATGCCACCGAAGGTCGGACCATCCGAATCAACGAAGAGCTAGCCGTGCTAGCCGCAGGCGCAGCGGCTCGCAGGCGCCCCAATCCCTTTCGGATCTGCGCCCACTTGGCCACCGAATTGCTCGGTGCTCACAGCAAAGAGCCACGGAGGAGCTTCGAGCGCCACGAGCGCAAAAGGCCACAGGTATCATGCTTGTTGTGCTCGGCTAAAGCTGTTGCAGCAGCGGATGTCCCTTTAGACATTACGATGCCACGTGGCTTGCCAAGCTTTCCTGACAGCTCCCTTGGTAGGAAAGGAGCTCGGCTGCACTAATGCTTCGTCCATCAAGAGAAAACGCCGAGCGATGTCCTTCTCGTAAGTGTCACAGCCATCGGACCGCGGCGCCATGGCGTCACGGCACAGGCAAGGAGCTCTCAGTCACCTACCGACCTAGGGTCCGTCCTGACCACTTGGCGGTGGCCCCTTGGACCAGAACTTCAACGTCTGAAGGAATTTGGCGTCCAACTTTGCAGGTTTGCCTCCACTGCCAGACGGCGGACTGCAACGTTGCACTTGGGAAGGTCCCTCCCCTCATGTCGCACAGCAAAAGAGAGGGATGCGCAACCCAACTCCTCAAATCGGAAGGCGGCGTCCCCCCCTCGGCTCTGGAGCCCCGCGGCCTGCGGGCTCATCTTTGAGCACGGGGAGAGCGCGCACTACTTGGAGATGCCTTTGTAATAAGTAGGGGGTGAGGAGTTCAGAGAAGCAAAGAACTGGAAATCCAGGGATCCGAACCAAACACCAAGCAACTGGAGATCAAGAGATCCGAAGGGGAACACCTGGAGAATTCTGTGAGTGCTCCACGCATGTGCCTGCAAGACTTTTGTGCAAACTCTTGCTGTCCCGCACCCGCAAGCTCCAGCTGTTGCAAACTCTTGCGGACAACAGCGGGGAACACAACGCACAGCGCATCTAGCTGCAGAGGCGGAGATTTCAGGTTCAGAAAGCGATAGCAGTGCAGAGTTGGTTGAGCCAAGGGAATACTCACTTCTTCTGTGGTTCCATGTTTGGCCCGGCCAAAAACAAAGTTCGCAATGGTTTCTCAGATCTTCTCCAGAGTTGCCAATCAAGCGGACTCTCCGCAAATCAAGTGGACCCACTTTTAAAAGTGGGACCAATCCTGGCCCTAGTTGGGCAAGACAGCACACTTACTTGAAAGTCTTCTTGACAGACTCTGCAAACTAGCGCTTGTTGGGCTCAAGAAGGATAATCCCAAAAGCCCATTAATCAGCAGGAGAATTGCACTTAAAAGGATTCGGGGCAGGTTGATGGCAATCCATGACGCGAACTGCTCACGGCTGTAGCAGCCCTGCAGACTGCAGGCAACAGCCACTGCTGTCAACACAAGAATCATCAAACTTATCCAGGTCGCATGGCATGGATCCAAGACGTGATTAGTGGTTGTCGGAACCATGTGTGTCGTAACTGTGACGGTCTGACCAAAGATAGAATTCGAGGTATCGTGACCTTGATGTCTGCAGCCTGTGCCGTTTGAGAATCGAGCGCACTATCCGCCACTTTGAACCTATTGATGATGAGGCATGAAATGCCTAGAGGAAGAGTGAATGAATCTTGTGCACACTTGTGCGATGCTCATGATGACTTGACTGGTGTGCACCAGTGAACTTTCACATGGTGCTTTGAGCAGTCGTGGTCAGCTAGGACCACCAATCTTCGTGGTGCAATGTGATCGGTCTGGATCACAGGTGATTGCACTGTGCTTGAAACCTTGGAGGTGCCAAAGGACGAGGAAAGCAGGCAGTTGTGTTTACATCGTTTGCCCGAAAAGGGGGCATACGCACTATGGACACAGAACAGATGAAAGCTGCTGGGATGCATGCTGCGCGAGTGGAGATCATGTTGTACAGGGATTGCATGTGGCCACAGTAGGACTTTTGGAAAGTTCATGCAAGCTTTGAACTGAGCAGTTGGACTGCATCAAATCCTGCACTCACTTTGGCGGGGTGCAAAAGTTGGTACATAGCTACATGTGCACATTTTGGTGCACCCGTTTGACACGTTGGGCCACATGTGTTTTGGTAGGGAAGTCATGTTGTGTTGTGATCTCCAGTGCAGTATGTTGTGATCCCGGCAGGCGTCTGAAAGTATCAGGAAAATTCTCAACATCTAAGATATAACCAGTTGATGTATCTGCCGATTCTTTTATGTAATTTTCGGTTAATGCGTTCGGATAAAATCGGACGTCTTTATAAGGTAATTTCTGACACATCGCCAGTCCATACAGGTTATTCGCATCTAAGTAATTGATGTATGAACTCGGCTTACTTTCATTATATAGTCCCTCCATATATTTGTTATTTGCCTCTGCCTTTCTATGGGACACTTGGCACATTCCACCGCGCAATCCTCTCTCAACCATTTTTATACACCTCTTCGTTATATATCAAATCTAATGAGATGCCGGTTTTTAAAAGCATAGCGTCCCAACTAAAATTAGGTAGTGTGTAGTAGTGGGCAGGGTCTAACTCATAGTCTTTTAGGCACTGTGTTCTGAAATTTTCAAAGACATCCGTTAGTAATAAAACATCAGTTTTTAAATACAGGTCGTGATACTCACCAAGGTTCTTTATGTTAAAGTGTTTCCATATGTGTTGTGCTCTTTCGTAGTCTTCGACAGTAATGTCTTGTTCCGATAGATTACTATAAAAATGCTCCTTACTCGGCAGTTCGGTTTCGTTAAACCGCTTGAAGTCATCCATATAATCATAGGGATAAATACCCTTGTCTGTCAGTAAGTCTAAACATTTATTATCTTTTACATACTCTGACTGGTTGCTATGTGTGAAGTGTTCATACCAGTCTTGACGTTTAACATTCTCTTCATATTTGGTTAATTTAACGAGTTTGTCTAATGAAGAAGATAAGAAACTAAAACTATCCTTAAAAACCATCTGTTTCAGTTCAAAGGATATGAACTTCTCGCTGTTCTGTGCTATGACATTCACCTCATCCTTTTCGGTGTTTAACTTGTCAAAGTGAGATACTATTAGGTGAGCATCATAGTTTTTAAGGTTGTGGAAGAAGATGGGTATTTTTAAAGTGCTTAAAGCAGTAGTCTAAATTGCACTTGTTGTGCGCGCATCCTCTGTAGAATCCTGTAAAGTGGCAATGGTCGCGAACCTTGGCCTTTGGGCCAAGATGCGCGAACTTCGTGTCGCGTTCCATCTTTTTATCCTTAGTGTTGTTAAAACTGCCACCACATATAAAACACTTTTTACATTTTTGGAACTCCTCTTTAGTTAATTTCGCTAAAGCTCTCCTGTCGCAGGCGCTCTGGCCCCCGAGTCAAAAACAAGAAGCATCACACTGTTTGGGGCATTGCCTTGGAAATACTTTTTAAGGTGCGCTTCCCTGCCATGTTTTGGAATTTGTCTGGTGGGATTTTACTAAGTGGCCTGTTTCGCCATTTTTTGCAGAAATAACACAGCAGCTTGATTGCCCTACGAAAAAAAGCAGTCATATCTCACTGCTTGGGGGCACTGCCTTGAACAGCGTCTATTGTTGGTGAGCTTCCTGCCAATGTCTCGAACTTTGTCTGTGAAATGGACAGACTAGCTCAGAAAATATGTTTTACAGCAGCAGTATTCTGGCAGCTTCAATGCCAGGGCATATTTGCTTTGCAAAAAGGATGTAAAACAGTTTCCTGGTCAAAAACAAGAAGCATCACACGGTGAATCACACTGTTTGGGGGCATTGCCTTGGAGATACTTTTTAAGGTGCGCTTCCCTGCCATGTTTTGGAATTTGTCTGCGGGATTTTACTAAGTAGCCTGTTTCGCCATTTTTTTTGCAGAAATAACACAGCAGCTTGAAAACCCTACGAAGAAAAGCACATATCGCTCACTGCTTGGGGGCACTGCCTTGAACAGCGCCTATTGTTGGTGAGCTTGCGGCCAATGTCTCGAACTTTGTCTGTGAAACGGAGATTTCATGTTTTGCAGCAGCAGTATTCTGGCAGCTTCAATGGCAGGGCATATTTGTTCTGCAAATAGGTTGTAAGACAGTTTCCTGGTCATAGACTCAGATCTAGAAACGCTCATAAGTGATCGATGGCGTGCGATGGTGCGCAAATTGTGGTGTGGTTGGCTACTTTCAGCAATGCTAAGCGCAAAATGCGGAAGGCCGTCCTGGCGTTTGCAATCGATCCGTGGCTCTGTTGAATGCTGAAGCCGAAGCCAGCCCAGGCATTCATGCATGCTTGTCAGAGTATGAGCAGAGCAATGGCTTAGAAGTGGGCACTGTTTGCCGGTCAATTTGGCCTGCTGGGAATGAAGTTGTCGCCCTGGTCCTCGTTGAGGCCTTTGCTGTGCAGCACTCTCTCTTGCCTTTGTGTGCAGAGATGAAAAGTCAGTTTGATTTCTGGAGCGTGCTAGCAGGAAGCACACTGGAATCATCGTTGCGTTATTATCGCATTGTGAAGGTTCAGATGCTGTCGCTTAAAATGTCCTTGCAGGAAACAAAGACGGGCAAGAACACTTTTTTTTTCCAGCTGAACCCTGTTTGGGCGGCGCGCTTGTGGAACTGCCGAGTGATTGGAGTAGGGCCACGTGAGCTCGCAAGTTGGATGCGCTTTAGTGGTGGTAGAATTCCCGAGCTTGTGTTGAGATTGCCCAAGCCGGTTGTGTACTTGCTGGCAGATCAGCAATGGACTAGAGCTGCAGTGCCTGACGCTGTGGAAACAGTTGATTTGGTAGCTTCAGGCTGGAACCGTCGACGTGTTGTTGATGATGCAGAGCCTGCGTTGCAGACGTTCATGTCATTGCAAAATTCGTTTCAGGACTTGCCGGCTCACATGCACATATACAAGTACATCCAGGGGCATGCTGTTCCAGATGCTGGGCAAGCTGTTACAGAGAATATTCTTGGTATTCTACAGACAGTGGGCGCAGGTATTCTGCAGCCGATGCATGGGGAGGGGTCTCAGAAAACAGTCCTGGCAGACCTCCTGTCAGCAGCTCAGGCCTTGCAGAAGCATGCGCTTGACAAACGGGTGTTCGTGCATGAAGCGGGTTCATTGCAAAAGTTTCGCAAGTACGCAGCAGTTAGGCTTGTGGAATTCTTCTGGATAAGTGGGTTCTTGCAGAATGACAGGGACTTGAAGTCAGCTCTGCGGCACGCGTGCGGCATCCTTCTTCCTCCTGGAGCCAAAGAAGAAACGCTGCAGTTCATTGATGGGGTCTCCGAGAGTGGGTCGTACTTAAGGATTCCGTCTGCAGCAACGTTGTCAAGATGTCGTGCACGCCTTGACGTGTCTTGGATGCTGCTCTTCAGGAAGTGGCTGACTTCCCACTTGCAACACCAGGGTGGGGCAGGAGTCTCATTGTACGTGCAGACTGATGCGACGTGGCAGGCCAAGCAGGAGTACCAAGTGACTGTGGTGAACGTCGTTCAGAAGAGTCACCTGCTGGAGAATCACAAGGACCGAAGCAGTTCAACCATTCAGTGACACATTGCATGTTAGATGTAGGCAGCAGTTAGCAGGTCAGCAGGTCGGTCAGCTTGTGTGGCATGTCCTGGCATGTTGTGCCTATGGCAGTGATGCAGTGTGTGGCGCATTGCAGTGCTCAAGGGTGCTGTGTGTGAGGATGTATTTAGGGCCAATAGGCCGTCTCGTTGGTGCCATGGCAGGCAGGGCAGCTAGGGCGCGGGACGAGTCCGCCTCCTATGACGAACCGTCGTACGAGTACACTTATGAGTCTGAGCCTGAGGACACGGAGACTGTGAAGAAGAAGGCGCCACAGAGGGAGCACGGAGAGCAGGAAGATGAAAAAGCTTCGTCTGTGGACTACGGTGGCTCTGAGGACGAGAGGCCGCACAGGCCAGAAGATGCGACGGAGGCAAAGCCAAAGGAAAGGGAGCCAGCGCGTGTGCCACCAGAGAATCCCCAGAAAGTCAAGAAGGATCAGGGTGCGGATGAAGATTTCAGCCTTGTATCGGACCGTGAAGAAGGAGATGGAACAGGCATCTACTGTCGAATCTGTGGCAAGTACATCAAGGACAATAGTGCCTGGGCCATCAGGGAGCCCCAGAAGTACAGCGCAAGGTGCCGCAAGGCGCGGGGAGAGAAAGACCTTCGAAAGCCATGTGAGAAGTGCGGCAAGTGGGTGGTGGACTGTGCGATGAGTTGGGCGCAGCATGAGTACACCTGCAAGCACGGTGGCAAGAAGGCAGCCGGCAACAGGAAAGAGACACGCTCGCCGCTGCCACGCCGAAAGATCGATTTGGTTTCTCGGTCACAGCTGCGTGGGCGTTCGCCATCAGAGCCTGTGATGCGCAAGCCTGCGGAGAAGAAAGAGAAGGTGAAGGCCATTGCCCCGTGGAGGATGGGAGCCAATGAGCAGCCACCTTTGGCCAGGAAGCGCCCTGCCGCCGAGGTGGACGAGGATCGTCGGGATCGTGGCCTTGCACCGCGCAGGCGGGAGGACGCCGGCAGCAGTGCCAGTGGTGGCGGCAACGCTGGCAGTGAGTGTGCGCGGGTAGGCTGTTTCCTGGAGAGCATAGCGCACTTCCTGAAGTCAGGGTGAGGCAATGCAGTGACCGTGCGCCCCCATCCATTGCTATGGAAGAAGCGCATCGTACAATAGTATAATAATTGTAAACGCTTGCGCGTGCCGCCTCAGCAGCCGAAAGGGCCTTAAACAAGGAGAGGGGGGTTACGGGGTTAGGGTTAGTGTTAGGGCGGTTGGGGTTATTGGGGTTACTACGTAACCAGTTAGCGTTGCAGGTGTGTCAGGAGGGTGGTTGTGGGGGTGGGGGGGGGTTCCAGGGTGGGGGTGCCAGAGAAAAACCTTTGGAGATCTTTGGGCAAGGTGGGGGTCCCACAGGGCGGGGGGGGGGGGAAGGGAAGGAGATTCGTGTCTGCTTGTTCCAAATGCTTCTTGGCAGGAAGCGGAGGGAATAAACCTTTAAGCCCAGACGTGTTTGAGATAAACCTTAACTGCGCCGGCGCCGGAATGCCTGCAATCCTGAGGTCGCATTAGGCCCTGAAACCTGGCTCTGGCTTTTTGTATCTGAGTTTCCTGTACAGTGAGAACTGAGAACTTGCGTGGTGGTGTGGCTGTGGCCTGTGCGCAAAAGGCGATTGAGTTTCCAGCGCAATCATTAATAGAGTTCATGTTTCCCGGCTTGTGTGCGGTGCGACACATTCACTTGCCAATGCAGGACATGGTGGAGTTGGACAGCCTCACCTCCATGACCGCTGCTGACCGAGCCAGGCTGCAAGAAAGGGAGAAGGAGTTGTTGGGGAGGTTGTCTGGCCGCATTACCTGGCATGTTGCACCGATCATCATGCTGGCGCATTCCCGGACAAACCTTCCTGCAAAGCTTCGATGTTTTCTTCACACGCTTGGGCTTCTCTGCAACTCTAGAGCAGAGCTTCGAGAGCTTTGCCAATCTGTCGTGAGCATGCACACAGACTATGGAACGGAGAAGGCTTTGTGTCGGGTAGAAGGGGTTGACCTGGACAGCATACTACCCTACCTGCATTGCAAGGGCAGCGAGCCTGTCCTGGAGGAGGAAATGCTTATGGGTCCGATGCCGGCTGTTGAGGAGTGCTTCGCTCTTGCTGCAGCCCCGGACCATCCTGACGCTGACGGTGAAGGCCAGGACGACAAGGTGAGTTTTGCAGATACGCTTGAGGGTCCTGACATGATGCACATCATACACAATGTTACAGCCAACCTTGCAGATATTCTAGCTTGTTACTCATCAATGATGACTGCGCTCAAAGCTATTTGCTCCCTGCTGGCGGGTCGCGAGACTAAGCAGCAGCTCATCGAAACATGTTTCAGCTTCGGGCCAGGCCAGGCGCACATGGATGCGATTCAGTCCTTTCAGGTCGTTCCTCACGAAAAGCGATGGAACACTGTTGCGACCTCAATCGAGGAACTCCATGATCTGGAAGGTGCCTTGAGAATGCATTGGAACTTGGCTTCTTTTCTTGGACATAGAGGTGAAGCGGGTGCTGCAGTGCCTGCTGCTCGACCTGGTGATGGGGCAGAGGGTGATTTGGGGGTGAATTTGCAAGCCGCAGATGACGGCATTTCGTCCCCGTACTTCTGAGGTTCCATCAAGGTCCTCCTGCAAGTCGCAGTTGTGCAGCGACAAGCAGTGAAATTTGCGAACAGCTGCCCTTGCCATCAGGATGTGGATTTCGAACACTCGGACCTCCCGCCGTGTCCACTCAGGGGCCGGCGGTGTGCCGAACTGGCCTCTGGAGGCTTCTTTGACTTGCTCCAGTCCTTGTTCGAGGCTAGTGGCAGTGCCCTGCAGGTTATGATGCCGAGAGGCCTAACAGAGGCACAGGTGACTGAGCTGATGCAGGATTTTGAACTTGCGCGCAGGCACATGGTGAACACGCACGCCGCGTTGCGAGTGAGGTGCCTGAAGCCGCGGAGGCACAGGATAAGGCCGACGGCCGTAGGACAAGGGTGTTGGATCGGTCTGAACCGTGGGGTGATCACTTGATCACACCTGTGGGAAAAGTCGGAGAGGACCCCAAGCATTTCCAAATGAAGTGTTCCCATCCAAGTCACAACACCGAGCGCACCTGCACCAAAAAACGGGCTGTGTCTTTTGGTGGCAAAGAGGAGGTGCTGCTGTGCTTGAAATATTGGGCCAGCCTAGGGCACGACTGCGACACGGCCGACGCCCACCTCAAAATGTTTGATGAAGTTGTAGTGCCTGCCTGGAAGAGCAAGACATTGCCGGAAGAGGCAAGCCTTCGACGCTTTGTGTGACACTTGTGTTTCTAGGCAGTTGTACAGGCAGTGGCAAGCGATAAAGGAAGTTCAGCTTCTGTTTGCGATTGTTGTGGATCATGTCTCAATGAGATTACTGCCAGGTTCCTTTATTGGAAAGTACATTGTCTTTTGTGCCTAGGACACACCGCGCGCACAGTTGGCGCGCGCAACGCTCAATTTTCACGAAGGTGCTTCTGGCGCGCAGTTCCTTGTGTTATTGCCTGGAAACAGCTTTAAAATGGACAAAAACAGGTTGTTCTGAAGGGGTTTGTTTTTTTTAGGTTTTGAATATTTTGGGGCTAAAATAACGGGCCCTAAGGGCTTGGGAGGCCAACTGGTTTCGTGCGCCTTCGTGCGCCTTCGTGCGCCCTTTGTGGGCCCGTGCAAAAGGCCTGGCTGGGGCAGGGCTGGGCGGAGTACGGGCTGGTTTCGGGTGGCCATGGGTGCTTCGGGGAGGCCTGTCCAGGCAAGACTTCTTTCCATTTCCAGGCCTTGGCCGGGGCCACGGCCCCAAATTTGCACGTGTGCGGGGCGGCCCGGCTTTCGTGCATTTCGTGCGCTTTCGTGCGGTTTCGTGCGCTTTCGTGCGCTTTCGTGGGTTTCCTGCTCCGGGGGCTGGATTTCCAAATTGAGGGGAGCCAGGCTAAAGATCTTTAAAAACGCTGAATTTGGGTAAAAACGCAAATATAGACGCCTTACAGCGCGCGCAGGGTTTCGTGCGCGAGTTTTGGCCTTAGTTGGCTTCCAATGACTCTCAACGACCACAGGGCGCACGGGCTCGCATGAGAGCACACCCAGAGTCACCATGTCCCGAGGCCCGGACTCTGCATGGATTCACAACCATCCCTGGCTTCCTTGTTTTGCTGCGGTCTGCTAAGTCAAGGTGTCAGTTAGTAAAGCTCTAGAGCCGCTACAGCCACTTAGCTTGTTTGCCAGTGAGGGAGGAATCCCCTAGTCATGGACCGTGCTTTGGACGATGAGTGGGAGTTCGTGCCAGCAAGGTTAACTCCTGCAGGTCGTCGTAGGAGATTTCTGCATGGGTCCTTGGCGGACCTGTCTGCTCGCAGCACCTTGCCTTCCGGGCCAGCATCGTTGACTGAACTCTTCAATTATCCTGTGTCGTTGGTGGAGAAGTTGTGCAGCACGGGGTATGCTGCTAGTCAATGCAAAAGGCTGTTGGCAGATGGAATAGTTCAGCATTCCGACTACAGTGGCATTGGTGCTGAAAGGGAAGTGAAGAGGTTGCTGTTGCAAGTGTTGCGTGAGGAACACGCCCTTGAAATTCCACATATGTTTACGAAGTCCTGCGACATTGATGTGCATTGTCAGGAGGTGTTGAAGCATGCGTCTCATATCTTGGACAAGGGGTCATCCTGTGTGTTTGCCGACATCATGCACCAACTGGTACCAGAAGCGCAAAACTGGTGTGCTCAGATGATTGCGGACATGCCGGAAAGGAACTTGGAGGAACAGTGCAAGATCAACAAGGAGATTCTGGAGTTCCTCATGCAGAACATGTGGGTTGTTGACAAGGACAGCTTGTTGACTTCTGTGTGCTTTGTGTCCAGTCTGTCAAGGAGGTAAGTGACTGCGAGTGCTTTTGCCATGGCATGCTTTTGTTTGGCTTTGGTCAGGAGCACAAGGCCCATTGCCTGGTGCACGGCCAGGACTGCATCGTGCACAAGTCCCGCGCAAGTCTTCCGAATCCACGCGCTCTTGTTGTTGCTGACGCAGGCAATTGCTGCCAGGCATGGTCCTCTGAGGGTAAGAGGGCCAGGGGCTCTCATGCTTCTCAGGTCCCGCTGGCCGCTTGGCTGTGCATGCGGAAGCATCTTGCTGTGGCTGGAGAGGAGGATCTCTTTTTTCAAGAGTGCACTCCGCTCTTCGATGTTGACACGCATTTGAGGCAACCCCTGAAAGACTCACACCGCATCATTAAAGTGATCGCGGGACCTAGACTGCTGGGGTGGCCGTGCTCCAGAGACAGACTTCTTTCCGCCGGCTTGAACCTTCACAGCCTGGTTTGGCTTGGTCCTAAGACCGATGAGGAGATCCAGGCAGAGTTTGAAGGGATGTTTGGCCGATGCCCGCATCTCAATGGGAGTGTCTTCTTGCAGGAGGATGATTCAGTGCATCAGGCTTTTCTGAGGGATCAATTGGGGTCCCGTGGCCATTACCCCGACATCATGCCTGAAGGACAAAAGCTGTTCAACAAGCTGTTAGTGCCCGGCCAGCAACAACGCCTGGCTGCGTACCAGCAGCGCGCTGCAGAGCGTGCAGCTCTAGATGGAACATGTTTCTGTGACCTGGAGCATTGGCCTGACTCGCCAGGCCCAGCCTTTGGACCCATGATGCCTTGCCTCCTCACACATGGAAACATCTTGGAGCTGAGTAGGAGCCGATTCGTGCTGCCCGCAGAACGGTTTTTGAGCTTGGGCTTCCACGCTATGAACCACGTGAGCTCTCGCTTCTTCTGGCCCCTCGCTTCGACCGTGCTGCGCCAGCCAGACAGGGTTACAAAACGCCAGTCCGGAAATTCGCAATCGCTGCCCATTGTTCTGGCGTGGAACCTATATGTTTTCGGCAGCACTGTCCAGCGTGAGAGGTGTGAACCGCTTGTCTCCTGGCTATCCAACTCCAGTGCCAGTGACAATGAGGATGCTGAGGCTGAGGCTGGCACTGAGGCCTCTGAGGAGTCCAGTGAGAGCAACTGAGCTTTCGAGAATTTCGAGATTTGCTTACAGGCTTGCAGCGTCTCTGTCTGCTGTGCTGCTGCTCGCAGCTGGGGCAGGATGCGTCTGTTTCGGGCAGCGCAGTGACTCTGACAGTCACGGTGACAGGGTGTTTCTTCAGTAGATTCGCTAGTGTTTTTGCAGAGTCTTAGGCCTTCAGAAAGCGAAGTCCGGAGCATTGGGGGGCAAGGAACCAGGTTGAACCAAGAATGTAGTGCATTGCGCATGGGACATGGGTTAGCCATTAGCAGTGTAGCAGTCGTGATTCGTGATACGGAAGTCTGGAAGTCTTGTTCCCCAGCTGCTGTCCCGCATGAAGAGTTTCTTCGCGTCGTGGGCTTGAAAAGCGATTCACACGGGTTGCTCTTTCAGGCCATTTCAGGCTGTTGAAGAACAGGCGCCAACTGCAAGTGCATCATCGTGAGCTCATCATTGCAGAGAGGTTTTTGGTTTCCATTTAGCTCATTCTGTCTACTAGGACTCGCAATGTCGGCCAGCCAACTCGGTGCCGTAGTGCGCTGCTCCCACGAGGACTCTTGCGTGTGGCCAAAACTGTTGGGGCTTCGTGATTCGTAATCCAACAGTTTAATAAATTCCTGGGTCAGTCACAGTCACTTCAGGAGGACCAGCAAGTTCAAGACTCCAGCGCTGACGCTCGGGCCCACCACGTCTCCTCCAGCGCCGCAGTGACAAACAACAAGCGCAAGCTGGAGCAGAAGGAGGGCCAGCCGGTGCAAGACGAATCCAAGAAAGTCTGTGCCATCCCACGACACGGGCAACTGGGCAAGCAACGTCGCTTCAGCTTCCTCGGAGAGAAAGACACGTGGCACTTGGCGATGGAGCTGGCCAACCATTGGGAAGGTCACCCGCCTGCAAAAACCGTGCGTCATCCTTCTGACGCGGGCTTGCAGGAGAGCAGTGACGTCAGCGACACCGACAGCGAGGCCACCTTGGAATGGGGCAAGCACAGTCCGGTAAAGGACTTGCAGACAGACTTCGACAAGGCAGACGATGCCGCAGACTACGACGTCGACGAGGCAGAGCTAAAGAGATGTCTTGCCGAGTTCAGCCCTCGTGAACACCGCGCATTGCCTGGGCCTCCTAGCAAGGTAGACGACATTGAGCCTTGAGTCTGAGATGCTGTTTCTGGGGCACAGTGCAAGTCTGTCCGCTGCTCATGAGGATTCACTGTGGCCGCTGGTAAATGCATTTTTGTGATTGCCCCACATGTTGTTTGGGGTTTGTCGTGTGCAAGTGTAGGCTGCAAGCTGCCGCTGCATTTCCAGCCCGCATTGTGAGTCCTGAGTATGACAGCTGACAGCTGCTGTTAGGTTGCGAGATCTGCTTTCAAGATCTGAGTCCATCATAGCGGGGCAAGGAAGCAATGTGTGTCAGTTTGGGCGAAGAAACATTCTTCAGTCAGTCTGCCTCTGCCCTTCCCAGCTGCGTGCCTTTCTCATGTTTAGGCCCGTGACGGCCGTGAGCGCTAGTCCGTTCGTCCGTTCACCTTGCGTTCGCATGTGTAGGCCTGCAGGATCAAGGAATCTGTTTGCCTGTGTCGCAGAGCAACTGCTCTTCAGTGGCCATGGAAGAGGAAGGTTTTGGCTTCATTGGCTTGCCCCGTGAGTCAGACCAAACCGCAGATCCGGAACAAGAGGGAGAGCAGGAAGAGCCCACGACAGGCAGACGCGGTCCCGGCCGAGGCCGCGGCCGCGGCAGAGGTCGTCCTTCCAGTGCTGCTGGTGGCAGCAAGGGCCGGGGCAGAGGAAAGAAAGCACCAGCAAGCACTTGCATATGTCCCAACTGTACAGCACCAAAGTACCCAGGCTCGAAGTTTTGCTCTTTGTTTCATCACAAGAAGGCCTTCGACAACATGATGTACCAGCGACGTACCCGAGCTCTTTCTCAGGAAGCCAAGGAGGCCTTCGACAAGGTGATGGCGAACCAGGCAGATGCCGGCAGAAAAGTGGAGGAGTTTGCCCTCGACGCGACAATGAGCCTTGAGTCAGGCATGCCGTTTCTGGAGCACAGCTCCGCTGCTCCTGAGGATTCACAGTGAGTGCAGTGTTGTGATTGGCCTAGGCGTTGTTTTGTGTTTGGGTTTGTCGCGTGGAACAGTTCGTAAGCAAGTGTAGGCTGCAGCCGCATTTCCAGCCCACATTGTGAGTCCTGAGCATGACAGCTGCTGTTAAGTTGCGAGATCTGTGTCAGTTTGGGCGAAGAAACATTCTTCAGTCAGTCTGCCTCTGCCCTTCCCAGCTGCGTGCCTTTCTCATGCTTCGGCCCGTGACGGGCGTTCGTCCGTTCACCTTGCGGTTCGCGTGTGTAGGCCTGTAGGATCAAGGAATCTGTGTGCCTGTGTCACAGAGCAACTGCTCTTCAGTGGCCATGGAAGAGGAAGGTTTTGGCTTTGGCTTGCCCCGTGAGTCAGACCAAACCGCAGATCCGGAACAAGAGGAAGAGCAGGAAGAGCCCACGACAGGCAGACGCGGTCGCGGCCGAGGCCGCGGCCGCGGCAGAGGTCGTCCTTCCAGTGCTGCTGGTGGCAGCAAGGGCCGGGGCAGAGGAAAGAAAGCACCAGCAAGCACTTGCATATGTCCCAACTGTACAGCACCAAAGTACCCAGGCTCGAAGTTTTGCTCTTTGTTTCATCACAAGAAGGCCTTCGACAACATGATGTACCAGCGACGTACCCGAGCTCTTTCTCAGGCAGACAAGGAGGCCTTCGACAAGCTGATGGCGAACGAGGCAGATGCTGGCAGGGAGGTGGAGGAGTTTGCCCTCGACAATCCGCCGGAACTTAAAAAGAAAGGCTTGGTGGACTTTGCAAAGTTCCAGCGAGTGCATGGCCAGCGTGTAGGCACGCACTTGCAGAAGGGCAAGAGGCCTTTCACTGAAAGGGCTTATTTCAAACATGCCGAGAACGAACTCGGTTTGACCGAGGAGGAGGCGGCAGAAGAATGGAAGGGCTTTGTCAGCAACAAGAGCCTGAAAAGGGACAACTTGGGTTACAAGGGAGCTGAAAGAATCTGGGTTCCTTGCCATGAGCTCGACTACGATGACCGGGAACACTATGTGGACTCCCAGGTAATCGAGGGCAGCGGGGACTTCAAAGCCCCCAGTGTGGAGGAGCGCAAGATGCTGCAGGCCGGGCCTAGCAACATGGTGAGTAGTGTCAAGTGTCATGTCATGCTCTGTTTCACCGCACTTTGATTGAACCTCTTCTGTCACGTCCAGTCATGCTGTTTGTTGCTTAGTGCTGACTCTTGCCAGGATCACCTGACCAGACAAAAGTTGTCCTTCGATGACGTGCGGTTTGGCATCACGGCTGAGCAAGCTGCAGACTTGCAACAGGGGGTGATGCTGACCCCCAAGAAGAAGGATGCTGCTGAGAAGGCCGGAGATGACGCACTGACTCCTGAGAAGGTGGCCGCCGTCAACCTGTCACGGGAGCCCGCTCAGCTGCACCGTGCCATGGAATCCTCGCTGAAGAAGATTAATTCAGAGTTCAAGAAAGCCATGCCCCTGGCTATCAAGGCTATGGATGATTACAAGAAGCACCCTGCTGAACTTCGATCCTCTGACCGTGCTTTGCTGGCCTTCTGTCGCACTCTCCAGTTTCGGCATGAGACTGGCGTCCGCTGTCTTGGCAGGCCGGAGGACTTGCGCTGGATTGTCCCAGACTCCAGCGCAGGGAGCTCTGTGGGTCAATCCGGGCCTGTTCCTACCGTGCCTGGCCAGGGCCCAAGCCAGCCAGCCACCCCAAGCAACCCAGGCAATTCTTCTGCTGGGGCTGTGAGTGTCCTGAACGGTGCTGATGCGGTGAGTTCAGAGTTTGTGCAGGAGCGTGCGAGTTTGTCCTGGGAAAATTTCTTGAAGGAGGCCCGAACCGCTAAGGGCAAGTTCTGGGAGGGTGAGCTGAGTGCTTTGAGGGCCCTTGAGTCCGTGCAAGATTCCATGGAGGAGTTGCTAGAGTGCAAAGATGCAGCTGTGTTCCTCCAGTACAAGCAAGACTGGCTGGCTACAGAAAAGTCCCTCCAGCAGGTACACAAGGGCATCAAGCAAGCGGCGGATGATCTTTCCAAGCACATGAAGTTGAAAGTGACAGAAAGCGCCCGTGAAAAGAGGCGGGCGGAGGATCAGAAAGCCCGCGATGAGTTGCAGCGTGTGAGGAACGAGGCCAAGGAAGCAGCTGATCAGATCAAGAAGAGGAAGTTGGAGCAACAAGCAGTCGTTTCCGCCATTTTCACCTGTGACTTGCCGCTCAATCTGTGCGATGCTGTCCCAGAGCGGACAGGTCTAAGTACAGAGGGCCTGGCCTGGGATTCTCCGTGGGTCATGAAGTGTGCTGCCGAATTGGTGCCAGTGCTTGGCGATACCGCGATGCAGAAGGCCCTGGCTTCTTGGGGGTCTCAGTACAAGAAAACAATGGCTTCCACCAAGCCCAAAAAAACGCAAGCAACCTTCCCTATGGAGGAAAAGAGCGGTCGTGGCTTGGTGAACCAGTTCATGCAGAAGCTCAGGCCTGCAGGAAACGAGCCGGACATCTCAGCTGTCTCTGGAGGCAAGCAGTTTATGGATTGCGCGTGGCTTTTCGGTGCCAGCCCTGACCACAGGACCGTTGCCTTTTTGCCCAACCATGCACCCTGCATCAGGGTTTGGGTTGTTGGTGAGATGCGCCACATCATGATTGAGTGGGACAGCTTGTCAAAGGCCCTGGACCTCAGGGCGGACAAAGCCACTGAGGAGCTGTCAGTGCAAAGCATCCTTGACAGGTTCCATGGGCTCGATAGAGCTGGAGTTGAGGGTTTGGCAGGCAAAGTGAAATGGATGCAGTGCACCCTCAAGCCACAAACGGCGTTGTTTGTTCCCACAGGTTGGCTGGTGGTTGAGATTTCCGCAAACAACCCGCTCATTTACGGGTTTCGCAAAGGTTTCTTCACATTTGAAAAAAGCCACATTGCAAAGTACGAGGAGGCCATCCAGGTTGCCTCTAACATGAAGCACAATGTAGAACGCATGCAGCAGATCCTGGAGATCCTCAAGGCTGCACCGTCGACATAGTCGACCCAGTTCTTCCGGGCGTGATGCTTGAAGCACCGCGGGTTGGATCACGATGGCAGTGCTTACTGTGCAGCAGTGGCATGTGGGTCCATCGTGTGAAACAGTAGGACAGGGAGAGGGGGAGAGAACCCAGAAAGCCTTTTGCGCAAGCTGTGAAGTGATTTCGCTCAGCTGCCCGAAAAAAGAAACGCTGGTTCACTGAGTTCACTCGTGCTTGTCTGAAGGCTTGTCTGTGTAGTGCGCATGGTTCTTTTTTTCTTCCTATGTTGCATATTATTGGAAACCTCGATAGACATGAGAATGCAGGGGGGGTGGGGGGGGGGCTGCTGGTACAGGTTGAGTTTCGGTCGTGAGTCTACACACTAGCACGGCTTTAGGGTTCTGAGGTTGCACGGGTTCTAGGGTTTAGGGTTTAGGGTTTAGGGTTTAGGGTTAGTTCTAGGCCTTGCCCCAGAAAACTCTACTACAGAGCTTGTGGAACCCTGAATATCCTCTTTGGACTCTTCCGGCTCGAAGGTGATTCAAAGCCCGTCTCAAAACAGAGATTGTGGCCTCATCACGGCCCTTGTGCCGCACTGTGGCCTTGTCCGGCTGATATTTTTTTTCTTTTCAAGGCTCACTCAAACCAAAACTGGGTTCTTCAGCTTGGATTTTTCAAAACCGTTTCCAAACAGATTTTTCAGACCCATGGAGTCTTCATTTGCAACCCCGGCTCAAAATCAGAGCTTTGGAGACCCATCCAGATGTAATTTTCAACCCCGGCTCAAAATCAGAGCTTGTACTCAAAATCAACTGGGTTCATCAGCCTGGATTTTTCAAAACCATTTCCAAACAGATTTTTCAGACTCATCGAGTCTTCATTTGCAACCCGGCGCAAAGTCAGAGCTTTGGAACCCCATCCAGATTTAATTGTCAACCCCGGCTCAAAATCAGAGCTGTTGCCTTGTTGTGAGAAACAGCAACTGGACCATGGCCCCGGGTGATTTAGTGAAATTTACTACTCCTCTTCCTGTTCTTTTGTGATTATCATCGGTTTTGGTGAGTTCATTTTCTCAAATATCTCTTCTCTTATGTTGTTCATATCATTACAAAATTTACCCATACAATCCTGTCCTCTATATAAGTATTGTTTGCTTTCGTTGGTTATGCTATTCACGACATTTAGCATATACCCCGATGGCTTATGCTCTTGATAAGTCCCTTTTATTCCCTCATCCGTTTTGGTAGTTAAACACTCAAAATCACCATAAATGACATAAGGACACCTTAATTTCTTGTAGTGGTTCTTGAAAAACATTTTTTCTGCCTCCTCTGGCATTTCGATTGCTTGAACCTCGTTTGCCATACATCCTTTTAAGACGTGAGCGTTTAGCAGTTTTTCTTGTTGAAAGCCTTTTTGACAGTGAATGCAATGAAAGAGTTTATCTTTATGTTTGTTGGTCTGACTGCCCATTATTCGTGAATAGTCTTTTATTAATACATAATGACTTTTATTTTCAAAATCTAACCTTAAAAGATTAACGTGGCAAAAGGGTTTAGCGATTTTTGTAATCCTATCTGGTTTTATTTTATCGTTATCATCAAGGGTATAAACATTCACCGAAATGGTGTTGTCATTAATCGTCTCAAAGGTGTCTATGTCCTCGTTTGATGCTGGAAATCCGACACCGTTCCATTTGATAAATGTATCGTTCTCTGCTAATTTAGTGTAGTGATACATTCTTTGTGGGTGGTCTTTCTTATATATCTCGTAGAAGCGACAATAAACACAATACTTAAAACAATAATCGTCATCGTTTTTAATATTAATACACGCTTTTTTGGTTGCTATGACCTTTGGTAGTTCTAAGTAATGACCTGCTCGTGTAGGGTCATACTTGTCAAAGTGGATTTTTATTTTTCGTATCTTCTTTATCTTATACACCGATTTATCAAACTGCTTGTTTTCAATTAATAGTTCTATGTCTGATGCCATATTATCTATTGATTTTTTGAGGTCTTCTTCGTTAAAGATTGCTCCTGATTGTGTGGGTTGTTTCATCCCCACTCTCAACGTGCTCGAAATCAACATCTACATCAATCAGTATCTTCATTGACTTCAAACGGTTTAGGTTTTCTTTTAACTTGGGTTCTTGGTATTTAAGATATGATAAACCTCTGTATGCTTGTAGGTTAATGTTCGTGATGCTATAACTGTTAGCATATCTTTTTAATGCTGATACTTCATCGGTTATGTTTGCCTTTTGTTTAATAGCATATTTCTTTAAGGCTTTCCTCACTATACGCCTTTGGTGGCGTTGTGAAGAACCTTAAACCTTTTATATTCGGGCGTTTTTGCTACTAGATTGAGTTTTGTTTTGAGTTTTTTGCGAAGTGGTTTTTCGCTATTATATCCATATTCTACCCCATCAATGATAATCTTTTTGTAGGTGTGGTTTCCCACACGTTTATGCTTTGCATCTCCACCTGAAAACAGAAATCCTAAAACTTTATCGTACTCCCCAGACTCCATTACTATATAAGGTGTTTTTTCTTTAAGTGATTTTGTGGCAGGGTTTCGCGTCGGGGGGCTTGGGCGGTGCGTTGGCATTTAATGTATCGTTAAAGGTGTTTTGATCCAGAATGTCTTTCTTCTCTCCTATCATCTGTCTTTAAGGTTTAGGGCTAGGGTTTAGGGGTTAGGGTGAGCAATCCAGCACTTTGGAACTTCTGCGTCTTCCCTGATAGGAAGTGCCGACATCGTTAGGGTTTTAAGGTTTAGGGTTTAGGGTTTCGGGTGAGCAATCCGACGCTGTGCGACTTCTGCGTCTTCCTTGATAGGAAGTGCCGACATCCGAAGGTTTTAGGGTTTTTATATGTTTTTTTTTGGATTTTGGGGGGTATAACTATTTTAGGTTGATTTTTGTGCATACTTTTTATGATGATTTTTTTACTTATGGGTTTTCGGGTTTAGGATGTAGGGTTTAAGGTTTAGGGTATATTTGTATAGGGTTTTTATAGGTCTAAACCCCAAAGCCACGACACTTCTGAGACCATCGCAATGCTTTGACTGTTAAACAGTCAGGCTTTTCCCTTGTCCGCTCCATCTGTTCTGAGATGGTTGTTCGCCCAACCCAAACCCTAACTAAACCCTAAAAGCCTCAACTAAAAACACTAAAAGCCTAAACTAAAACCCCTAAAAGCCTAAACTAAATCCCAAAAAGTCTAAACTAAAACCCTAAAAGCCTAAACTAAAACCCAAAAAGCCTAAAACTAAACCCTAAAAGCCTAAACTAAATTAAACTAAACTAAAAAACCCTAAAAGTAAAACCCTAAACTAAACCTAAAAAGGAGCGAACCTTCAAGAAGCCGTCGCTGTCAAAGTCTTTGATGTTCGTGAGCACCTGGCAAAGAAGCAAGTCGCGTTTTTTAGGGTTTAAGGGTGTGGGGTGAGGGTGTTTGCACTGCCGAAACTGTGTTGCAAATCTGCTGGCGCATCGCGGGTCATGTGTTTACTCATAGCTGTTTGCTGTTTGTGAAAGATCACCGTACTTTGTTGCCTTTGGTTCAAGCCACACACCAAATCGTGCAACTTTCAGTGCATTGCTGGCTAGCTTTACTTTTGAACAACTTACGAACAATACATTGCTTTCATAGAGCAAGACATTTGACGCA
This sequence comes from Symbiodinium natans, assembly GCA_905221605.1. NCBI lineage: Eukaryota > Dinophyceae > Suessiales > Symbiodiniaceae > Symbiodinium > Symbiodinium natans. Next base: position 1,234,117 of record CAJNDS010002745.1, on the reverse strand, counting down.
ACTTAGCTTTACAATGCACTTTTAGGTAATTCCGTTCCGCATTAGGCGGCGTGCAAGCGTTCCTGTGGGAACGCGGATGTCGTCCGGCTTCGGCTGGCTTCCTGTCGGGTATCACATCAGTGATCTCGAGAACTTGGCCTTGCGTAAATTACTTTGGACTTCAGTTTGGGATTTTTCAGATAAAGCTTCACGGGTCCATACTCAGCAATCTTGCTTTGACATCCACCTGGGTTCCCGAGCTCTTTACGGGCTGCATTCTGTTCCAGTTGATCGTGCAGATCAACTTTGGGCACTCCGCACCACTCCCCGAAGTCATCCTTAATTTTCTTTGGTCTTTGAGATGTCCACTGACCCGGTACCGCATGCTGCAATCGTGGCAGTTGACCCCATTGAAGCACACTCTGGTCAACATGCAGAGCAAGACACTTCAGCTTTCTCGCCAGTCAGGGTCAAGCGTTATAGGAACAACCCTTTGGGTCCAGGGCGTGCCGCGGCTAGCGATTTGATCGATGCTGTTTCAAATTTTGACCAAGCCTTTGAGGAGAGGGTGCCAAGCGAACACTTCCCTTCACCTCCATTACCTGTGTGCTCGCAATCTTTTGACATGTCTGCAACGCCCAAATCTTCAGCTGCCTCAGGTTCTTGGTCGGTCGTTGCTTCTGTGCATCCTTGGACGACCCTGGAACGCCCGGCATCAAAGTCGCATCCTTTGCCGGCACCTAATCGGACTCTCTGTCCTAGGACTAGGCCCTCGGTTGCTTCGGTCCCTAGCGCAACGCCTTTGCCAGCCCCCACTAGGCTTAATATACATCGGGCTCGCTTGCCGTCAGAGGCGCCTTTGCCTCCACCGAGCTATCAATCTGCCCGCGCATACTCAGTCTACCCTTCGGAAGCTCGCGGCCTGCAGGTTTTTGCCCCACTTCAGGAAGGGGTAAGGTCTGCCTCAGAAGCTGAATCTTCTCGGCTTTCTTCTTTTGTCCGCCCTTCCCCAAAGGGACCTGCAACATTAAAGTCTAGTAATCACACCCCCGCACTCTGCCCTGAGGCCGCTACGATTGCCTCCAATTTGGGGGGTGTTGTTCTTCAGAGCACCCTGCACTCTAAGGCCTGGGATGCCATATTATTGCTCTGGCGTTCTTTGGTAGATATCATTGGCCCTTACAGTTCGGTGCTGCAGCAGCTTCAGGGATCACCTAATGGTCCTGCTTTGACATTGAAGCTCTTGCAGCTCAACGCAGACACAACCGCTTTACGCTATGTCAAAGCTTGTTTGGCTTACTTCGAATTTCTTGTTGACCTCGGACATTCCTTGGACAATCTCTCCCAACTTGCCGCAGTCGAGGCAGTATACGCTCTCCACTGCAGCCGTTCCCAGGACGATGACGTTTCTCTAGACCGGGAACAGATTGCTTTGGTTTTTCCACTCAATACCCTGAAGGCGCTGCGTTGGTTGGTGAAAACCGTGACCCTTCACTTCCCAGACCTCTACTCAGGCCTGTTCAGAGCTTTGTCTGCTCAGCCATCTTCAGATCGTTCTGAAGCCATGCCACTTCCTTTGGACTTTGTCGCCTTTCTTGAATCGGTTGTGCTCGACCTTTTCTCCGCTCCTGAACTTGCTCTTTTTGCTGGCTCTGCATTAGTATGTATATGGTCTTCGCTGCGCTTTGGGGACGCTTCCCATGTATCCTGGTCAGCTCTTCTTTTTGACCCCCAAGCATTAGTCCTTCGTGGCCTTGCCTATCGTACAAAAACGTCTCGGCGTGGCATGGCTTTTGCTTTCTACGCAGAGGGCATATACGGCCCTTGGGGTATTCGCTGGCTCCAGCTTTTGGATGCCTTGTGGGGTTCTTTGGAACAACTCTCCCCCAGTGTGGTTCCTGACTCCCTCTTTTTCTGCTCGTCGCTTTTGGATGACGCTTGCGATTTTGCATTTTGCCCCGCGTCATATGCATCGGCACTGCGTTGTCTGCGTTCAGCCTTGAACCTGTGGGGCCGGCTAGGATACGATGCGTCACGTAACTTCACTTTGCATTCTTGCAAGGCGACAGTCTTGTCCTGGTGTTCGCAGCTTGGCCTTGGCGACATGGCACGCCGTGAGCAGGGACATCATCGCACCGCCTCGGTCACTCTTTACGGTCGAGATGACACGCACGCTGCCCTGGCTCTTCAGGCTTCGATCCTTGGCAAGATCCGCACTGGCGCTTTTCGTCCCAGCATTTCCCAACATCGTGGAGCCCAGTCACCGATGGCAGAGCCGCAGCTTTTGGTTAGGGAAGGTCTTGCGACTTCTGGCCTGGATGTCCCCCGGCGCTTTCGGGGGGGTGTCTCTGAGCATAGTGCGGATCCCCTGCCAGCAGCAGCCCTTCCTTTGGTACCTAGCCAGCCAACTTCAGCGTCTGGAGAAACCATGTCTCAGGCCGCATCTGCATCTTTGGAGAAGCCGCCAGATCTAAACCCTGGCATTTTCTTGGCCTCAGCTAAGACCGTACATAGAGCGGTCGACTGCGAAGTTGCTCTGTCGCAGGCTTGCTGGCAGGGAAGGGCATTTAAGACGGCTTGTGGGGCTGTCGTTCGCAATGAATGGACAATACTTTTTGAGCTTGAGGCACAGGACGCTTCTGGGGCACGCCGTGCGCTTTGCAAACGGCCCTCCTGTTTTGGCAGTGGCCTCTGCCTTTGAACTCGGACCATCTCTTTGCCGCGAGTCTCAGCAAAAGGAGTCTCGATTTCGGGTAGACTTGCATCACTTTGCTTTTGAGCTTTGTCTACTTTGCATTTTTAGTCGGTGCTTGAATCGGAGCTTCAGTGCTTACTCGCATCGGCCCAGCTTTTGGCTCTTACCTCCTGGGGGGGTAGATTGGGATTGCAGAGCTTTTTCCCTTGGCCTCGCACTCAGAGATTCTGAACTGCCGGTGAGCGTCGTGTGTAATAACTACACAGCAGTTCAGTGCTTCGCTTCTGCACTCAGAGCTTGTGCATCATCATTTCGCCGCTTTACCTCAGAGCTTTTGGCTTTGCTTTAGCCTTTAGTTAGCTTTGGTAGTGTGGCTTGAACTTGCAGCGAACACTGCAAGGCATTTGTCCCACCCCGTCGGACTTTACACATTAGTATGTCTGGCGCCACCAGACCTGTTTTGAGGCTTTCCCCAGTGTTGTTTGCAACTGTACTTGCAAACAGTCTTCATTCCCGAGTCTCGGGTTTCGGGAGTGCCAGTCCCGAGTTTCGGGAGTGCCAGCCCCGAGTTTCGGGAGTGTCAGCCCCTGATTTTTGGAATAATAACCCCTATTTCTGGGAAAGGCAAACCCTATTTCACAACTGGCACCGGCAAAACTTGTGAGGGAGACAGCAAAATCTCACATCATACAGCAACCCGCTTGTTGTTCAGCAGGTGAAGCATTAGCCGAATTATCTGACGACTGCCTCAAACCACGCCGATACAGCACCAAGCCATCAACCTGCTTCTTCATTCTGTCCGTATCAAAGTTAAGAGAACTTGCCTTTTCCTCACTTAGATAGTTCAAGCAATCTTGAAGAAGTGGTTCTCCTCGTTCCACCTTGATGGTGTTTTCGCACAACTTGCTTCGGACGGGTTCAAGGAAACGTTGTAAAGACACTGGCACTTCATCGCTGGTGGGCTCGTTGTCGTCCAGCACCCTTTCCAGAGTGGTTTTCTTTGCCCTTGCTACAAGGTCTTTGACCCTGTCGGTTTTCTTGAAGGTCGTTCAGACACGCTTTCCCATCGCAAAGAGGACGTTTGGATGCTACAAGGGCACAACTACAAAAAGTTTGGCGCAAAAGGCTTTTTACGAAGAACAAGGTTTATGCTCAACGCTTGGGATTTTGCAATCACAAGTCTGATGCAAATGTTTTGTCGAACCTTGTTGCATCAAGCAGTTCGCCACACATATCAAGGAGGCACGCCTATCATCAGGACAAGTGAATGCCTTACCCACTCACTACCCGTTCATAGGACAGCAAAAGAGGAGCAACTGCAAGATTGCTCACTGGTCTTCGTCATCCGTGTCGTCGCCCTCGTCATCATCCTGCGGTGGGTTGTTCAAGGCGATGGTGGCGGTCAAGCGACAGCCGTTCTGCACATACTTCTTGAGAAGAGTAGCGCGGGGGGTCTCGCTGAGCATCACACCGTTCATGTCAAGGGTCATCTTTGTTGCCATCTTCTTTGTCAAGGGGTTGCATACCTTCTCGTTGATGGCGGTGATGATGGCACGGCGAAGGTCTCCGATGGTCATACTCTTCGGCACTTCCAACTTCAACTCTTCGCCGTTAAACACCACAACAATCTGGATGATGGAGGCCTTGTCGGTCTCACGGGCTTTCTTTTCATCAATCTTCTTCTTTGCGAGGCGCTCCTTTGTGATGGTCTTCTTGTTCTCACGGTCGCGCAGGGTCAGCTCCTTTTTTGTGGCACGGGTCTTCTCAACAATCTGCTCCTGCAACTCCAACAACTTGGGAAGAACGCTTTGCAAAGTGTCGGTGGAGGAAGCCGAACTCAGCCAAGTCTTGCTCATCGTCGCTTGGGGTCTCAACGCGGTCAAGGAACTGCTCCTCGGCATTCTTCTTACCATCGTTCTGCTTCGGTGCCATTCTTTCACAAAGCGAGGTCAAAGGCACGAGTGGATGCTGTAAGCAAAGAGGGCTTTGATATGTATATGTTTTGCTCTGTGCTTTCAAGCAATCTTGGCATCACTGTTTGACTGCACTTGCAAAAAGCGAGACAGGCTGACCTTTGGAAAGTTGGCGAACTTGTCGCTGATGGTTGCTTCATCCTATACCTAAACCCTATAAGGGGATTGCTGAGGACGCGAAGCCTCGCGTGCTACGCGACTGGCACATTATTTGTATATGAAACGAAAGTTTATATGAGGTGAGGTGAGATGAGATGAGATGAGATGAAGTGAAAGATGAAATGAAAGATGAACGATAAGTTTTTGGTTTGCCCACCCCGCTGTCGCTCCCAACCCTCTTAACAGAATTCAGGAACAGGCGCGGTATTATAAACTTTACATAAAAGGACTTAAAGATAACACTCCTTAGTATAGTAGGGATATTATGAGCGATAGGATTAAGGAATATGAAGAAAAGATTACCAAGTATGAATCAGAATTGAAAGACATTGATGAAGACATTGAATACTATAATAATAAGATACATAGATATAACAAACAATTAACAGTTTTAGAAGAAGAATGCAACGCCGAAGAAATAATGAGCAAGGTTAATGTTATTTCAATGATTTATTTTGATGTTGCAAATAAACTAACTAAGAAAAGCACACGAATTAAATGCATTCAAGATTGTAAGAATGCAATCAAAAGTTTAACAATGAACTAAAAGACAATTAATTAACCATTAACATAATATTAATTTTCTGGGGGTTTTGTGATGAATTTTGTGAAAACGGATAAGGTGGTAGTCCTCAGAAATTTACTATTTTGTTAATTTTTTAGGTTTTTGGTGGTGGTAAATTGGATACTCTTTGAAAAAGTGTGAAAAATCTGGGGTAGAACACTTCAAGAAATGGTGAATGAATGAGAGTGCGAAATGATGAAAACGAATGAGGTAATTTGTCCCTAGAAACCCCCTGTATAAACGAATGAGGTGATGATATGAATGAAACGAACAAGGGGCGAATGTGGTAAATGCAATCCCCAGGAATTGTAAAATGGCAATGAATGAGGGGGTTAAATGATGATGTAGATGTTATGCTGTTGTAAAATAATGTATCAGCGTAGGCGGGCAATGTGTAATGCGCCAGTCCTCAGAAACCCGCTTTATTTATTTTTTCCCCTACCCTCTGTCGCGCAGCGGGAGCAGCAGCCCGGCTCCAGCGGCAAGCGGAGCAAGCGGCTCGCCCCCTTGCTTGGTGTACAGAACCCCACCCCCGGGTGTTCGCCGCCCTCCAAGCCCAAAACCACGACAAACGGCCATTCCGTCAGCTCCGGGAGAGGCAAGAGATGCATCACGAACGCCATGTGGCACACCGCGGCCTGCACGTGGACCGCAGGCGAAGGGAGCAAGTGGACCTTTGGCACCTCCTCCCCTGCCGAGCAATGGCCCCCTGGCCGGGGCAGCTTGTGGAACGGGGATAGTGCCCAATGTCCCCCCCACCCCACCTCCCCTTGTGAAAAAGGAGACTCGTCGCCTGCTTCTAGACAATGCGAGGCCACAGGAGCCACCGAAAGCGAAGCCGCGTGGTGCTTCTCCTGGTCCGCAGGGCCCCGCTCGCACCACACCAACTTGGCAAGGGGAACAGGGCACGGACCGGGACAACCAGTCGGTTTGCGGCCTTTTGTGGAAAGCGCTGCCAGCGGGACATCACTTCGGTCGGACTGTCAGGCCCAGACCCTACATGAGTCTGAAGGACTCGACACATCTCACAACCCATGAACAACAACTTCGCGCATACCGGGCCTACGAAAATATGTTGCAAAGCCTGCCGACCCACCTCCGAGTACCTCCTGGAGGTCGCTGATAGGCTCCTTCATTTGCCGGAGACCTTCCCAGCGTCATACTTACAGCTCTATGACCCGCTCGTACCGCAATGCCTGAAGCTCTCTGGTTCTCTGCAGTTCATTGACCTTGAAACAATGCTAGGCAGCAATGCTCTGCAGTTGGATCGAGCCTCCCTCCAGGACTCCATTGTGGGGAATGGCTTCCTTACCACTGCGCAGTATATCGCCGACCTGTTCTTCGCGGTTGCCGACATCCCGGGAGTTCGTAATGCACAGTTTCCCGCAATGCTGTGTTACAGTGATCCGGACTACTGGTTAGGTGCCCTACTGCTGGCGAGGAGGCACGCTTTCAGGGTCGAGCAGAGGCATCGGGACGTTCAAGAAAGGCGAATTGCAGCTGGGATGGCTCCTGGCAATGATGGAACGATTGGGGCGTCCATTTCCCGCGCTTGCTTCTACAAGAATGAAAACATTCAAATGATATGAGCTGCACAGAGCGATGGAATCGGTAGCCTCTTGGCTACTCTTGGATAGCCCCATTGGCTGATCACCATGGGGTAAGAAAATTCAGTGTGGCGAACACCTGTTCCCCCACTGATTAGTCAAGGTGTGTGCCTCTTCATTACACTGTGCTGGTTTCCTGCCTTGCTAGCCACTGCCTGGCGTGTTGGGCTGGAAAATCGTATGGCAAATACTCTTACTGGAGCTACCTTGGCACTTTTGACTGTGTTCACCCTTTGCTGATCCTCCCGGTCATTCGAAAGTGGCTACTTACGGAAAACCCCACTGGCTGATCACCATGGGGCAAATTTAGCCTGCCCTCCCTGTGGGAAAGGTAGGCCCAGTTTGTGCATTACATCCTTAGCTGACCACCATGGTCAGGTGGAAGTGGCTACACACAGAAGACCCCACTGGCTGATCACCATGGGGCACCCTGCCCTCCATGCGGGAGGAGGCCCTGCTTGTGCACTGCATCCTTGGCAAATGGCTGCTTACGGAAGACCCTAGTGGCTGATCACCATGGGGCACCTTGGCCTGCCCTCCCTATGGGAGGAGTAGGCCACAGCTCCTATTCGCATGTTGGCAATGGTGGCGTTGAGATTGTGACCTACAACTTGCGAGTCACCAGTTCATCTGATTGCGTGATGGTGATTTTGTTTTCTGGCACATAGTCGCATTTTGCGATCCTCCCACCCGACTTGGTGCTACTATGGCTCTGCTCAGGGACTACATCGACGAGCTTTGGTACTGAGCGCGTGGGATCTTCTTAGTAGTTTCGTCGCCCTCTTCTGGTCTTCTGTTGGTGGTTGTGTTGTTTTTGTTTGGTTGGCTGGGTGGTTTGTTTTCCTTGTTGGTTTTTGTTTAAATTTGGCGATCTGTTTCACACCTAGTTGCGGGACCCACAAGAACGGCCTACTGTGCTACTGATGTAGTAAAGAGGCGTCCGCTTTAAAAAAAATTGTCTGCGTTGCCTTGCGTTGGGCCTCTGCCCTTGCTCCTTTTTTTCGACTTCTTTTGCGCTCGCTAGCTTGTACACTTTGACTCTCAAGGCGGCACGGTCTGCCTTTGGAAGCAGCTAGGAACGTAGAAGAGGCCCACCCAAAAAAACTGTCTTTCCCCGCCTTGAATGAAACTCCAATCCCTCAACCCCCTCTGGGGGTAAAATTCGGAGCTACCGATGAGTCCAAGTGCGCCACACTCTCTGCCGGTGATTCCTGTCCAAACTGTTTAAGTGTGCCCTGCATGGTCTCTCTAAAATAAAAACAAAATTGGAACTTTTTTTTGGGGCCTCACCTTCAAGAAGTGGCTCTCCAGCACAAACACAGCCAATGTCTCTACACATCTTAAAAAGACAGCAAAGCTGAAACTCGATATTGTGGCAATTGTCGTTTTCATCTTACAAGACGGCGGAGCTCTTAGAACTGTGAAGAGCGCAGTGAAGAAAAGAGTCCGTACTTTGTGCTGTGAGGGTTGAGTGTAGTCTTGACCTGAGGTCCCTTATGCCCCAGTAGCTGTGGCACGTGTTTGAACGAACAAGGCCACAGAGTTAGGTCTTTTGGAACCTCGGCCAGCACTGCCCAGAAGAGGAGCCATGCTAAGCCGCGTTGCACGTGAACTCAATTGTTATGAGCCACTTGAAAAGCCGGATTCCCTTCGGTGTCAGCCACAGCAGAGGTGGCTCGTCTGGCTGGAGGCCAACCTCCAACCGGCCATCCACTCTTGTACATAACTCTCAAGGGCATTCACCTCTCACAAAAGTCTTGGTGTGGGTGTAAAAAAGAATAAAGCCTTAATGTCGCTTGATCGAAGCTGTGTTTCAATTAGAAGCCGGGCACGCCAGTATTGGCGATCTTGCTTGTGCCCATGGCCCACTTCCCTTGCCACCTCTTTGAGGCGATGGGGCAATGTGCCAATGCGCCCATCGGGGGAAGATGCGGATGCTCTGAGCTACATCTCAGTCGGTGCTCGCAAGAAGGCAACTGTCTTCGGACACTACCTGGTGTAGCCCCCCCCTCTCCTTGGGGGAGGGGGTTTTTACTTTGCCTTCTGTGTGCACTTCTTTCCGCTGGCAATTGCGTTTTCCTGAGGTTGCGGCCTGTAGTTGCCACCTCACACGCGGTCTTCCAGATGTATGATCCACCCTTGCGTCAGCCTTGGTTTGCATTGCACAGAACGCTCCCTTTGCTGTCCTTGGATGATTATGCCATTTACCCAGCCTTTTGCATGCATGCCTCTGCTGCAGCCCATTATGCACCAGCCTGTGAATTCGCCCCCGAGCTGAGGGAACTGTGTGCTTTTTCGACCAAGCACTCTCTGCATAGTCCGCGACGCACATGCCTGCGATGCACTTTGCTACCGGGGTTCCCTACTTCGTCTTCGTCGTGAATTGAGAGGGGCCTGTTTCACCCTTTGCACCTAGTGTGGACGGGTTTTGTCTTGTTGGTGTTTGGTTTGTGTCGTATTGCCTCCCATTTAAAAAAAAGGTTGCCCCCGCAGAATGTTCTGAAGACTCTACAGGTCCCTTGGCGCTTCAAGTCCCTACAGACGTTTTTCCCGGGCTACGGATTTGAGAGCTTGGGTCGGGACGCGCAGAGTGCTCGTGGAGGCTATGGTGTCGGGCGGGGTTAGGGTACAAAGTGGTGCCAAAAGTCAGGAAGCTGCGTGACAATTGATGGACGCTGCCAAATCCCGGAATTATCATCTGCTCTTGCAATTGTGGCTTTCAGTGCAAGGGCTCGACGGGCTTGCTTCTGTTCATGAGGGTTACCTAGTATTTGGGGCGCAAATCAAGGGTTTAATTGTGCTGTCTCAGCCCTAGCTCCTGCGTGGAAGCTTGCGTGCCGCGCCTGTGTACCGACGCTAACGGCCCGCCCTAAGAAAGAAAGACGGGCTCCTCTCGTGAGCTGCTGCCCTGGGACTTCCGGAGGGACGGGTCTGTCGGGTCTCTGCGTCTCTCGGGTCTCTCGGCCTCTCTCTCCTCTCTCTCCCTCTCTCTCTCTCTCTCTCTGTGTCCATATATATGTATATTTCTCTCTCTCTCTCTCTGTCTTTTCCTCTCTCTCTCTCTCTATCTCTCTTTCTCTCTCTACATATCTCTGTTTCACTTTCTCTTTCTTTCTCAAGGCCTTCAGGAGTAGGAAAAACGCACCATGAAAATCGTAACCCTGGTGCACGATTTCACGGCCTTTGACAAGTCCTTTTTTCAGTGCCTTTCCTCAAGAAAAAAGCCGAAAAGGAGCATGACCCACGCTTTCAACCTTCAGAAGTCGTTGTCGGACAGCCGGCCACTTACTTGGAACAACAACTAGCCACTTGACACAAGCAACCGCGCAAGGCCACCAATTCCGACCACTTGACACAAGACAACCGACCAAGAGCAGGCCCCCGGACTTAAAAGATCGTAGTTTGTTTTTTTGATGGCGAGCTCGTCCTACGTCAGCAGATCATGGTCCAGCAGATCACTGAGCAGTCTTTTGGGCGAGTCGGTGTGAAAAGAAACAGGCTGGGCAAACAGGACTTTGAAAGGCGCCAGCACTTTAAAAAATCTTAGCCGTGACGACGCCCTCCAAGAGTTGCAATCGTCACAAGGACTGCGGCTGTTGGATAGCGCCTTCTTGCCAATACTGAAAAGGCCCCACGGGTGGCACCGAACTTGGGGTTATCCGTGTCCTGAAATGGCTTCATGCAAACAAGTCACTTCTCCATAGTCCATTCAAAAAGAGAACCGTCCACGCCATATTGTTGTCCAGAACCATGGATCCATGTCACATGATGGGTCATTGTCGGCTAATCACCGGCCACGTAGGTTGGGGTTGTACGCAGAGCGCAATTGCACCACATGATATGCGAAGAAGCAGAAGGTTCTCTGGGACAGAGTTTACAGCGTTGGAATATACGTCAGCGAAACCCTGCAAACGGTGAGGTGGCTGTTGGCGAGATTGGCGTAGGGGGGCTGCCACATTTTCGAGCCTGATATCTAACATTCAGAATAAGGCACTCTGATGTAGAAATGGGGCATAAGCAGTACAAAGGTTGAAGTCGCTCGCTCTCCTGTTGCTGCTGTTAACTTGATCATCAGTACCTGGCTTCTGAGATCGTGGTTCATTGCCTTTCTCTTGCGGGAACTTGGGTGCTGATTTTGGGGTTGTAATGAGGCTGGTTGTTAGCACTTGGCTGGCCACTGACACCATGACCCTCAGCTTGTTTTCCTACATTTGGTAAGAGTGGCGTCTGGTCTGACGCGTCAGAAGCTGCAGCTTCTTTGTACGGTTGCGTTGGTGGCCTCAAACGACAACAGGGCTCAAAAGCGATATGATATTATCATCATGTTGCACGAATTGCATTTAGGCATAAAGAGGGTTGCTCCTTGGTTTATTGCGACATTAATGTCGGCGAGATCCCCAGGGTGCCAATTGAGCGAAAGGCCATTTCGCAGAACAAGAGGAAGGGTATATAATCCCCTGCTTGCAGCTGGTCGAAACAGCAACGTACTGCAATGCAAGGAACCGGGATGCTTCCATTCTGCTAGCAGTTTATGCCTTTGGAGAACGTGCCAAATACCTTGCGCTTGCTGCAACATGTCAGAGCTATCGCTATTGCCAGTTGCAATGCAAAGGGAGCTTGAGAATCAAGAACAAGATAATGTAGCTCAAGATCGTCTTTCTCCCATATGGTAGTTGCAGCTCTATGTCTAGCAACTTGGCGATATTCATCGCAGCTTCTCACATTGCAGAGTCTGCCTTGTCCAACCTTTTCCATTTTGGCTTGATTGCAGAGGAGATGTGGATGCACATTTTCAAAAATCGTGGTTATAGGCTTGCTGGCCCAATGGGGGGTGTCAACAACTTCTTGCAACAGACCGAGGATCCCTTGATTAGTGCCAAAATCAATCTGCCGAATCTTAAGAAGATCAGCAGCGTATTGCTGTGGCACTAACATGTGCACTGCACAATAGTCAGGACAGTTGAATCTCGTCCCTTGACATGGACCACACCTTGGACAACAATACCGAGGCTAAGACCGCTAAAATGTTCCCGTGCAAACGGAAACGTGATTTGTATTAGACACCTCGCCTGAGCTGCCTTGAGATGATAATGTCCAAGCAAGACTTCTCGACCCGTAGTTTGGATCCTTAAGTTCGGAACGGGCAGCATGGACCGCCAAACTGTCTGCAACGTGAAGATGTTGACTACGAAGATCAAGGCTTGCTTGCTGGAAGTGGTCAGCATCAACAAAGATCCTTAGGTACCTGCTTTGACTGCCATGAAAGGCATTGACCCTAAACCCTAAACCCTAAACCCTAAACCCTAAACCCTTAACCCTTAACCCTAAACCCTAAACCCTAAACCCTGAACCCTAGTAGGTCGCGCATGGATCTCAAGGGCTCCGTACCTGTCTTTCGTTGCTGTCGATTAACAAGTGGGAGATCGATGTATGAAAAGCTTCCGATTGGGAAGGGTTTAGGGTTTAGGGTTTAGGGTTTAGGGTTTAGGGTTTAGGGTTTAGGGTTTAGGGTTTAGGGTTTAGGGTTTAGGGTCTAGGGTTTAGGGTTTAGGGTTTAGGGTTTAGGGTTTAGGGTTTAGGGTTTAGGGTTTAGGGTTTAGGGTTTAGGGTTTGGGAATCCCTGTGAGGGCGAGAGCCCGAGCCAAATCTGGTGCAGTGATGCCAAAAACGGGCAAAAACGGGCTGGCGCGTATTTTCGCAATGTCAGCTGTTGAGACACATCTCCTGGGAATTTCAGTATGATGTCACATAGAGGCGGTTTGGATTAGCTTATTTCATCTCGGCTTGTCAGGACTTCCAGCCTCAGGCTGCACCCAGGCCACCCCTGTCACCAAAGGCTTCGTCCGCTGCCCCGAAAAAACAAACCCTAAACCCTAAACCCTAAACCCTAAACCCTAAACCCTAAACCCTAAACCCTAAACCCTAAACGCTAAACCCTAAACCCTAAACCCTAAACCCTAAACCCTAAACCTTAAACCCTAAACCCTAAACCCTCAACATGCCCAACCTAAGAGGAGAGCAAGAGCAAAGGTTAGCAAATTGCCCATCCCCAGTTATTTGTTTAAACAGCTGCGGCTGCAGCAGAGGCTGGGGGGGGGGGGGCTTGGGAGCTGTTTCTGGGGACGGTCTGAAAGATTTTCTGTGCTAGAACACATTTTCTAATTTTTGGGCCCTTCTGGATGGCCGCTTCTTGCAAGAGGACGTCCTCTCTTCTTGTCTTGCCCTGGGCCTGATAGAGACATTTTGCAATGCCGGGGCTTGCCTTGCTTTAGCGGGGTCGACATGGACGCGCACGGCTTTCAAGCATCTGCTTGGCCTTGATGCGTGAGTCAAAGCTTTTGTCTCCTTGCTGGCAGCTGGGGTCAAAAGCCAAGCCAGCCAAAGGCTTGGCCGTTAGTTTTAGTCCTTCCATGTTTACACTCGCAATGAAGCAATCGTCATGGTCCTCACTGGCCATGGCTTGCGCGGTGGGCTGGTGTCGAGCTCAGAAACGCGCTCTCAGGAGCATACCACGTGAAGTTGCCCTTTGAACTTATTTACCAGTTGTCCTCAGTGGGTTTATACCATACACTGCCAGGGCAATGCTGTCCTTGCCTTCTGCGAGGAAGCTGGCGCAGGCACGCAACGGAAGAGTTAAATACATAAGAAAATGTGGACAAAAGCAGTCATAGCACACACACACACAGACAGAATGTGTGTCTGTATGTTATAGTACATGTTTCTTGATTATTTTGCCTTTTGCCCACAGTGCAGGAGTCGCAGACCTCCATTTCAGAAGCCAGCATCAACGCTCATGCCGGTGACTATATACCCCTTGGGAATTATTTTACATTCTTACCGTAAAACCCAAGCGGATATCTAAGATATTAGCTTTTTATATTAAGGTATGAAGGGGAGTTTAGGTGACTTGGAGCACCACTTGACTGAATCCACTTTGGATTCTTTGGATTCTTTGGATGTACAAAGTGCCTTGCTCGCGCGCTCCTCGAGATCCTCTGTCGGTGAGCACCTCAACCGTACCAGAGATGAAGAGCTCGAGGACCCTAAACCCAAAACCCTAAACCCAAAACCCTAAACCCTAAACCCTAAACCCTAAACCCTAAACCCTAAACCCATGAATGGATGAAGAGCGCGAGGAGTCCCTGGATGCTGTGGTCTCGGCGAAATTCTTCGGCGGGATCGTCAGCACCTTCGAAGGAATGACCCAGGTGGTTCAGAATGCCGGTGTCTGGGATGTCTCCCTGAGAAACAGTTTGCGCAGTGTTTTCAGGGTTTAGGGTTTAGGGTTTAGGGTTTAGGATATAGGGTTTAGGATATAGGGTTTAGGGTTTAGAACAAACACCCAAGAGAAGAAATATCAAGAGCAGTCGAGGCATGACCGTGGGCTCGGCCCTTGCCAATGCCGCCGTCGTGGTCGGGAATCATGTCATCCGGGCACCGAGCCTGCGCTTTAACCAGCTGCCTCAGGGCCTTCAAAGCTTCGCGGAGGACCTGGGATCGCAGGCCCTGAACGTTGCCACTATCACAGCCCAAACCACCGTGCACGTGGCCCAGCAGGCAGCGAGAACAACGATCCAGCTGGCAGAGACTGCGTTGGAGCACGCGAAGAAGACGGCCGAGCAAGGGGCAAAGCTGGCAACCAAAGTGGGAAACTTCATCGCAGACCAAGCTACCCGACTGGGAGGCGAGATCGCCAAGCTTGGGCCTTTGGCCGCAGGCCTGGGGACTGCAGTTTGGAACGAGATGAAGAAGTTCATCAGCTGCCTGCAGGAGTCCACATCTCTTTGTCAGCTGCTAATTGGAAAGGAGTGCGATTGCAGTGCCGGAAGCTACGTCAAGATGCAGCACGACAGGATGGAGCTGAGGTGCGTCTTCAGCAAAGTCTCCGAGTTTTCGCAGGGCTTCGGGATCAAGGCAACCCGGGATGGCAAGGGCAAGACTGAAACGGGCTTGGTGCCGGGAGAAGAGTATGCACAGGCCTACAAGATGTACAACGACTTCAGAATGTCCCCACCGAACTTGAAAGAGACTCGAATCATTTTTAGAGACTGTAAGGGTCGACTGCCAATCAGATTCCCCAAGATAAGTCAGGGCATGCGAATGCAAGTAGGGCCAATGTAGGGCTTGGGCCAAGGAGATGTACGAGGAAATTCCTCAGCCCGTGTGCGAAGTAGGCCTGCACGTGGCCGTCGATGGCGTCTCGCAGTTCAGTCCTGATGTCACGGTGACCGTGCACACGAACGGAGACACGCGGGTCGAGATCAGCGGCTCCATCCGGGCATCCTACGACACGCTCGTCAAAGGGCAGGGCAGCTGCAGCTACACGCTCACAAGGGGCATACCGGAGAAGCCCGCAACCAAGGTGATCTGTGCCGGGAAATTCTGCATCTCGGCTCAGACAACCAAGGTGAACTTATCCAAGAGGGTGCAAAACGTCTGGGCCTGCAAAGAAGTGTGGAAGTCGTTTACACTTAAAATCCAAGCTCGGGCATCTGACAAAGGGTCTCAAGTGGGTGAGTGAACTGAAGTGAGATTCTTTCCAAGGAGAACAACATGCATCGAAGATTAGACTTCTGTTCATGTAAGAGCCTTTCGAAGCTCAAAGAAATGCTGGCTCCGCTGTCCTAGGCATCCTGATCTCGCTTCAGATGGTTGCAGCCCTGGAGGGGAAAGGCTTGCTCACCAGAAGCCCTCAACCCTCAACCCTCAAGCCTCAAGCCTCAAGCCTCAAGCCTCAAGCCTCAACCCTCAAGCCTCAAGCCTCAACCCTCAACCCTCAACTCAGGGCCTAGGCCGCCCCCCTACGTTGGGGGGCGGTGCTTAAGCCCGTCGCCTCCCACAGCTTGGGGGTCGGTAGCACCCCTGATTTCTGGAGAGGGCCCACTTCTGCTGGGCCCCTCCTGACCGCCTGGAACCCCCCGACCCCACCCAACCCCGAACCCGAACGTCATGAAACTGAGTACGTTTTTAGAAGTGGACTGTTGCCTTGAGTTTAGGCCTAAACCCTAGTAGGTTTGGGTGGCTTTGCCGCCTCGGACGGCGTGGGGTGGGAGAAAAGTGGTAGATGGCCCTCCACGATCGGGCCAAAGCTGCTCTTCCTCACTTTCGAGCTTTTTCCAAAACCTAACCTTCACGGCATCTACGCCCTATCACAGCAAACCCTAAACCCTAAACCCGAAACCCTAAGCCCTAAACCCTAAACCCTTTAAACCTTAAATCCTAAACCCTAAACCCTAAACCCTAAACCCTAAACCCGAAACCTTAAACCCTAAACCCCAAACCCGAAACCCTAAACTAAAGCCGGCGATCTGTGACGCGACGCATAGGAGCCCTGTCACATCGACAGCGTGTCGTGCGCCTAGCACCGGCATCCGTGTCAATCACGGATGTTTCCCTCCTGCAGTTGAGCACGAAAAGTTAGCTTCGTGCTCCGTAATTACCACCGCATTCCTTCCCTTCGGTAGCGTGCATTTGCGCTTCGTAGAGATTTTATTGCCCTGGGCTTCCCCTAATGGGGGGTGTGAGGTTTTACAAGCAGATTTGAAGGGCCTACCATAGGGCCTCCCCGTAAAAGGCCTCTCAAGGGGCACTATCTTTCATGCTACAACCCTTGATGTCTTATGGCGTCAGGGGCGCATGGTCCCTGGTGCCTCAGGCATTGTCAACGATGGTGGTATGTGGACTTCTCTGAATGGTCATAACCGGCGCTATGGCGTGTTTGGCCATGGGCAAGCTGGCACCGCCTATTGTTGCCTGGACCGCTCCAACATGCTCTCCTGCTTTCTGGAACTTCAATGCAATTATGTTTTGGGACTCTCGAGCGGAATGAAGGACCGTTACGTCGCTCCAGGGACGCCAGGCACCCTCAATTCTCACTGTCGAGTTGTAGCCATATGGCTGCCTCGCAGCATTGAGAACCTCTTAACATTTTCCCCTCCGCCGCCTTCTTCGAGTCCGACTCCTCGACCCGTTCCAGTCAATCCTTCGAAAGGAGATGTCATCAAGACGGCCTGGGCATATGCTGGTCTTGAGCACAATCCCGATGGAAGTGCGTGGGAAACGGGATATCTGTCTGCAGGACGCGACACGAACATCGAAATCTTGTCAGAAACCTATCCAGGCCACACGGGCAACATCTTTCCAGAATATGTTTATGCCAAGGTGCTATCGGCCGATGCTGCTTGTGGGTGGTTTCCAGTAGCACTGCTCGGCCCCTCAGGCACAGGCGCGTGGGCTTTGGTCCACAGCTTGTGCTCGCTCCATGGCCAAATGATTAATGGACAGATGTTGCCGATTGCAGCTTGGAAAGAAGATAAACTTCTGCTTCAGAAGCAATGTGGAGCTCAGATTCTCGTCAAAAGGCAGAAATGCCATGTCTTTGGCGCAACTCAAATCGCTGGGATTGGCATGCGAAAAAAGTTGATGCTACGAGGCCATCCCGATAAAAATGGCGACAGACATCTGTTTGACCTGGCCATGATTCTGGCTTCATGACATAGCCATGTGTTTTCGTGAGAAAGGTGCGGAGCGCAAAAAGAATCTTGACACTGGCATGCATACTATTGTTATCAGTAAGCGGATTTTGTTACAATCAGTTATCTCTGAATGGCACTTGCCAGGCAATGACTTCTTGCTCTTCACCAGCCGGAGCCTTACGTACGACATCCATGCTTTGGTGCTCGGCTAATTCCAACCTAGAGCCTCCGTGGAAGTGGATGTATGTCACTGGTCTCATTCTTCAAAACCAATCGTGTCGATGGCAGCTACGATTGGTGAAAGGAATCATGGGCAGCTGTTGCTGTGACGATTGGAAATTTTATGAGGTAGTGAGGCAGAAGAAATGCTACATGTCAGCGACTTATATGCAACGCAAACAGTTTGCATTTGTCCTGTCCCAATCATATCTGCGCTGGTGGTGAGGCTGATTGGCGCATCGAGTTGGTGGCGCCCGGCTGGACAAGAGCAACCCGCCAGTGCACGGTGGGCATGCTTCTGGAGGCTGAGTCTCGATGGCAGCGCAAAGCAATGATAGGAACTGGAATGTTAGCTGCAGACCGAGGAGCTGGCCAGCATGCTGTACTTTCTGAACCTTCTCGGCTGCAAGTAAGAGACTTTTAGCAGGCAAGTTCAAGAACGATTTGCTTCCGATTTCGATTAAAAAACTCCTCGCAGTGCAGGGGTTTGCCTTATTATATAGGAGCACCGTGCACTTAAAATGGCTGAGGGAGATTGCAAAGCACGGTATTCGTCCCACAAAAATTGTTCAGGGTGCCGACGGCCGAGGGCTAGTTGGTCAATTGCGTGAGGTCTGAGGCAAACTTGTGCTTGGCTAGCATCAACAGAGCCTAGTGTGTCGTGCCATGTCACTCGCGGAATGAAGTTCTTTCTCCTTAGCCAATCTCTGCAGACCTTGCACTTCAGTACGACACCTCCAGCTTTGGGATTCAGAGTAGTACCGTAAGCAAGAAATCTGGAAACCCCAACAGTCTAGATCCCAATTTCACGTTCTGCGTAGCCGTCAAGCCTCAGAACATTCTTGTGTTTGTTGAAGATCTGAGAACAGCCGTACTGCTGCGGCCTTAGTACTATGCGGTCACAGGCGTAACGTACACACGGGGGCCTCGGGGCTTCGGCTTGACCAGGAACATGGAGCGTCTTGTCATCAGCGACATTGGGGCGATGCCGGCAACCGTCCCGAAGTGGTGGCTTCAGGCTGGCTCTGTGTCGTGTTAGTGCATGGCTTCCTAGAGAAGACCCACCAGGAAACAGAGAGTGCAGACGAGGCTCCCCTTCGTGTTGCAGTGTGGTTAGTTGCCTGTGTATCAGTCGTCTCGCATCAGGATGAGGAGGTGCCATGCCCCATGCATCAGAACTATGCCCGGAGCCAAAAGAATGATGAGGGAAAATGTTCAGTGCGATTGGTAATGCAGAACGTTTGCTGCGAGGCGAAGAACTGCTTCTTACTGGCAGCAGCGGGCGCCATCCTCGATGAGAACGATCGGCCTTTTGAGGGCGTCGATGCCCAAGCCTCAGACGACGTTTTCCACTAGCAAGTCTCTGATTAGCCAATTAGACTCAGGAGCCGAGGGTCAGCGATCATGCTGTACTCACAGTACTATGAGCACGTGGAGTGTTACGCCCCGCCACCAGGCACAGGAATGCGTTTGCAAATAGCTCGCGGCAGTTGCGAGCACACGTTTCATCACAGGCAAGACCTTGCTGGTCACCAAATGCCACACAGGCGGGGTGTTCTTCTGCAGTGTGGCCTTTGTAAGGCTGGCAATGCACCCGGCAACTCCGCTCTCCCCCAGGTGGGTATCGCCCGTTGGGCTCTTTTGTGGAAAAGAAAGTGGAACTCGATCCTGATGCCGGGGATACGTGCGTGATCGCTATGAGCGTGGCCGCAGAACATTGGAATTGTTTGCGGCGCACGGAGGACCACACAGCCCCACGCAAAGGTTTGATGATGTGTCAGTGCTCTGCATCTCCAGGACGGCTCGGCCTTGGCCCTCTACCCCACCTTGGCTGCGTTGATGGAGCAGCTTAGGGTTCAGGCATGGCATGCAGAGTGCTGCCAAAAATCTCAGAACTTGCACTGTGCGAAAGCTTAACGCGCGAGGACGAGTACGCCCTCAGTCTTGGCGCGTACATCGGAGAGCTCGAGTTGGGTTTGGCCAGGCGTAACACTCAGCGTCAGTCGCCATGGATTGTCTGAGCTTCATCGGTAAAATGAGGTACTTGCATGCGCGCACGGGCGCTGTCGGCCGACCTTGAGCCGCATTGAGTGAAAACAGACAGGGATGCTGCATAGAAGGTCTGCTTGGGGCCACGGTACATGTGTTTTTACGCGTCAGATTCAGCGAACTTGTCAGAGATGTGTCATGTTACAGGTGGCTCAAACATCCGAGATTCGTTGTGGCGTTCCACCGTCGCTTTGCGCTTACAGTGTGGCTCGTTGTAGGTGATAGGATTTTTAGGACATGGCCTCACCCGTTGCGCGGCGCAGTCTGGGCCTGGCACTGTTGGTTGGGCTGGCACTCCGACCCCTAATACAACGGCTCTGGCGTCATGTATGGATGTTGGGGCTGTTTTGGCTTCGGAGACATCGTCGTCAACATGTCTTGTGGCGACTGTCTGCCGTGCCATGGGCCGAAGAGCAGGCACAACGACCGTTGGACTGGTTGCCGTCTCCGTGTCCGGAGTGCCGACGCTGGGGCGAGAAGTGGCAGCGGCTGCATGCCGCGCTTCGCCACATTGCGAAGCCAGTGGGGTGACCGCCAGAAGCTGATCGCTGCTGCTCAGCTTCTGGGCGGGCGAGCACGGCTGTGCGGCGCGCAGGTCCAGAAGATGCGTGTCAATACTGGCTACACTGCATAGTAGCACCGCGGGCAGCCATAGCCTGGGACTGTCGCAATCTCGCCGCCGAGGCGACCCTGAACGGTTTTGCGCTGGGCGACTTCGACGCGAGCTGTCTGAAGCGGAGAGACGCGGGACACTATGCCCATGCGTGGGGTGTCAAGCTGCAGGAAGTCTTGCTGGACCGCATGCAGCTGGGCACTTGCACCGTGATGTCCATGAAGCTGAACGATGCGCTTGAACACTGGCCGGGCTTGCGCGGAGAAGCCCAGGCGCTGGCCAACAATCTACGTCGCTGTGCAGCGGAGCTTCTCGGGGAAGCCGAGCCTCGGCGTTTGGACAGGTGGCTCGACCTTCCCTTGTACTACATGCTGACCGAAGCGCAAAACAGCCTCGCTGTAAAGGGGCCTCCCCATAAAAGGGCCTCCTCGTAAGGGGCCTCCCGTAAGAGGGCTCCCTCGCAAAAGGCCTCCCCATAAAGATTTGCTTTGGCTGCCCCAAATGAGGGTCCTGGGTTACCTCCCATTTGGGCTTGCCCATGACGCCGCATCAACTCTGAACTCCTTCCCCGTAAGGGGCCTTCCGGGAACCGTAAAGGGCCTCCCGTAATGGCCAAAAAGGCTTCCCCGTAAAAGGCTGAAAGGGGCCTTCCCTGTAAGGGCCCCTTGTAAGCTCTCCCCACAAAAAACTCCCTGCAAGAGCCTAGCCCTCACAGTAGGCGGTCCAAGTAAGCCCAAACCCTACTAGATTGGATGTTTGGGTGGTCTTGGGGTGGGATGTCGCGTCCAGCTCGGCGCGCCGGCCCGCGACCCTCTGGGTGGCCCTAAACCCTAAACCCTAAACCCTAAACCCTAAACCCTAAACCCTAAACCCTAAACCCTAAACCCTAAACCCTAAACCACCCTAAACCCTAAAGCCTAAACCCTAAACCCTAAACCTTAAACCCTAAACATCCCTAAACCCTCAACACTAAACCCTAAACCCTAAACCCTAAACCTTAAACCCTAAACCTTAAACCCTAAACCCTAAACCCTAAGCCCTAAACCTTAAACCCTAAACCTCTCTTACTATATATATTTAAATGTTAAACCCCTTCGTGGCCAAGGCACAAAACCTTCGTGGCCAAGGCACAAAACCTTCGTGGCCAAAGGCACAAAACCTTCGTGGCCAAAGGCACAAAACCTCAAAACCTTCGTGGCCAAAGGCACAAACCTGTCGTCCTCAGTTTTATGTCTAGGGTTTAGGATTTTCACAGTTTTTTTTTCGAGTTTTAGGTCTAGGGTTTAGGATTTTCACAGTTTTTTTCCACTCATCGAGGCTCAAATATGGGAGTGCGAACTCGGTGACATGATTTTTCGAGATTTATGTCTAGGGTTTAGGATTTTCACAGTTTTTTTTTGGCGATTTTCGAGTTTTATGTCTAGGGTTTAGGATTTTCACAGTTTTTTTTGGAGTTTTATATCCCACGCATCGAGGCTCAAATATGGGAGTGCGAACTCGGTGACATGATTTTTCGAGTTTTATGTCTAGGGTTTAGGATTTTCACAGTTTTTTTCGAGTTTTCTGTTTAGGGTTTAGGAT